>OU015744.1:92799718-92809917 GCA_907169655.1 Acomys percivali
TCTGTGTGTGTGTGTACACGTGCGTTCCTGTGTGTGTGTGTGTGTGTGCATGTGTGCGTATTCCTGTGTGTGAGGAGGCACCCGTACCGAGGTCCTGCGTGTGCAGGCCAGTGGACAGCCGAGGGTGTTGGTTCTTATCCTCCACGTTGCGGCGGGGCCTCTTTGGTCCAGCTGGCCCCCAAGCTTCCAGGGATTTTCCTGTTTCTACCTCTCATCTTAACGTAGGAATCACATGCCTGTGTTACTGCCTTCATTTTTAAAAAATGGTTTCCTGGGACCCTAAGTCAGGTTCTCGTAGTGGTGTGGCAAGCACTTGACGCACCAGCCACTTCCCCAGCCCTGGGACGGAGATTAGAACTTGGAAGTGCAACACAATCAAAGCCTTCCCATCACAACCTTGTGTGTGTTTACTCTTTTTATTTATTTATTTATTTATTTATTTATTTTTTAATTTTTATTAATTTATTCATATTACATCTCTATGGTTATCCCATCCCTTGTATCCTCCCATTCTTTCCTCCCTCCCAGTTTCCCCTTATTCCCCTCCCCTATGACTGTTCCTGAGAGGGATTACCTCCCCCTGTATATGCTCATAGGGTATCAAGTCTCTTCTCGGTGACCTGCTATCCTTCCTCTGAGTGCCACTAGGTCTCCCCCTCCAGGGGACATGGTCACATGTGAGGCACCAGAGTACATGAGAAAGTCAAATCCCTCTCTCCACTCAAGTGTGGAGACTGTCCTGTCCATGGGCTAGATCTGGGTAGGGGTTTAAATTTTACCGCCTATATTGTCTTTGGCTAGTGCCTTAGTTTGAGGAACACTCCTTCATTGCTGGTGGGAATGCAAACTAGTACAACCACTTTGGAAATCTATCTGGTGCTATCTCAGAAAACTGGGAATAGGGCTTCCTCAAGACCCAGCTATTCCACTCCTTAGAATATACCCAGAAGATGCACCAGCACACAGCAAGAAAATTTGCTCAACCATGTCCATAGCAGCCTTATTCATAACAGCCAGATCATGGAAACAGCCTAAATGTCCCTCAGTAGAAGAATGGATAAAGAAAGTGTGTGTTTACTCTTTACCTTTTTTTTTTTTTTAACACCATCAGGATAATCTGCAATTATCCATTTTCCAAGAAGGTGTGGGAATACTTTTAGAAACTGCTTATACATGACTGAGATCTTTCTCAGGAATAGGGTATTTTGGAAAATCAGCTAGATTTCATGAGAGTATTGCTCTGAGCCGCACTTAGGCACATTACTCCAGGAGGAAGGCTTGTGAACCCCTGATACTTCTGAACTGGGTACCAAGCCCACTCCTGTTAAATGAGCACTAAATGTGCTCTTTGGGAAACAGCAAGCTGAGTCTTAAAACACACATGAGAGTTTGACACATTTTTCTAAATCTGTGTAACTGATCTCAGGTAGGGCGTATTGGGAAGATTTGAATCAAATACTTTACCCACTCAGGGAAAAGAAGGGTATCTCAGGGTTACCATAACCTACGTTTAAAATAGCCCCACATTTTATGCTACGAGAGTTCTGCTGGCTTCTGCTTTATAGCACACAGTTGAACGGTACTATTATGGGTGCCAGCTTCCTTCCTGGAGGTAGAATGGATATAACATAATCCACTCTGCCGTAAGATGAGCTATGAGAAGCGATGCTTCTGGCTTTTAGAGGCAAATCATATCTATGGAACGAATTAAAGGTTGGGCTGTTTGCAGTGTATTGAATTTGCTTGTTTCGCATGGCATTCATTAAATTCAAATTTTGATGAATGCTGTTCATATTAAATTTGATAACCTTCTAGCAAGTTGCACATACTGTAAAGCTCCTTAGGAAAATTATATGGCATTTGTGGGGTGTCTTGTTCTTTGAGCCATTTTAAAATTAGGTATCCATTTATTAGTAGAATTCCCTCATAATACGACTGTTATTGAACTAGTTCAGAGTTCAGTGGTCTTGTCTAATTTTAACTTTGTGATCTGAAATTGAAGAATCTAAAACTAGGCTATAATCTTAGTCTCTCAATAGAGTTTGATGAACATGCAAAGAGCATCTACAGTGTACTCACCACTGCGCAAGTAGCAGTTGGTTTGAGAGAGAGAGAGAAAGATATCCCACGTCTTTATAAAGTACTGTCTGTTGAAATAATGACAGGGAAGACCTATGTCTCAGCCACTTCCCATGTTATTTTCCAGAGAAGGACACCTCTTTGGGTTGAACCAAAGGAGGAAATGACCCACCCGTCTTATCATACTGCACTCGGGAGGCAGAGGCAGGCGATCACTGTGAGTTCGAGGCCAGCCTGGTCTACAAAAGCAAGTCCAAGATAGCCAGGACTGTTATACAGAGAAACCCTGTCTCAAAAACGTTAAAAAAAAAAAAAAAAAGAATTACAGTATCTCTTTTTTTCCTTTTCTTTTCTTTCTTATCTTGGGTGGTGGGAGAGTGGTGGAGACAGATTACTCAGTACTAGTGAAGAGTCTTTATAATAAATAGTTACGATTTTAGCATCATTACTTTCAAACATCTGTAACTCCAAAGAACGGTATTCTCTGAATGTCATACATTTCTGTGCGCGTGTTTAAATGATTAGCTGTAACATTAACTGTAACTAGATTTATATAATGTGTGTGCATTTAGGAAGTGGGCATGCTTCTCTTTTTAAAGTTGCTGTTCCCCCCACTTTGGGTGGGTAAAATATTACTTAACCATCTTCTGACTATGTTGAATATGCTTTCATCTTGCTAGTTTACTGAGCCAAATTCTTTTTTAAGATAGACGAGAAGAGTGGAATGGTGGTGCATGCCTTTCACCTCAACATTTGGGAGGCAGAGGCAGATGGATCTTTTTGAACTTGAGGCCAGTCTGTTTTACACGGTGAATTTCAGGCCAGCCAGGGCCACATAGTTAAATACTATCTAAAAACAAACAAACAAGGAAGAGGATGATAAATGCACAAGTCAAGACTCAACCAAAGGACCTCTAATTCCAATTAGTCAGGCCCTTGCCACTGATATTTAAGAATATAGCATAAAAGCACCAGTGATACGTTACATATAAAAATCACCATGCCAAAGCTTTATCATGTTAATCCCCTTTGTTGGCTACGAATTTTTGTGTATTTAGAAAAGTGGGGTGGGAGTTATGTTTGTGAAGCCATTAGCCTGTGAGGTCTCTGTGACAGATCTCTTTTGCAGCTCAAAGGAAGCTAATCAAAGTCTTGGCAGAGACTCCACTTAGCCGAAGTGTTTCATATGTTCACAATTGTTGTCTTTCCTACATTTTATAGTTAAGGGTTCGGTGTTTTTCTCATATGTAAAAATATTCTATAAAGTAAGTGTCATGAACGTTTCCCTGATTTTTAAAAATGTTTTAAGTTGTTACCATAGCAAGACGAGTAATATTGGATTTTAGCGCAATTCTACATTTTTTAAGAGTTTTGATTTTCCTGCAGTTCACATTGCTTCCTGGTCATTGTTTGCCTTTGGTGGCAAAATGCTTTAGCTCATGCTTGAAGTAATCCCGCTTGGTTATCAGAGTTTCTTCACTGACTCAACAGATTTCAGGGGGCAATCAGGCAGGGACAGTGGAGTTTATGAACATGGTTTATCAAGCTGAGGCGATATGTAAGGAGGGGCGATCTCTAGCATTAGTGTGACTGTGTTTTAAGTTGGTCTTTGAAGTGTTGGGCAACTTAAAGCTATCACAGCATTGTGGATATTTTATCACCCCCTTTTTGGTGATTTTTTTTTTCCTCGAAGAAGAAAACTTTCTAACCTGGTATAGATATACTTAGCAACAAGTCCTTGATGTGCTCAGATGAATGGAATTTGCTTTATGGTAACAAAACTATAAATTAACCAGCACCTTTACATACTGGCCCCTGTGTTGACTGGTTACTTGGATTACTCTGTTGAACAGTCAACCTTTACCTTACCCTGTGGCTTGAGAAGCCGAGGGGAAACCTTGTGAGGGAGAGAGAGAGAGAGATAACAGCCAAGTCATGCCAAGAATGCGAGGTGAAGATAGAATTTGCCAGATGCTGAAGTCCGTATGCCTCATAAGTGTCTCCACCTCAGCTGAGTTCATTGACTTGGGAGTTTGCCTGCATTAGCTGGCTGGAACTTTCAGCCAGCCATGTGTCTTAATACTTTTCCTGGTACAGACTGAAAATGACTTTCTCTACAGCATTAGAAGATAATCCTAACTTTTTGACAAATCTGTTGTACATTAGGGAGGATAAAGAAAACAAGAAACATTAAAACAAATGGCCAGTTCCCCTAGCTCTTGGCCTTTTACCCTACCACACCCCATGTTCCTTGAAGAGTTGACAAAAATGTGTGAAAGTGATTCACTTTCAAATTGCAACTTCTCCAACAAGGACTTTCCCTAAGACAGGTAGATCTACAGATATGATGTCCTGTGTGTCCTACTTCCCCCAGTGACTATGTGATGAACCCATCTTCTCTGGTCACCATAGTTTTCTAGAGGACACAACTGTTTCCTGCAGTCAGAATCTTCTTCTGCTCGCAAAAATTCCTTCCTGTCTTTCTTGGCTGCAATGCCGCCTCTTCAGAAGGTCCTTCTTTGATGCCCAGTGGAGTGAGACACTCTCTGTTGGGCCTCTGCTGTACACACTCCTCACCGCCAGCGACATGCTCTTACCTTCGTTGATTTGTCATCTGTGCCACCCACCAGCCTCCGAGCTCTTGAATCATTTCTACCTCACCCAGCGCCTGGCAGCAGGCAGCCACCACACAGACAGGTGCTCAGCAGACACTTGAGGAATTAATGGAAGGAAGAATGAACAGGCAAGTTTTTAAGGAGAGAAAACAGGTGAACAGCACAGAATGCGCTAGAAACATCTACATAAATAAATAGCAGAGCAGAGCTAATGGGATGAGTAGCAGCCAGAGGCAGATAAGACGCTTCCCTTTAGTTCTTGAATCCCAGCCTCGAGTACTGGGAATTAAATATGGCTATCGCAGCTTCATCTTCAGAGAAATAACGGTGCCACCTGTCACTTCTCTCATCCTGTGAAGACGCAGATTGGAAGTCCAGGCCTCGGCTTTGTTGTAAGCCCAGGAAGCAGCTTGCCCCCTGCCATAGATAATGAAGACTGGTCGGTGGTACATAATGGCTTCTTGGTTGTCTAGATTTTTCTTTTCAAGACTCTGGAAATTCAAAATAAATGACACGTTGTAATGTACTGTTCTTTACATTGAAAAATGTGATTATTAGAGTTAAAGATTAAATTCACACTGTTCAGCTTACTCTTTTGCATTTAGGAGTTCAGAACCGCATAGGGCCAGGGAAGAAAAAAACATAATTAAACATAAATAACAGCTGCCAGGAAACAAAGGATCAAGGGAGAAAATGTTAAATTATAACAGGATGTGGCCAGAAAGACTGGGGCCTGCAACAAATCTCCTCCCACTGCAAACTAGGGGTGGACTCCGGTCAATCAATCCTGTCTTCCAAGCCTGGATTGGAGAAAGACAGAAATGAGAATGACAGTAAATCACTTGCCTAAAATATGCAAGTGATGTTATTATTTCAAGTGAATTGGTGGTGAGCTACCTAAACTAATGCCCTTACAAACAGGCGAGGTCTGAGAAAGAAGGCCTGCTGTTCTCCAGCCTTGCATATGTGGCTACTTAAAATGGGAACAGAATGTGCAAGGTAAAAACAAACAATTGATTGAAGCTTTATCTTAAAAATCAAAAGTTAAATTATAAAACCTTTCATATAGTTTTTTTTTTTTTTTTTTTTTTTTTTTTTGGCTCTAACTGTCCTGATGCTGATACACCCATGGCTCTGCGTATGATTCTGGAAAGATCCTACACTGATTCCACCGACTTCATACAGTTGTGAACCTTTTTTTTTTTCCTCCTTCAATATTTCCCATTTCATTTTGCAACTGATTTTCTTCGCGCTATTGGCAATCAACAAAGAGGTTGATTACAGAGACTTTTGACTGGAACAAAACTGATTAGTTGGGAAGGGACTAATTTTCAAAGACCAGTGGATTTGTGAATATTCTGTTATGACAATTTGCTTCTTCATGCAGCAGCCCCTTTACCGAGGGGAGCTGGCTGACAACATACTGAAACAATTAAAGAACTCTTGTAATTCTGCTTCCAAACAACTGCTCTCTTCAGTGGCGCCATAGAACCTCTTACAGAGAAATGGTTGGGAGATCGGGAACTTCTAAATTATCTTGATTGGCTGCAGCAGTGGTTCAAATTCAGAAAATTATTGTTTGGTCGATGTGTTAGTGGGCTAGGGCAGAGTAAACTCATATAGACACCAACCCCCAAGACTTTGGCAGAGGGGAAATGACTACATTTACAATGTGTCTGCCAAGGGCAGGCTTCCAGATGGGCTCCTACAGGTTTGACTTCCTATGCCCTGGGAATAAAACCCTTCACTGTGTGCAATTTAGACTTACTGCGAAGGTTAGTTTTCTGGCAAGCTACTCTATGCTTTGTATTGATGAGGATGAGAAGTGAAATTTTTAGTGCTTTAGCACAAGTGTTTGGGAACTTGGTTTTTTGATTATTCTGAGTACTTAATTTGCATGAGTATTTATATATTTTTTTTTTTGGAGTTTAAGAAGCGATGCTTAAAATTACATTAAAGACCAAAGAGTTTGTTTTGATATCCAACATATTGCTTTCTCAAAGATACAGAATCCTTGCTTTGAAGTGGGGAAAGTGTTTCTAAGGAAACAAATATCTTTTCAGAAATTCAGGCTATTAGCTAATAGCTGCAGCAGGGAGTGGTAAATAGGAGTGTTAAGTCTTGTTTATACCTCCACTGAGGGGATAATGGCTTTTTTTGCTTATACCTTCAATTCTATAGATTTATTAAAAATGTCAGGATGTGAAAAATGTTGACTTAACTGGGTTCCTGCAATGAAACACATGACGCATGAAATTCTGACACACTTATATGCATTCACACTCATTATTTATTTCTAAGAAGAAATGATTTCAGTTTACCAGAGAAGAAAGCATTCTTTTGAAGTTATAGGATTTGTATTGATAATGCCATTATTCATGGCCTTAATTCATGTGTTGATTTTTCTCCTGCCAATTTTCCTCCTGTGTACACAGATATTAGTTACTTGCTTTGCTGGCTCTTCTGCAGCGGGAATTGGTATCCACATCTGATTGGGAAAGAAGAAATTATGAATATCAATGTGGAAGAAGCAGTGTGCATAGCAGGAAAAACTCCCTGCTTTTTACAAAAGCATCACAGAAAAGATGTGGTCATTAGAATTTGACCCATTCTGGCCTGTTTTAATCCTTCATCATGAGCTGAGTATCACCGATGGATTCTCAGCTTTCTTATCTGTTAAAGGCGGATGCTGATGCAGATAGCCGTGGTATATCCATTTAAAGTGCTTCATGAGATTTACCTAAAATGGTTGTAGGTTTTTTGCTGCTATTTGGCCAGATTGAAAGGAGCATTTAGGATACACAGACACCTGGGTAAGAGGAAGGGAGAGACCTAGTGTTCTGGGCCAGACTGCACAGCTAACTAGAAACTAAAGACTCTGTTTAAAGGTGGGCTCACCTGCACTGACATCAGACAGTGAGGTTTTCAAACATGTATGATTATTAGGATACTCGGAGGCAGCTTCTGAAAGCTAGACTCAAAACCCCCAAGGCCAGGGCTGTAGATGACAATAGACAATCCAACCCTTTAAAAGTTCCTCTGGAAAAAACAAAATCAGTCAGCAGCGGCACACACTTTTAATCCCAGCCCTTGGGGGGGCAGAGGCAGGCAGATCTCTGAGTTTAAGGCCATCCTGGAACAGAGTGAGTTCCAGGACAGCCAGGGCTACACAGGGAAGCCCTGTCTTTGAAAACAACAACAACAACATTCTTATCATCCTTTGTATTTTAAAAAAATTACTGTTTCTATTGTGAACAATATTAACAAATACCTCAACTGGAAACTCAGCTCATCATGCATGCTCTCTTTGCCTAAACTGTGCCAGCATTTTCTTCCTATAGCTGTCTTGTTTTAATCAGTACCCAAGAAAGGGAGCCCCACAAACGGCATTTGATTGACACCATATTTTCTGTTTTCATATCATCGGTTTCTTTTTTGTGTGTTTCACTTTAAAATCTCTTTTTCTTCCTTCTTCTTCCCCCCTCCCCTATCCCCTTCCTTTACTCCTCAGAAAAGGGGAGCCCCACCCACCCACCAACCCATCCCACACATCAAATCACTTCAGGACTGAGCACATTCTCTTCTCCTGTGGCCTCAGGGCAAAGTGATAAAACAAAACAAACAAACAAACAAACAAAACAGGCAACAGAGTCCATGTCAGAGACAGCCCCTGCTCCCCTCCTAGGGGACCTGAGTGAAGTCTGAGCTGCCCATCGGGTACATACGTGTAGGGGGCCTAGGTCCAGTCGATGCATGGTCCTTGGTTGGTGCTTCAGTCTCTGCAAGCCCCTCTGGGCCCTGGTTAGGGGGCTTTATTGGTTTTCTTGTGGAGCCCCTGTCTCATTCAGGTCCTTTTGTGCCCCCTCCAGCACCCCACTTTTCCATAAGAATCCATACGCTTTATGCAATGTTTGGCTGTGAGTCTCAGCATCTGTTTCGAACTGCTGATGGGTGGAGCCTCTCAGAGGACAGCTATGCTAGGCTCCTGTCTGCAAGTCTATAGCAGAGTGTCTTTAATAGTGTCAGGGTGGGCCAGGCATTGTTGGACAGTCCCTGGGTCTATCTGTATCCCTGCTCATGTTGCAGGCAGGGTACATTTTAGGGTGACATTTCTGTGGGTGGGTCGGTGTTCCCCTCCCTCTGCTTGGAGTCCTTTCTAGCGAGAGCGTGTTCTTTTCAGTGGGCTAGGAGTCTCAGTCAGAGTCACCCCCATGTGCTCCCAGAAGCGTATCTTGTCTTAGGGCTCCAGCGTGTCACAGAGATGCCCACGCCCATGGTTTCTCTTCTCTTTGTATGCCCTCTGCCCTCCCGACCCTGCCCTCCTCAGGTCTGATCTCCACCCTCCTTTCTCTCCATGCTGGCTTGCCTACCTTCTTCCCTCTCTTGAACCACTTCTGCTGTCTGTTCTGTTTCCCCTTACGAGTGAGATTTAAACATTCTCCATCATGTCCTCTTTGTTACGTATTCTCTTTCAGTCTGTGAATTGTCGTACATCATCAGTTTCTTTCAATGACACTGTCATTTATACAGTAGAGAGTTCTACATTTTGGATTTCATTGACCTCTCATAGTGCCAATTAACATGGTGCTTTATTTTTGTATTTTATATAAACTGGTAATTCAATATAGAGGAGTGATCAGATTTAGGTTCAATTAATTTTTAGGTCATTGTAATTTCAGTGGGATCCCATTCATTGTGGTGACTATCCCCTTAGTGAAAATTGTTCTGTCTAAGGTAAGTGGGGACTCCAGATTGGCTCTGGTGCCTTTGGACACAATCTAATGTCCTGGGTGATTTTCTTGCCTTTCAACCCAATAAGATATTGCAGTTTCATCTTGTTTATATCTAGAAGTAGAAAGAGCCTCAATGGGGCATGGTATTCTGAGACCATAACTCTGAGTACCAGGGGAGTCCTTTATTTCTCCGTGTCATGGCAGTTAGCTTTTCTAAGAAGATAGGTGTAGACACTAAACACAAGGTAGGCCCTCACTCATTGCTGAACACACTACACACGTTGGCTGCAGGACATAGGGAAACCAGTGCCAAACTGACCAGGAGACTTACTTCTTGCTGCCCAACTTTCAAAGTGCCGGAAGGTGCTATGCAGACTGCTTGGGGAGGAAAAGACATCGGGGGCATATGTAATGCTGGACAATGCATGCTGCAATACCAACCTGCCAATAAAGATGTGCTCATGGATGAAATAGAGCCAGGGCTGTTATAGGATAACTAATTGTATTCTGATTGGATTTGAGGCTAATTATGCAGGAGGGAGTTTTGTGCCTGGTACTGTAATCTTGGTCAAAAGCCCATATCTAAGGAGGTCATATGCCCTAGCATATGTTATTATTATTTTACTAAACAATCATGCTGCTCAATTGTGTTCTGAATATTTATGCTTGTACCCATAGACCAAGGCTGCTTTCAACCTTGGTCAGACAACTTTTTAAAATTATCATTCTTCTTCTTCTTCTTCTTCTTCTTCTTCTTCTTCTTCTTCTTCTT
>OU015744.1:92818016-92839106 GCA_907169655.1 Acomys percivali
AAGAAGAAGAAGAAGAAGAAGAAGAAGAAGAAGAAGAAGAAGAAGAAACCAATAACTTAGCTTTAAAGTCTGTTTATGACTTGCCTAGGGATGTTAAAAATATCTAGGAAGTGAGGAATAAGCTGCATTTGAAGGCACTCTTACACTCTATAAATGTTACATTCATAGTGATTTGCCTATTTGTATTTGGCAAACTTGAAGTAAACATCTTTCCTATCTTGTTGGGTCTAAATTTCTGAATGGAGATTAATATCTATCATATCTCATCTCTATTAACTTAAAACATCTATCTTGATCTAAAAACATTTTAACCCCTAACCTATTAAGCTTAACTGAAAGACTAAACTATCTGGTCTTCAAACCCATCAGGGACTTGAGAAGGGATAAAACTTAAATACCTAAGTGAACCCAGAGTGCAGATTAGAAGCTTCCAAAATGAAGAAACGGTTGAGACAGTTTACTGCCTGAACAGTCACCCAACACTCTCTATAACATTGGAGCATCATCTTCAGCCTTCTGGCCCAATATATCTGTCAGACATATTTGCAAGGCAGGAACTATTGAAGACTTGTTTACCCTGTCTTGGCAGAGTTTGGCTGTCAACTCTGCCTGCATCTAAACTTGCCCATTTTTAGGCAGAATTCTGTCTGTGGCGGAAACAAGGACATTTTTGAGCAGTGGCTTGTTTGGCACATTTGAAGCCTCTGTGGCCTGGCAAGGCCACCCTGACAGGGTAGAAGTGAGCAACATTAGGAGGCCTGATCCATATCAGAAGTTGTCCCTACTCCACATATTGTGGGCCCCACAAGGACACTGTGCTGCCTATCTACTACATCTGAGCAAGAGGTCTAGGTCCACATCCCACATGGACCTTGGTTGGCGCATCAGTCTCTGTATTGTGATGTGGTTAACCTGAATTAAGTGGCTAGCATCCACTTATGAGTGAGAATATGCCACGTGTGTCTGTCTGGGTCTGGGTTACCTCACTCAGGATGATTGTCTCTAGTTCCATCCATTTGCCTGCGAATTTCAAGATTTCCTTGTTTTTAATAGCCGAGTAGTATTCCATAGTGTAAATCTACCACAGTTTCTTTATCCATTTTTCAACTGAGAGACATTAGGTTGTTTCCAGATTCTGGCTATTACAAATAAGGCTGCTATGAACATGGTTGAGCATATGTCCCTGTTGTGTGGTGGAGCATATTTTGGGTATATTTGAAGGAGTGGAATAGCTGGGTCTTGAGGAAGCCCTATCCCCAGTTTTCTGAGAAAGTACCAGATTGATTTCCAAAGTGGTTGTACTAGTTTGCATTCCCACCAGCAATGAAAAAGTGTTCTCCTTTCTCCACATCCTCGCCAGCATGTGCTGTCATCTGAGTTTTTGATCTTAGCCATTCTGATGGGTGTAAGATGGAATCTCAGAGTCACTTTGATTTGCATTTCTCTGATGACTAAGGACTTTGAGCATTTCTTTAAGTGTTTCTCAACCATTCAATATTCCTCTGTTAAGAATTCTCTGTTTAGCTCTGAGCCCCATTTCTAAATTGGGTCATTTGGTTTGGTGGTGTTTAATTTCTTCAGTTGTTTATGTATTTTGGATATTAGCCCTTTGTCAGAAGTAGGGTTGGTAAAGATCTTTTCCCAGTCTGTAGGATGTCGATTTGTTCTGTTGACTGTTTCCTTTGCCTTACAGAAGTTTTTCAGTTTCATGAGGTCCCTTGAGCCAGTTTTTAAAAAGAATTGTGTGATAGTCAAAGTAGATAGTTTGCCATATGATTATTTGATTATTCTAAAACTATTT
The DNA here is from genome assembly GCA_907169655.1 of Acomys percivali. NCBI lineage: Eukaryota > Metazoa > Chordata > Mammalia > Rodentia > Muridae > Acomys > Acomys percivali. The sequence goes on from OU015744.1 coordinate 92,819,818, forward strand.
ATTGAGATAACTACCCTTTTCCTTTAGAAAGGCCTAGAAAACATATTTGCTTATCTATCTATCTATCTATCTATCTATCTATCTATCTATCTATCATCTATCTACATATATATATGTGTACATAATACATAATGTACAAGGACCCACATTTGAGGAAGAATATGTGTTTTTTCTTCTTGAAATTGGGTGACCTTGTTTAATATTATACACAATAAGCTTCTCAGTTTTCTCGAAGGTTTTGTGAATTAATCCTTTAGAGTTGAATAGCATTCCATCTCACACATGTGCCAGATTTTCATTCTGTTCATGTGTTGATGGGTACTTCCTAGGCTGCTTCCATTTGCTTGCCACAGTAAACAGAGCAGCCGTAGACAGAGGGTGCAAATGCATCTGTGGAAGGGCATGCCCAAGAGGGAAACAGCTTGTCTTATGATAGTTCTAATTTTAACTTTTTGAGGAGCCTCCAAGTTAATTTCCATGAAACAGTGAATATGAGTTCCTCCTCCTCGACACCTTCTCCACCATTTGCTGTGAAGCTTCTTAATGACAGGAATTCTCACTGGGGTGAGGTGTTACCTCAATGCACTTTTCCTTCACGTTTCCCTAGTGACAAGGGCCTTGGACACTGTAAAAATAAATAAAAATAAATATGGCTGTGCCAATTAGCCATTTTTTTAACTTTCTTTTTAATTCATTGGCTTATTTTTTTTTGATTGCCAATTATATTTCCTTGGTGTTCCATTTCTGCAGTTTTTCATAAATTCTGGATATTCACTCCTTGTCATACAGTTGATGAGGTCTTTTCCTACTCTGTGGCTTTCCTGTGTGCTCTGTTGATAGTTACTTTGCTTTATGGGAAACTCTTAGTTTTAACATAATCCCATCTGTTGACACTTCGGGTTGGTTCCTGTGCTCTGGGAAGTTCTGTTCAGAATGTCCTTCCCTGCTCCAATATCTTGAAGAACATTTTATACATTTGGACTAGATATTTCAGTGTTTCAGATTTTAAATGAATGTCTTTGATCTATTTTGAATATTTTTGTACAAGGTGAAAAATATGAATCTTATTTCACTTTTTTCTGCAGAAGGACATCCAGTTATGCCAGACCATGTGTTGAATAGGATATCTTTCCACACAGTATGCACAGTTTCTTCATCTGTGAAAATTTAGGAGGATATAACTTTGTTGGTTTCTTTTCAGATCTTTTCCTGTCCTACAGGTCTACCTGTCTTTTTTTATTTTTTATTTTATTATTTTATTTTTTTTTATGTCAGTACTAGGTTGTCTTCATTACTATAGCTCTTTAGTATAAGGAATTAGGAAAATATACCATTTATGATAGCTAAAGAGATTTTAGTGTCAAGGAATATTCCTAGCCAAAGATAAGAGAGACCTTTACAATGAAAATTTTGAGATATTGAAAAATGAAATCAAAGATGACACTAGATGATAAAATGACCTTGAATGTTCTCAGATCGGCAGAATTAAAACTGTGAAAAGAACCAACTACTGAAATTAATATACAGATTTAATGTAATACCCATCAGAACTCTGTTGTCATATTTTACATTTCTATAAAAATGTAAGAATTCATATGGAGCCGCAGAAATCACATGTAACCCAAACAATCCTAAGGAATAGGAACACAGCTGGAAGCATCACAGCACCTGAGCTCAGACTGTACTATAGAGCTGTAGTGATCAAGGCTGCCTGGTGTTCTTCCTTTCTGGATGACTCAGCACATTTTCAGGAAATTGGTCTATTCTTTCTGGACTTTGTATGTCACTGAGTTCTATGTACAGGCTTATGGAAATGCTTCATTTTGATGATTTTCACCTCACTGTAGGGTTTCTAGTGAGTGATAAAGATAATGAATTATTTGAGTTTCTTCTTAGTTTTAACAAAATTATTAACTAAATAATAATTCAAATTTATGATATGAGCCTATGGAGACCATTCTTACACAAACCACCACAACAGGTTTTGTATCTATCTTGCTAAATCTGTCTATATATAGTTATTGATGATACTAGCATTAGGTTTAAAAAATACCGTTTAAATAATGTTGTCTGTTCATAGTATACAGACATTTAATCTGTCTTTTATAATAACTTTATGTACTAAGTTTGCCTATTCACTTTAATAAACTTGTTGTGCATTCTTTAGGATTTCTATTTAGATAATCATGCCATTCATTTTTTAATTTCTTTTCCATTTAGGTATCAATTTTTCAATCCATCTATCCACCCATCTGTCCTCCATCCATTTACCTGCTTATATCTCTACCCGCCTGTGTATTTATTGTTTTCTTGCTCCAGTTGCATAGGTTAGGCTCTCAGGCATACTGACGGACAGAAACCATGAGACAGACATCCTTGTCTTATACAATAGACTCTTTTTTTTTTTATTTTTTATTTATTTTATTTTTATTTTTTTTTATATATTTTTTTAATTTTTTTTTATTTTTAATTAATTTATTTTTGTTACATCTCTATGGTTATCCCATCCCTTGTATCCTCCCATTCTCCCCTCCCTCCCATTTTCCCCTTATTCCCCTCCCCTATGACTGTTCCTCAGAGGGATTACCTCCCCCTGTATATGCTCATAGGATTCTAGATGAGAGAACCATGTGAGAATAGCAATGTAGAAGGATCCAGTGGGTCCTAGAAACCTACAAGTAGAACATTATGATAGGCAGATTTGGGCCAAGGGGTCCCGCTCAAACTAAGGCCCTAGCCAAGGACAATACAGGCGGTAAAATTTAAACCCCTACCCTTATCTAGCCCATGGACAGGACAGTCTCCACACTTGAGTGGAGAGTGGGATTTGACTTTCTCATGTACTCTGGTGCCTCACATTTGACTATGTCCCCTGGCGGGGAAGACCTAGTGGCACTCAGAGGAAGGACAATAGACTCTTAAGAGGAAAACATTGGGCCATTCAGCACTAGGCAAGATCTTGGCTGTATTACCATAATAAGTGTTGTTTATTATGTTGAGGAGATTTCATTATGGTTCTGCTATGGCAGTAATACATTTATTTAATCACTGACTATTATAACTTTTCAAATAACTTTTTAGGTGAGTTAAAATGATTATAAAACTTAATATAAATCATGTTATATGGTGAATGGATAGTGTACTTACAATCAGTGTTGGCTATTGCTCATTATCCTTTTATATTTTTCTGAAAATTCTCATTAATAGTGAGGGGGAGGGTGGTCTGTTCTTATTTATTCCACTATGTTCAGAAGCACAAGTCTATGCATTCAGTTTGACCCATTTTAAATTTTAAAATAAAATTGTAGAATCAAACTGGGGGTTGATTATCCAGTTGTTATTCAGATTAGAGTTTTAGAGAAGCGGTCTGGGTTGAAGAGACACATTTTGGAATTAAATTCCTAAGTATCATAGTCAAGGTCATAATCATGATTGGATATCCTCATGTAAGAATGAACGAATGTGATGAAAACTGAGCCTGGAGTCAGGCCTCAAGAAGCTTCATTGTCAGATACTAGGCAGAGAAAGATGACCCAGAAGAGATGGCGGGAAAGGACGTTGAGAGATCTAGGAAAAGGCAAGAGAATGTGTTACAGACGTTAGAGAAGCTAATGTCAAGATTTTAATGTTGCCAGGTCAGGTAAACTGAAAATTGAAAATTGGGCCTTGCCTTTTGGCACATGAAAAGGTTTAGTGACCTTGCCTAGAGGAGTTTAAGTATATACTGAACCGTTACTGCCTTTAATGTGGTGGAATAAATGAGAAACAAGACAGTGAAGAAGGTACATTTCAATACTTTTTGAAATTTTGACTGCAAAGGAGAGATGCAGCTAGCTTGTGAGCTAAACTTGAGATAGGGCTTAAACAGTGGTTGATTCTTCTTAAAAATGAATGGCCTTTTAATGTAGGAGATGCAAGGATTTATAGATTCCAGCAGGAGACTCATTTGAGAGAAGGAGGTTAAAGAGCTGGAAAAAGACAACAATCAAGTCTCCTCTCGGTGACCTGCTATCCTTCCTCTGAGTGCCACCAGGTCTCCCCCTCCAGGGGACATAGTCAAATGTGAGGCACCAGAGTACGTGAGAAAGTCATATCCCTCTCTCCACTCAAGTGTGGAGACTGTCCTGTCCATGGGCTAGATCTGAGTAGGGGTTTAAATTTTACCGCCTGTATTGTCCTTGGCTAGTGCCTTAGTTTGAGCAGGACCCCTTGGCCCAAATCTGCCTATCATAATGTTCTACTTGTAGGTTTCTAGGACCCACTGGATCCTTCTACTTTGCTATTCTCACATGGTTCTCTCATCTAGAGTCCTATGAGCATATACAGCGGAGGTAATCCCTCTCAGGAACAGTCATAGGGGAGGGGAATAAGGGAAAAATGGGGAGGGAGGGGAGAATGGGAGGATACAAGGGATGGGATAACCATAGAGATGTAACAAGAATAAATTAATAATAATAATAAAAAAAAGACAACAATCAGTATGGCCCAGCTCAAGAGGGCTGCTGCTCATGCTTTTCGGGTCCAAGAAAGGGCTTGACATCAGCCATCAAAAGTGACACTTTTCTTTTACAACTGAGAGAATATGTCCAGGAAGTTAGCTTTGCAAGTTTGATGGTAAGAAGCTGAGGATAACATTTAATTGATAGTTGTTTCTTCTGGGAAAAGGTTTGAAAAAACATGTGACCTACATTAAAATAGATCTGAAATTCTTGGACTATCTGTAGCCTGGCTGGTTTGATTGTGAAGGAATTCAGGAGTCCCGGAGACTGTGGTATGGACGTTGCTGATGCTTGACCCAAGGCTACTCTTATCTAGCAAAAAAGGCAGACAATTCCTACAATGGTGGCTCTGAAGCAAGGTGGGAGGCCTAGGGTAGGGGTTGGGGTGAGCAGACCTCTCCACCTGCTTCATCTCCTGCCCACGGGAACAGGAAGCCTTGGCCCTCCCTGCCTGCCTCTGGCCCTCCCCGCCTGCCTCTGGCCCTCCCCGCCTGCCTCTGGCCCTCCCCGCCTGCCTGTGATCCTCCCTGCCTGCCTGTGGTCCTCCCCGCCTGCCTCTGGTCCTCCTGCCTGCCTCTGGCCCTCCTGCCTGCCTCTGGCCCTCCCCACCTGCCTCTGCCCTCCCTGCCTGCCTGTGGTCCTCCCCGCCTGCCTCTGGCCCTCCCCACCTGCCTCTGCCCTCCCCGCCTGCCTGTGGTCCTCCCTGCCTGCCTCTGGCCCTCCCCGCCTGCCTCTGGCCCTCCCCGCCTGCCTCTGATCCTCCCCGCCTGCCTGTGGTCCAGTCCTGATTCATTTAAGTAGTTTTCTTCAGTTCTAGCTGTTTTTCTAATCCTGTGCATTTAACTTTTCACTCTTCTTGATCCTCTAAAAGTCTTTACTTTCTTTGTCATACTGGGAAATGAAACCCACGGGCCATGTCAGCCAATGCTCTGCCCCGACTCACACCCTCATCCTTACATTGCTTATGGAAAATGGCTTTATTCAATCTTTCGGTCTCCCCATTCCCTCAAGAATTTCCCTCCAGCACTGTTAAAGCCACTTCAAGGCCCACCAATTGTCTTATTCCCTGTTTGCGAAAAGGAAAAAGGAAAAGGAAGCTCTGCACTTCGAGAGTTCTCAGGCTGAGTTTAAGTTCCCTCTGTGCATCTGTGTGCTGGGCACTGTGTGTGTGCGCGAGTACGCCCACCACAGTGCGTGTGGAAGTCAGGTATGTGTGTGAGTGCGGCTACCACAGTGCGTGTGGAAGTCATGTATGTGCGTGAGTGCAGCCACCACAGTGCGTGTGGAAGTCAGGTGAGGCCAGCTCGAGGCCCTAGTCCTTCCCACCACATCTGAGGCAGGGTGTCTGTTATTCCCTTCCCTGTACACTGGGATTGCTGTTTAGTGTCCTCCTGTCTCTAGTTTCTATCTCCATAGGAATGTTCTGGATTTACCAATGCCAGTGTTACTGTGTCAGCATGCAAATGGGACCTGGGGGTCAAACTCAGGTTATTGGGGTTGTCACTGCAAGAGTGTTAGCTGCTGAGCCGTCTCTCCAGCCCTGAACTATATTGCTAAATGCCAGCTGGAGCTGCTTTTATTTCCCCAATGTATTCCATAGACTTAAGAATCAATGAATGAATGAATGAATGAATGATTGGCTTCTAAAAACACTCTCCTGTTGTCAGGGGCAGGAAATACTATTGCTTCTAATTATTCCATAATTTTTAAATTTGACGCTGAAATAGTTTAAAGATAGAAATGCCTGAAAGGTATTTTTGTTTTGCTTCTGTTGTCTTTAAAAAATGGAGTACCCAATGATATTTACATATAGTCTCTTGCAAAGCATTATGAAGACATTTACATATTCAGATTATTTACAGAATTAGAGAGAATTGGAAAGACAATAAATGTCTTCATATATCTAAGTTATAGCCTGTGAAAAAGGAGTTAGCTATTCATAAAAGAGAAAAGAATATTTTCATTTAAAGCATTAAAAATATGGGATGCTTTTGAGATGCAGCTCTGCTCCGTACACGTTGGATACTAAAAGTGGGATCGCTGTATTGCTTTATTCTTATTAACAGGCAGTTAATCAGCAATATATACACACTGTAGACTACAGTCAAAGCATGTTCTAGAATCTTCTAATGAATAACAGTATACCCAAGAATATCAGCTCTGCCCCTCTGATGAAGAACATAAGGAATTGATTTGCTCTTTGAAACCCAAGTGCTAGGAGCCTTTTTAAATATCAAATAAGCGAGGCTGAGCCAGCCATGCTGCCTAGGGTGCCAGGGATATGTCATCCTGCTCTGAGGGCCCAGTGGTCTTTAGTCAACATTGTAGGGGTATTTACTGCAGAGATGCATCGATGGTGGTCTATTAAAAGGAGGCAGCTCCCATCGCTTCCGCGGGCATCTTGTGGGGTTTCCCGGTTTTAGGTTGATGGAGCCGACAGAAGCTCCCCACCATTTCCTGGTCTGTGGTGGAACGCTGCTTCATTTCTATCTCTTCCTTGTTCTCAACTCTGCAGTCCAGATCTGTAGGTCAAGGCTTCTGAATAGACTAGCTAAGCCTCCAGGTAAGTTGGCCTGACTCCCTGTAGGGTGGAACCAGAAAAGGGAAAATCCATGGCTCACCCAAAGCAGCAAGAACCAAGCAGAAATGAGTATTGAACTCATACTGACGACAAGGTGTGCTGCAAGATGTCGCTGGTACTCAATCATTTGGCCTTTGTCAAATTTTAATTTTTTCAAGAACTCATGCGTTATTTTCAAATAAGTATGAAACATATTTTTAAAAACCTCTCACTGACTCAACACTTTGTATGCTATTCACTAGTCTATAGATTTGCCCCAAGACTAAAAATAAACTCCAAGGGGAAATGATAAAGTCAAATAGAGGGTTGTTGTTGTTGTTTGCTGTCATTGTCATTGTTGTTGATTTTGTTGTCATTGTTGTGGTTTTTGTCATTTTGTCATTGTTGTTGTCATTGTTATTGTTTTTATATCCCTATGATGACTCAGCCAGACTACCCAAAATAATCCTTGCAATGAATGCATTTAAGCCCCTTTGAGTATGATATTGAATAATTGGTTTTTGTTAAAAAGTGAGAGTCTTGAGTGGGCATCCTCATCACCATCATCATCATCATTATCATCATCATCGTCATTGTCAAAATCATCATCACCATCATCACCATCATCATCACCATCATCACCATCATCATCATCATCATCACCATCATCATCATCATCATCATTGTCATCATCATCACCATCATCATCATCATTATCATCGTCATCATCATCATCATTATCATTATCATCGTCATCATCACCATCATCATCATTATCATCATCATCATCATCATCACCATCATCATCATCATCATTATCATTGTCGTCATCATCACCATCATCATCATCATCACCATCATCATCATCATCATCATTGTCATCATCATCATCACCATCATCATCAGCATCATCATCACTATTATCATTATTCAGCAATGCCTTTGCAACTTGCTGGTCCACAAGAGGAACCACCTGGAGATCTCATTAAAGTGCAAATTTCCATTCATTGGGTCTTGGGTGTGGCCTGAGGTTCTGCTTTTCTAACCATCTCCCAGAGGATGCTGGTGCTGAAGCTGAGAGTTTGCTGCCCACACTGGGCTGGCTGGCTACAGAGGAAGTGAAGTCAGCCCGACACTTCTTGCATTCCCCAAACTGGCAAACTGACTTTATGTGATGTAGATATATCATCTGCCATTCCAAAGCATAAGTTTAATTTTTAAAAGGTTATTATTTCCGGTGACTTGCTCAAAGTCACCCTTTGTATGGCCTCAAAAGAGAGCACCCAGCACAGCTGCATAATTGGAAATTATCTTACATTTCAAAGTAAAATACACGGCACACACATGAATTTGGAATCAGGGTAGTTAGGAATCAATGACTTGGCCCCCTCACTTCAGTTAACTTCTGTTTCACATGGGGTAGGTGTGACAAGTTGTTCTGAGACTTGTGTTGGGCACTGAAGGACGCAGCCATTTGGGCAGGGCATGAGAATGGATGGGAGCCAGTTAGAGATTTAGACTGGGTATAATAGAGAGTTTGTGAAGAGTGGAAAGAGAAACATAACCCCGCGCTGGTATGAAACCGAGGAGCCAGAGGTTAAGAGGAAATTTTGGAAAGTGAGTTTTCACGCAAGCCAAGTAGGGAAGTGGGGGTAAACAGCGAATGTTTAGTGGACACTTGTTAAACTGAAAATCAAAATCAAACACACAGAAAACAGCCTGAACTCTACTCACGAGCACAGGACTGCTTAGGACCTCATTATGCCGGGTCACAGCATCGCTTGTTTTTGTTTTTGTTTTAATAAGCAGTCCATATTCTTTTATATGTTCATTTCTGTCAAAAGCTGTCTGAGTTTCCTGGGACGCCCTTCTGCCTTCTAGTTTTCTGCTCCCCCTCCCCAATCTCATCCTGAGTCCTGCCATCCTTACTGGCCTTTATATATCACATGGAGTGTGGCTGGTAAGAGGTCTTAAAATACATTTCTTTCCTATTTGAAAACAATAGCTGAGTTCTTGAAAAGTAAAGCTTTAATGTGTTGACCTGGGTGGTCAACCTCTCTGCCCAACCTATGTCTAGTCATTTTACTGGCACCTCACGGGCCAGGACTCCCTGCTCCATGGTGAACTGCTGCTGCTTCCACGGATGGTTATTAGCGTGTGCTTTTCAATCTGGAGTTGTGCTAGCTGCATCTCTTACCACAGTGATGAAGCACCTGACCAATCATGTCATAGAGGAAAAGTTTATTTTGGTTTGCACTTACAGAAGGGGCAGGGTGTCATGTGGCAGAGGCACACAGTGATGGAGGCACATGGCAGCAGGGGCGTGTTAGTAGCAAGGGCATGGCGTGGCAGGGGCGTGCAATGGGAGAGGCGTGCGGAGGCGAATGTATGCAGTGGCAGCGTCTTTATATCATTACCTCAGACCAAGAAACAGAGAACTCTAGACCCAGCTCTGCTGCCATATGTCTCCCAGCTGGACACTGCAACCTAAAGGTGCCACCGTCTCCCCAAATAATCCCACCATTGGGGCAGAAAGTGCTAAAAAAAAAAAAAAAAAAAAAATTAACCTGTGGCAGGCATTCCAGGGTCAAAGTGCAGTGGTTTGTGCCGTCTGAGCTGTGGCTAAGCTGTCGCTGGTCTGTGCCCATGAAGCAGTTGAGTACCTGATCAGAAGTGGGGGCAGGGACGTCTGGTTGCATCCTCAGGATCCTGAGCTCTGACTAGGTATGAAGAGCAGCATTTCAGTCTGGGAGGAGGAGTTAGTGGAGGGCAGGCTCTGTTTACAGGGATGGTTCGGGAGCCATGTTGGCAAGGTTTAAATGCTACTTTGTTATATTTCAAGTTAGTCTTGGAAAAATTACTGCTTCAGATTTCAGGGTTTTTTTTTTTTTTCATGTAAAAACTGGAGGTAGAGTACTTAGCATAGTTCTTGCCCCAAACATTGATTATTAAATGAATGTTGACAAGATCAGCATATACCCACGTGCTTGCACACACACGCACACCGTGCATGTTTCATTGGTTAGGTGCACAGATAGAATGTGATACAGGTCTGTGATATGATACAGAGTGTGAAGGAGGTTTATAAAGCACTGTAGCCAGCTTTCTCAGAAAGAGATTTAGCTGAGCATAGAGGGCAAATAAGTTCACTTGAGGGCACATTTAATGCGCTGCTCTTCAGATAGTATTGACGTGTGCCAGGAGAGCATATCCTTGGGAGCACTCTCCGGCATGTGGCAGAATAATGGGAGGATCTGGGTCCTGTGAGTTCTTTTATCTTCTTTCCCTCCCACTCAGTGATGGCCACTTATGAAATCCACTATTCATTCTTTGGAGATGGAGCTAAGTAAACGGAGCTCTAAGTAAGACCTTAGACCCCATGAGGTCTATCTAACATCTGAGTTCACCAACTTGGGTATCATTAAAGAAATGAAAATTCCCATGAGCATTAGGTGTTTAACATCATACCTGAATGACAGCCGGAAGACCGATAGCGACTCAAAGACCAGGATATTGGTGAATGTGGCTAATCACTGAAAATCGCAGAGGCTGTCAATCAGGAAACTGATTTCCATAGACAAATCTCCTTATCGCTATTTCCCTCTTATTTGCAGAATTCAAATCATGGATTATTGGGTGGCCAAATGCCAGTCTAAATGGAATATTTGCCAGCTTAAGGTTTATTGACTTCAATTTGTTGGCTATAATTACTGAGTTTTTATGTTCAAGTATTCTAGTGCTGACATGCTTGGGGGAAAAAAATTGAACCACAGTGGTGATTGCACAGCAAGGAAATCATCAGAAGAGGAAAATTAAATGCTAGGTGATCGTTTGAAGTCAGCAGTGATGGGAGTGAGTGGGTGGGTGAGTTAAATTTTTAAGTGATTTAGCAAATGATGCTAAGAAAGCGCTAGAACATCACTTTGGGTTTTCTATTATAGCAAATTGTAATTGATCATCTTTTGGTACTCATGAAAGAAAGAGCACTTTATGAAAAACTTTCACTGCCCTAAGCAACTCATACCAAAAAAAAAAAAAAAAAAAAAAAAAAAATCCCCTACCATTTGTTGAAAAGAATACCCCGAAATAGATTTCATTTTTAAATCCCAAGTTGCTTGAGAACTTTGTCAAGAGGTATCAAAGAAGTGCCTTTTACTCCAGAATGCGCTGGAATCAGCAGTAATAGTTAGAAATAATGAAATCAGGAATGACATTTTCCATGTCTCCCTGGGATGGTAGGTCATGGTATGAAGTTTTCAGAGGAGGACAGATCCATTTATTTCCCTTTCTGTCTTCTGAGTGAATCTATATTATCTTGCTCAAAAAAGGACGACAGATTATCTTCTTGAGTTAGCTCTAACCTGCTTCTCATGTGTATTAAAATCCTACTCTAAGCCTCTCTTGCCTGAGGAGAATGAAGATGGCACTTCCTTCTGCTTCTCTTTAGTTCTATAAGGAAGCAAATATTAGACTTTGTAAGTACTGAAGTCCTGTCGAGGGGCCGGTGGACTGGGCTCTTGTCTTGGAGTTGTTCCCTCTCATGGGTTTGGTGTAGCTGTGGCTTCGCCGGCTCGCACTCTATCTTTCTGCTCATCCATCTGTTCATCCCTCACCCATACAAGCCTTAGAACATACGTGTGTGCTCCTTTTTGATGCTTTTTAACTTATTCTCTTTATAGTTAGAAGAACCTGAATTAAGTATATTGCTTGAAAATATATTAGTAGGGTGATTATAGTTAACACATATGCGTTATATATTTCAAAATCCCAGAAGATAAAAATTTGGGATGCTTTCCTTGCAAAAAAATAATGATGTCCAAGGCGATGGATATGCTAACGACCAGGATTTTATAATTATATAATATATATACATATGTAATATGTACAAAATCACACTCTAGCCATAAATATATACAATTATTGTGTGTCAATCAAAAATAAAGAAAACAAAACTTGTAAGAAGCAGGATTTTGGTGACTTCGGTTTATATGACTCAGCTTCAGGCAAGTTTTGTAAAATTAAGTAACTGTCAGTTGACCTGGCCTTCTCTCTAGTTCTACAGTTTGGGTGTTTACACATCTAAAAGACAATTGAGTATGAAGCCACCATGACTGGGGTTTAGCCTGTGCTCATTTTTCTCTTGTTTTTCATATATTAGCTTAATGTCATGTCATCGAGGAGGCACACCCTGTCCCCAGGTTATGGAAGAAACCCCAGGACACTTAGTAGCACTCAGTGTGACAGAGTGCTTGTTTGCATCACTGTTCACTCAATGCCTGTCTGTGGAGTGGGAAGAACCACTTCTCCACACTCCTTCAGATGGAAGGGCCATTTCTTTCTCACTGCTTCATATCCAAGGCCCGTCGCAGTGCCCTAGTGTGAGCAGACACGCTGGCTGAATTATTGCAACACCACAAGTAGCCGTTCAAAAGACGTGACATCTGCTGTAACCACTGAGCAAAGGACAGGCGTGGGCAGCTGCTGTGGGCCAAGGCAGCTTCCTCTGCAGTGGTACCGATGGCTGCAGACTCATAACTAAGAGTGAGAGACACTGAAGGCTTCTGTGACAACCCCACCACCACCAAAAGTAAGAACCCAGACAGCCATTGAAAAGAGTTCTTGAAAATGGTGATAAAGATTCTGAAGTGTAGCACTTCACTTCACTAACAACTGAAGTGCTTGAATAAGTTGGAGGCAACTGGTGGGGACCACTCAGTTTTCTTTAAGGAGCTGGCCACTGGGAGTTTGACTATTCACAATGAGTATATGGCAATACAAATTTGACTTGGTGATTTTTCTCTTTGGGAGGTTGGGGAGAGATGGAGGGTGACTCTGGATGGAATAAGAAGCAACTGTGATAGGAATGTATTGTATGAATCAAAAATAGTTAATTAAAAATACATTGATGGGAAAAAGAAGGGCAAATTAACCTTTTAAGGTTGTGTTAATATTGAATATTTTACAGGTAATAATTTTCTAGATGTCACAGGATAGTGAATTGTAAAGAAATCAGAAATTAAAAAGACTGATGACCAGGAGATTGAAATGAGATAAAGTATAAAGTTATTTGTAACAGTGAAGTCCCTATATTAAATAGTAAAGGTTTAACCCTACTTGTTAAGACATTGAGATGAACATGTATTTAGAATAGTCAGACTTAAAAGATCTCCACACTGCTAGAAACTTGATAGATTATAGTTGCACCTTCCCCTAGGAGCTGTTATGCTTTCTCATTGTAAAATGTAATTAGCAGATGTAAAAAGAAAAAGTATTATTAATCATACAGGGCATAATTGTGGTTGTTTATATGTAAATTCTTTCATGTTCATGGATTGCTTGTTTTTCCATTTTAAGTAGGCAGATTAGAAGTCAAATGCTCTCCAGCTTCCCACAGGTTCTGTGAGGGACCAGCAGAAAGCACATGCAGGAGAAGTCGGGATGCAATTTCATTAATTTGTCAGTTGCTGGCTCTGTGACTGCCAAGAAATCATTGTTTTTCTCAACATATTTCTGCTCTGTGTCCTGCCGACGCCTGTGATGGGTCCCTCTTTTGGCGTGTATTTCTCATGTATGTCAGTCCCCATGCCTAGGTCTCAAGGCATTAAGGTTCCCCACTCTACTCCTTTCTGTACTGCTGCTGCCTTGAAAATTCCTCTACTTAGAAGACTTGTTGGAGTTCCAGTGTGCCTTTTGCTTTCTTTCCTTCTCCAATATTCTCACCCAATATCCCTGAAAAATAGAAGAGAAAATGTGATCTTACATTTTAACAGAGCATCCAAACAGATTATTAGAAACCAGCAAATGACTACAAATGGAATTATATTTGCAGTTGCAGGGCACAAAATCGCATTCTTGGGGTTTTTGAAGAAGGTGTGTTGCCTATGATACGATACTTTCTCACATTGGCTGTTGAAGTTTCAAGTTCACCCTCAGACATAAGCCATCTTTGAATTATTTATCCAGCAGTGAGAATTGACTGGCCTGGTCTTTCCCCTCTCTGGTTGGTTTTGTTAGCAGTGCTCTGCTTTGTGAAGAGGATGCTCTAGTGTGTGTGGGGGGGCGGGTAGGCTGCATTTTGGTCCATAATGAATTAAACTTATGACCTTAAACTTCCTACTGTAGGCTTGTACGTGCCTGTGCCGACAAAGACAGGCTCTTTCAGTGTGGGTGAGCATACAAAGCCATACTTAGTCTGACTGAGCTAATGTAGGGGAAAGAATAAACACGCAGTACATGCTAGATGAAATCTCTCTAGCTGTCTCCGACCCCGGTTTTAGTAGGCTTCCTTGCTTTCTTTTGCTGAATCTCTATCATGTACCAAAGCCCAAAGATGAGTCTTCCTCGAGAGTCAAGCATGGCAACTCAATTGAGCAGAAACGCAGGCATGAATATTTCAATCTGACATTGACTCCTGAACTGGGACGTTTTACAACTGCCCACACATGGACAAGCTTATGTTGAACATGTCTTGATTTGGGAGAGGAATCACAATTTTGACTGCCAAACTGGGGGATCTGCCATCCTTGCTTATTTTATTGCCATTTGGCTTTACCTCCTCCCCCCATCTTTTCTTTAGGGGATTTTCATGAAGCTGAGAGGAACATAAATGCTCAAGGCCAGGTCAGGAGAGGGGACCAGGGTTGGAATGCTGGACGTTGACTCTTAGCCCTGAGTCCTCACTATTATCTGAGTTCTGATTATATACTCATGTCTTGCCACAAGCACAAGTAGATTTAATACTACAGAGCAATGAAGTGTGAGCAGAGAAAGTTAATGGCTGCAATAGGCAGTATGCTTTTTCTGGTCCTGGGTTTTGCAGCAGCAGTAGCAGCACATCCCTCCCAAGGCTGGGTGGCAGGGAGCAATCATCCTGCTGGCCACTGTGGCTAAGGCCACCGTCCACCATCGCTGAAGAAGCGCTCAGGCAAGCGCTGTCTCCAGGGGGAAGAGCAGAGTGTCAAGCTGGTCCCGCAATGAGGGAAAACCAATGATGCTATTGAACAACACAAAGAACTGCCTCCCTAACCTGCTCCCTGCTAGCTTGTCCTTGTTGGGCCTTTGCTTTCATGAGATTGTTGGCAAGTCAGAAAGTATGGAGAGCAAGGCAAGTTTCACGATTACAATAATATTTGGATGTAAAAACAGTGACAAACCTTTACAGGCAGCAGAAATACACCCACTTGGGACTAGCACAAACACTGTAGCCTCAGTTACTCCCAACCTCTCACCCCTCAGAGACACAAGGAGACTCAGTAAAGGCAATAGGGAGGGACGCGGTTTGCAGGAGGTCTTAGCAGCCTTAAGTCTGTCTTGAATAATCACTCTACAGAAAACAGTAAACTAGAAGAGGCTTTTGATTATAAGTGTAATTGTTTATTCAATGACAAATTGAGCTTTCTGGGCTTCCAAAGTGTTCCCTGAGATATTTCTGAAGTTACTTCTGGCCGTTTCTAGCACCCCAAAGAGGTGACCGACAAGTCTACACTCCCTTGCTGTGAACCTGCTTGGCACACAACTGAAAGGCACAACACAGCAAATGCTTCTTTAGAGTCTCTGTTAGTAGAGGAAATAATACACACACACACACACACACACACACACACACACACACACATACACACACAAGTTGTGGTAACAGCACGGAAGAAAACGTATAGGGTGATAAAGCAGTAAGAGGAGACATGAAGGCACAGAAACGAGGTGCTCAGAGAGACTCTGATTCATGGAGAAATGAAGGATGAGCAAGTCCAGTGAGGAAAAGGAAGGCAGGAGGAATGCTATCATGCATGAGAAAAAGGGAACTTCCTGGTCCACAAGCTAACAGAAGGGCTTCCTGGTTGCATCAGGTGAGCAAGGGGGAAAGAGAGTCAGATGGCACTCAAAGGACCTTGTGGCGTGAAGGCTTTATTCTAAGATCAAAGGGAAATGGAAAATGATTGAAGGGCTGTGAGCAAGATTTTTATATTACTTTCTATTTCAAAAGAGCGTCTTGGTTGCTGGTGTAGTGTGGATTGGAAGAGGCCAGGAGTGGAGATAGCAAACAGCCAGAGTTGCGGGAAGCTAGGTGTCACGGTGACTTGGTCTAGAGGATGCCTTTTAGTCCACCTTTGCTCGAGTACTGACTGGGATAACCCACAGAGCCTTTATGTTTCAATTCCAGAGATAAAAGATGGGGAAGGCAAGCCTGTTCCCTCCAGGGACATTTTCAGAAGTTCTGCTCACTGCCTCAAAGAAAGCTGGGATGTGCAGTCCAGTTTTGAGTGGTCAAGCACCTAGGGAGATTGCATCCAGCAAAAGTAGAAGAGAGCCAGAAGTTTATTTTACACACACACACACACACACACACACACACACACACACACACACGTGCACGCGCACACACACCCCTATTGAAATAAACTTCAGCCTCCTCTAGAGGCTACAAGTCAAATGTGGAATCCCTTTTTAGGGTATATATGTCCAAGATTTGCAAAATAGCTACTTAAATGTAGATCAAGTAATTAGCTTGATTAACAGCGAGGCAAGCACCAAATAGCTCCCCAGACACATGGCTGTCTGTTAGGAACTAGATTGCAGAGAAGCCAGCTCGGGCCTGAGGCCAAAGTAATGCCTCCTATTTCTGTATCACCTCTCAAGCTTGGGATCAACTTATCCCCTCCTGGCAGATTTGAAACCTTGTAAATCTAGCCAGCAGTGCGGGCTTGCGGGGGCCCCGTTCCACACTCTTGATTACCAGGGGGATAGCGCGGGTGGGGGAATAAAGAGAGGTCCTGCCCACGTATAGAAAGGGAGCCTGAGATGCTTTGCGCTAGTCCGAGAATAAAGAGCTTGTTATGCGCTCTTGTCCAGCGAGTATAGACCTCTGGCCTCAGCTAGTTTCCTGTCTGCTAGGGAGAGGGGGAAGCAGACATCTAGGAACAAAACCTTTGTTCCGTAACTTCCTGCCCCCCCCCCCCGAAAAAAAACCTCATGGGATTGGGGGAGGGGACCGCAGCTACCGGAGAAGTGGAAGCTGAAGCCTTTTTAAAAGGGAGGGCCTTGTGAAGGGGAGTCGTGTGCTGCATAATTAATTGCCCGAGATATGCTTTATTTGGGTAATGGAACGGGCCTTATTTTAAGCATACATTGTAGTCTTGTGAAGCCTTTGCACAAAGAGAATGAGAAGCGAAGGAAAACAAGATGACAGGTGTTTTCAAATATGCAGTTTGGTGTCCTTTGGAGTCGAAAGGGAGAAAAAAGGGAAAAGTCAGGTGAGGACGGTGGTAGAAAGTGTTGAAATGGACAGTTAAGACGCCAGGGTAGGGCTGAAGGTGGCGGTACAGATGCCTGTCACAGAAGGCCCGCTCATCAGTCAGAACACCAGGCTTCTGGTGGACTGGAGAAGGACGGGAGAGGTTAATAAAAAGGCTATTTTTAAGGTGTGGAAAGAGACACAGGAGCGTCCATTGGATGCTGAAGTCGTCACGGATAGGTCAATATTGAGGAGACCTGTGGGGGTCAGGGGTGAGGTTGTCTGTTAGAACCCGCAAGAGCTATGGCTCAGGTAGAGGCTACCTTGCTATGGGGGAAGGGGCTGGAGGAACAGATCCTGACCTCTGTCTGGTCTTGCTCCCCGTGTCTCCTTTGGACCAAACTCAGTTGGAAGCTAGAAACAGAAAACCCAGAGTAGTACAGAGGTGGGGAAGGCTGACAGGCAAATGGGGGGAAGATCCTTGCCATAGGGTGGCAGATCACATCAGGAGGAACCAACACCAAGTTTCCTGCCGTGAGCTGATTGGTGAGTTCACCTCTAAACATTCATTGACTACTCGCTCCATCAAGTATTGCAGACACCAAATCAAGAAAGGGCTCCCTTCTGGGAGGATCATAATCCAGCCCCGAGGAGTCAGGATTCTAGTTCTAATTCAGGTGAGAGCCCTTGAGGGAGTGAAGAACACCGAAGATCCCTGAAGATCCAGGTTGGGGTTTCCCGTGGAGGGGAGTGACACTGAGGTACCAACAGGCTGAGGAACACAGACTGCCTGCACTGTGAGCACGTGTGGGCAAGGGGGCAGGTGTCTGCCGCCTGGCTTTTCTGTTCCTAGCTCTGACTGAGTCTGGCCCAAAGGAAGCAGAGCGGCAGGAAGGCTAGCAAGAGCAGACAGAGGTCAGGGTCTATTCCTCAAGCCTCTTCAGCTACCGGCGGCAATCAACAGGAAGGGAGTAAGAAGGCTGTGAGTCTGAGTTGTATCACGAACCAGGTGAGGGTGCGGCTTTTACCCTTAAAATTGCCAAGTGGGACCAAGTGGGACTGTAGAGGGACGTGTCTTCTTTAGAAGGATACGTGACTGATGAGGGCTGCTTTTCTTAGTGACTCCTTTTGTTGATACATTTTCTTGGGGTTTTCTCATTCCCCTCTGTACGTCTTTCCTTCGCTCAGCACCTTTATATTATTGCTGTTTCTGATAGGCAACCCCCCAACCCCCTAACTCCCCCAAACCCCCATGGTTAAGGGGCTAGTTAGGATGGATCTAGTGCAGTGAGGAGAAAAAAGAGACAGCCTAGGTCTTTAATAAATTTTCACTTCAGTTGCCAGTAGGGGTTTAATTTGAGGGTAGAGGAAAATATTGGGGATGCTGGCATAGAAATTAAAATGCTTAATGAGCCAATGCTTAGTGGGTCTATGGCAAATAAAGTAAACATGGGATGTGACTTCATGACAGTTTGAAAAGCCGGCTGGAGAGACTATCACTATACCATGATGTTATTGTAGATTGCAACACAGAAGAATTGAACAAGTGAAATTGCAAACACGTACTTTCTTTCACATTACATTTTCACACATTGATCTCCGAAGAGAAAATTCTTCAAGACTTTGGGGAGAAAGCCCATTACTGGATTAATCAAACAACCATCTCCTATCTTCACTTTTATTTTATATACCCTTTACACCTGTTTAATTAATCCTAAACACGATGCTGACTGCTAATTAAACAGCCCTGGAAGTGACTGACTGAAGGTAGTAATTTGAGATAATTAGTTTTGGTTTCAAACACTCAATTTTCACACTTTGTGCTCATTTTTAGAAAGGGGTGGCTCATTATTACAGGCAGGGTGGGGGGTGGTGTGAGACATTTTCCTGCTGGACTCCGAGGAGCTGAGGAGGTGGGAGGTTTCACATAGGACAAGAACATAGTAGAGTGTTGCAGAAGCTCTTCCACACTCACCCACCCACCCTGCAGAAGCTCTTC
>OU015744.1:92839116-92850595 GCA_907169655.1 Acomys percivali
CTAGGCATATTGCAGAAGGTCTTATTATTCACGTGTCTCACAAGGTGACTCTTTGGTGCTAATTTGAGCGGTAGAGCTCCTGACTTTGTCTGTTTTGATGAGGGAGTTTGCAGGCACCTTAGAGACACAGTGAATTTGGATGAATGGCATACTGTTTGATTGTTCTAGAGAGAAGTTTACATTAGCAAGTCATCAAATTAAAGAAAAGTCAGTGGAATTTAACATGGAACACTAGAGAGATCAGCGCTTGTAATCATCTTAAAGCAATATTAGATCAGCCCCTGGGGATGGTCCTAAGTCATACTCTCATTGTCATATTTGACTTTTTCAACCTTTCATCTGTATATAAAAGTCTAGAGCTCAGAGAAGGATGAAGGGAAAGTGGGAAAACTTAGGACGGAGCACTGGCAGGCTCTCTCCTGGAATTTCTTCAGATCTCTTTAGGTATTTCACCACCATGTATATTTGTTTGCAAGGCTGCAAATCCATTCTATTACATAGGAAAAGACAGAGCAGAAAGATAGCAGGATATAGCATACAGCCTCCATCTTACTGACAGTCAGTCAGTGAGCTATCTTTCCAGATGGAATGAGACATATTAGTGACGCTTAATAGCATTTTATTAAAGAGATATATGGATTTGAATGTTGGTAATTGATGTTGTGGAGATACTAAAGCATCTCCTAACTATTTTTTTTTTAAGCAATTGTGAACTTCAAGAAGGAAATTGTGTTGATCAGTTAATGGTTGGAAGTTTCAGTTCAGGGGAAGATCATGGGGGATGATTGAGATTTAGCTGTAATTACCTGGAACCAAGAACCTAAAGGTTTTGAAATAAGATCTTCAGTTGAGCGTTGTAGATGCCTGAATCCTTTTTTCTGCATGGGATAAGACAGGGAGATTGACTATGCTCAGTACTTCTTATATGTAGCGTGTCCTCATGGCTATATTGTAGAGACTTGTCTAGTCAGCAGATGGGTCAATTGGTTTATTTGGACAACTATTTGCACCAACTCTGACCGTGATACCATGACCTTTGCTTTTTGGAAATTATATCACTATAGCTATAAAAATAATTCAAAAGCTTCCATTAAACTTTAAATTATATTATTTTCTTGAAAAAAAAAAAGTCCCATGTTTATCCTTAAAGGAAATGCCCACTCAGATGAAAACAATAGCTTCGGGAAGCAAGGTTAATACATTATTCAAGCAGCTGAGGTTGGGTCTTACCAGAGTGATAATTCAACATGTGGAGGAAAATAATAGAGTATGCATTGAAATAAGTTTTCTGCAGTGATTCGGGGCATTCTTCAATGTTGGGACACATTTTGTGCGTATGGAATGAAGTACTATGAAAAATTCAGTAAGGACATAATTTGCCTATCGTAGAATGTGATATGATATGCTCTTATAAAAGTTTACAGTTTACAGTATAATTTTACAGTAAACATGTACAGCACAATTTTATTGACTGAAATAAGAAATACTTGGTTGTGTTTTAAGAGGTTTTGCTGTACTTTGGTAATCCTGTCACATGAGAGGACTCAGACAGTGCCATCCATTACTGCTGTTTCTCTCTTAGTCATTAGTATGGAAGAAAATAATTTTAGTACCTCATGTATGCTCCTGATTAGAGCAACACATTTTTTTCCTGTGTTGATCCTTTCAGTGTTCTGTGACGTGATTGGCTGTCCATTCTTTTTCAGCTCTCACTTATGTGGAGACTGGAGGAGGGATGGGTTGTCACTTAGTATGCAGAATGCTGAAAAGGCCAAATTAGTACCACGCTAGAGTATGCCATGGAATATATTAAGTATCAGAATCATCCCTCATTTTAATGACAAAGATCTTATCTAGAACAAAAATAGCTGAAAATCCAACCTTTCACATGACAGTGATATTAATGGGAATGGCAAATAGTAGCAACTTAACTCATTCTGGAATTATCCGACGACTCTAATGAAAATTCATTAGCTCTGTAACATTTGCACTCTTACTGAATCTGTCACCATGTTAGTGGTGTGTATTTAGAAATCTGAGTGTCTTGAGAGGGAGAGGGGGAGGGAGAGAAAGAGGGAGGGATGGAGGGAGGAAGGGGGGAGGGAGGGAGGGAGGGAGGGAAGGAGGGAGGGAGGGAGGGAGAGGATACACATTCAATTTTTGGAGCATCTTTCCAGTAATAAAATTATATATTCACTCAACTTGTATAAGAAAAATTCCATGCTCTGTTCTGAGTTTCTCTCTTCAGCAACAGTGATTGCTAAGAAATTTCAATGTAAATCAAGGCATCCTATGTTTCATCTCTGATTAGTTCAGGTAGATCATAATGCAATTATAGCAAAAATGAAAATCCGTTTAGTGATATATTGCACATTCAGTTTAATTAAAGTGGTTTGCATTTTAACAAATTCTGAGATTCTGGAAGTATTCTTTGTGAATCTAGGAGAATGAAGAAGATTATGTATAAATGGTAGTCATGAATAGATGGGTGATGACTCATCTCTAGGCAATGTCTTTGTGCAGGACATATAGGAGGCATTTGATAGAGTAAATATTTGGTACCTTAGCTCTCTTTGCCACATCTTAGAGAAACTATCAAACAAATGACAAATAAAACCCTAGAACAATATAAGTTCTCAAAATGGACAATTTGCCTGGAGCATAGTCTACAGTGAGGCATGGGAAAGAAAACTGAAAACAAGACATCACTGTGTACCTGAGTAGTGTAAGTCACAAAGTGTTTATTTTATCCTTGTGTTATAAGTGATTGTGGAGACATTTGAGGGCTGAGAGAGTTTATCTGGATGAGTACGTAAATGGAGGATGGAAGGGGCCTCCGTGGTATCCCTGTTGGCTTAATATGGGCCTGTGGCAGGGGCAATAGAAAAGGAGACAGATATGAGAGACAGTCCTGAGACCGACTCGATGGAGGTCAGTAACTGATTAAATGTACATCTTGAAGGTCAGAGAACAAAACTGTTAAGAGTAGACCACAAATTTCTGTAGCCGGACAGTTCAGAGAAGGTAAGTACCATCATGGAAGAGCATCCAGAAGCCTGGTGTGGACTGAGGAGGTTGAGTTTGGTCAGAAGACACACTGTGCTTCATATACCAGGGACAGGTCTCCGTGGAGAAGAACAACAGAAACACTGATCTGTCTAAGCAGGAGCCAAGATGCTGACCCTGAAGACCATGCTTTAAAAAAATCATAGTTACAGAGGGAACGGTGGGTGCTGAGTCAGCGCATGGAGAGAGTGAGTAACAGAGGAAGCCAAGGATAGACTGCCAGGCAGGAGTTTCATGAGACTAAGGGCTCCATGTAGTGAGAGGAAACAAATACCTGGGCAGTATTCTCTCTTCTTGGTGAGCTGCTACCTCTTGGTCACCTTTGAAGGAAGTGTTCATTATAAAAAAAAAATCCAAGTACTTTCTTTGGGTTTTTTTTTTTAAATTCAAGGGTTATGAATAGTTTTTAATAAGAGAGCTGGGACTTTTCCAAGTGAACATAGTGGAGAGGGTGCTGCTCAGCTACATAGACCCACGGTCTGTGATCTGGAGAGATGATTTACCTTTACAGATGTGCCAGGACAAAGGACAGTCTGGGGAATTGATGACAATGCTCACGTGATTCTCATCTCAGATAGCCAGAGACCTGAATCCAAGGTGGCTTCAGGGCTGTGCCACTTCTGAGGTCTCAGGGATGAGATTCTCACTTCCCTTGGAGTTTCTGGGCTGTGCCAGCATTCCCTGGCCTTCCTTAGTTTGTGGCCTATGACTTCAGTGTCTGCTTGTAAAATTGCATGGCCACTTTCCATCTTATTGTAAGTCTTTGTGTTCTTTTCTCAAAGGATGTGGCCATGTTAGATAGGACTGCCTTACTCTAGCATGATCTCATCATGAATACTTAGCTATGTTTGCACTGTCTGTTTCCATATGGCCACACTTTGGGTTACAGAGGTGAGGATTTTAGCACATCTTTGTTGGTGTGGTTCAGTGTTCATAGGGTATAATTGTGACTGTCTCAGAGGGATGACATCCAAAGACAGGGGTGGGAGGGAGGCCAGAAGAGAAGGTTCGTGATAAGGATGTAAAGAGTTCTGAGTACACAGAATTTAGTTGATAGAGATGCCTATAATACAACCGATTCAGAAGTTTCGTTGGCATCTTATGCAATTCTGCCCTTCTGGTCTTGATTACAAGGGTAGCATGGCTTAGTATACAGTCTAGTGTTCCAGGTGTGTGTGGGATCCCGGTGTCTAGATTTCCCTGTCTCAGGTCGCCAAGAGCTTTCAGCAGGATTGTCAGGGACACTGTAAACATTACTGTACAACTTGCTGTTCAACTACTTCCTTTGTGCAGTTTCAAAAATGTCTCTCTTTCTAAAATAACACCTAGAAAACTATAAATACCCAGAGTGTGTCTTCTAGCCTAATTTATTTTTATTTTCCCCCTTCGGTTTATTTCGGCTTGAGAGACGGGAATAGCTTAGTTGCCCCCTGGTTTGAGACTGGTTCATCATGCCTGTGACATATGCTGAGATTCTAGAACCACACTACTCTATTTGTCTCATTTTAATTATTCAGTGTAAGGTTTCTCTGATACTGTAATAAAGGGGTTGATGATATTTGCTCGTGCTTTCCTATCACAAGCTGGGGGGCTTCTAGCTCCTGACACAATAAATGACTTTCCTGAGCCTTTAGACAGTTTCCTTCAATTCTTTGTCTTACCTTATTATACTAGTTTTAAAGGGAGACAGGATAATAAATGTTAATGCTACTACTATCATTATAAAGGGCAAGGAAGCTAAGGTTTTATCTTTGAAGATAAAAGGGATCTGTGAAAGCATGATATCTTTTCATTGTGGATTTGCACAGCGAGGCGACACACCTCCTTTAACTAGTCATCACAGTTATGAACGGCTTATTGACGATGACAAGCCTTCAAGTCTTCTCTGCGTAATACCACAAGGGGCAGGATAGACCCAAATCTGTCAAATCTTCCACTGAATGTGACTTTTCTTCTAATTTGCTGATGTTGGACATTTCTGACTATTACCTGACATATGTTCAGAATCTTAAAAATCTCAGTGTTAGAAGAGACTGTGAGGAGAGTTGGCAGTTCCTATTTGACTAATGACATACACCAATTTAGTTAATGAAATTTGGTATATAAAAGGACTGATACTTGTCCCCCCAAAATTTGAATGTGATTTAGTTTTGGTGAAGATCAAGCATTAATGGAGAATTTTATTCCTAGTATAAAATTGACAAGTGCCCACTGATCATATTTTTTCTTAAAGCTGGAATATTGTTTTAGAAGAAAGTACTTTCTCCCCTTAGGTTATAAATGAACCACATTTCTATTAGTGAAAATGGATTCAGTTTTAAGATTAAAACAAAATATTTTCAATGACAGAAAGAAAAGCATACATAAAGAACAGTTTTTTTCCCCTTAGATGTTCATTGCTTTGGAAAAATGACTTCCAGCAGGCAAAAATCAATTTGACAAAAGTATTAATGTTCTAAAATACTATGAATGAAAGGAAACATTTTAATTCAATTGAAAATTTTACTTTATATTCATACAGCTGAGTTCCATTGATAACACTACATTTCAAGTTGCAAATCACATTTAATTAATATTAACACCAGGTAATTGGCAAAAATAACTTCAAAGGAGGGCTGCGGAAATCGCAAATTGGAACTGCAGGTGCAGCAAGGCTGCGGAGGCTTCGGCGGGATCCAAAGGAAAGTGTATATGATTTTAACAGTTACTGCGGAACCTCATCAAATGGAGTATCATTTCAAAGCTGTTCGTCTCTCTGGCCTCTCCTAATATTTAGGGCTCAGTAACTTCCAAGTATCAACAACAGCTGTTAGCGTGAACTGGCAAACAGCATTCCAACAAATGCTTTGAGCCCTGTAATCCAAATGCTCTAGTTAAGTTTCCAGTAAACAATAGCAGTTGGGGTCACGTGCAGTGGGTCCCTTAGAGCAAAAGACCTCCCTTAACCCCCCCTCCCCCCAATTATGAGACTGTGGTTGGTAAGGAGTCAGTGAGCGTCAAGTGATGCCAATCATTATGGCTGCATTTGTAGAAGTGTTGCTTAAGATCTGGTATTGCTCCTGAAAGGAGTGGAGGTAAGACACTGCGCCTGGCCCACAGCAGGACAGCGCTGTGTGAGATCAGAACGGTGGCAGGTGCCTTCTTCTGGATGCAGGGGGGTGGGGGGATGGAGGCTCTTCTTCTCTCCTGGCCCACAGCAGGACAACGCTGTGTGAGATCAGAACGGTGGCAGGTGCCTTCTTCTAGATGCGGGGGTGGGGGAGGGGGGTGGGGGAACGGAGGCTCTTCTTCT
The DNA here is from genome assembly GCA_907169655.1 of Acomys percivali. Lineage (NCBI taxonomy): Eukaryota > Metazoa > Chordata > Mammalia > Rodentia > Muridae > Acomys > Acomys percivali. The sequence continues at coordinate 92,845,475 of OU015744.1, forward strand.
CTTTTTTTTCTTCTTACTTTACAATTTATTTTTTAATTTATTTATTTATTAATTCATTCACATTACATCTCAATTGTTATCCCATCCCTTGTATCCTCCCATTCCTCCCTCTCTCCCACTTTCACCCTACTCCCCTCCCCTATGACTGTGACTGAGGGGGACCTCCTCCCCCTGTATATGCTCATAGGGTATCAAGTCTCTTCTTGGTGACCTGCTATCCTTCCTCTGAGTGCCCCCGGGCCTCCCCATCCAGGGGACGTGGTCTTGCTAATTACCTCCAAACTAACTGCATGCAGCAGCAGTTTCACCTGAGAGATTGGGGAGGAGGAGGAGGATTCTGGGTGGCTTCTGACCACACGCCTGCTCCTTCTCTTTATCAGTTTTGTGGGGGCTGCGAGTAGGGGGGGCGGGTGTGTGTGGACATCTCAGCAAGTATTCTGCCCAAAAGTTTTGTGTCTTGTTTTGTCAACTTTAGATATCCAATGATGCTTGTTATGCCACCTGACAGCTGGTGTCTTCTTGTGTCAACTCTGTTGTCACTTTAGCAGTACTAAATTTCTTTACAAGTTTGTGGTACATTGCTCCTGTGATGTCCCCTGCCCCCCCATTTCCCCCCAACCCCCAGGCATCATGGTGAGCTACTGCTCACCACTCCGGTCAGAATGCTGACTTGTCTGTGCTTTTCTCAGTGGGAGACCATCCAGTCAGTACCCAGAAGGCTGCCTAACCCACAACTCTTGCTCTATGAGTTTCTATTTAATGACGATTGTCACCAGATTCATGGTGGGGCTCTTCGTGTTCGCCCAGAGGTTAGGCTTGCTCAGATTCTGGGAACTGGAAGGCGAAGGTGGCTCCAATCATGGCGTCTGCACTTTATTAGTTTATGTCCAGCTCTAAGGGAACTTTTAAGGCTTCTGCACCATTAGGTCACTTTACTTTTTGTGTCCCCCAAACACTAAAGCTTGGGCTTGTCCTGACTCCCATTAGCCTGCTAGTGCTGGTCAGTGGTTCAGAGCTTCTGCTGGCTAAGGTTGAGTTTTCAATCTACCTATAGGGCCTTTGTGTTGAAGTCTAATCGCCTTATCTGTAGAACGGAGGTAGCAACTGTCAGAATTGAATGAGGTCATACATACAGGGAGGGTAAGTAGTGGACAAGAGTCTATTATCATTGTTACTGAGAATACACTTGTCATACACTCCAGACCGTATTCAGACTCACAGCCATCCTGCCTCAGTCTTCTCAGTGCTGGGATCACAAGCCGAATGCCATCTCGCAGGGGCCTCAGCTTGCATTAGGTTAGAATCCTTTGGCTCAGCAGTGGACTTATTTTTCTAGGTCTGTATCCAGTTTGCTCAGTGTTCATGAGGCGGTGTTCCCAGCACTAACTTACCTTTCCGCCTCCCTTGCCCCTGCCCCCTTAGCATGACAAATATACTACCTAAGGTAGAGCTAGTGTAGAGCTGAATCCATGGATTAATTATTGCCATCATTGTACCCCAAATATGCATGCTCACCTTTCTTTTTTACCCTTCTAAGTGTTAAGCATCATGTATTTGTGTCAGTTCTGAAAAGAAGGGGATAAGTCACACTGCTTTTTAAAAAAAAAAACAGGTCACTGTTTTGTTGTTGTTGTTTTTGTGAGTTGGAGAACACAGACATACAACCAACCAAACAACCATGCAGATTGTAAACATTGCCTCAATGGAGGCGTCTTTTAGAACCCACATCCAAGAACAACAGGTCTGCCAGAAGGCATCTTTCAGTCCACATAACAAAAGACTTCATCAGGAGGCTGAGGGGGAGTGGTCGGTAGGTCCCAAGCTCAAAGGCCTGTGGACAGAATCATGGGAGCTACTTTAGAGAACTTCAGAAGAAAGGATGTTGTAAGGCAAAGCCTCAGAGAAACATGGGATGCAGACCGTGCCACCTTTGTAGTGTAGTACATATATGTGGAGTGTTGAATATGTCTAAGATGCTGACAGTATGTGACAATAGTATCTTGTTTACCTACTGACAGTTATTCAGAGTTACCATCTCCTAGGCCGTCAGTGTTTGACTTGTTCTTATGTGCAAGTCATGGTCACTTTTACCCTAACATCACCCATGCCCTTGGCAGCGATTTTGATTTTTCTCAGTGTCTGACAGTAAGCCTGGGACAATGGTTTAAATTCATCCTAACCCATAAGTTGTCAGGCTTGAAACCATGTCACTGAATGTGCAGCCTTTCATCAGGAGTGAGCCCCGGGCCCTTCTCTGCCGTTGCAAACTTACAGTGTCTTATCCTTGATGTGACTGATGGACCTGCTCCTACAACCTCGTCTCCCAGACTTGGATCACAATGCAACATTTGTTCCTTGCCAACTTTCACCTGGGCAGCAGCGTCTGCTTGCCTGTCCGTTCTCTCACCCAATGGATCTGGTTTGATGACATGAATCCATCAAGCAGGACCTTAACTCTTCCTGACCTCTAGTATGTGCACAGGTTCTGATCCTGTCTAACTTATTGTCCTGCTAGCACCATAGTATTAGCTGGCATGCTATAAATGAATAGACATGGACTCTATAGAATAAAAGAATTTACCCTCAGGCTTTAGTTTAATTCTCTCTTTCAGGGATTGCTTTCTAAATACTTAGAAAAGGCCATTGTGGTCTCTGAAGTTCCTTGTTACCTATCTCTCCTGCCAACTGCGTTAGGTACCTCGGGAATATGTAACAAAATACCATAAATCAGTTATATTTAAAGAGCACAGCTACATTGTTCGGTGGCTCTGAGAGGCTAGATATTCCCTCCCATTCTTCCACAATTCTCTTTCAGGAGTATGTTGACAGGAACCTGCCGTGTCTTGCAGTGCTACAGTGTCACTGTGATCTCTGTGATATTGGACGAGGGACTCATTCTGCTTCAGAACGACTTCATTTTAATTTGATTAATTAAACGTAGAGCGGCTCTTTTACAAATGCAGTCATATTCAGAAATACTAAGCCTTAAGAGGTTTTGTTATTGTTGTTGTTTTTTGTTTGTTTTTTGAGGGGGGAAGCACAATTTAATCAATGGCACCAAATATAGCTACTGATTGAACTCTCTGATTGATGGAATCCTGTTTGAACCAAGTCTATATTTATATTTGTCCTTTGCCTAGGTTTTTTTTGATCACCTGTGTTCCCCTGAGAGGCGAGTCTTTGCACCCAGATGAGCTATTTCTTCACTCCTCTTTGTCCTTGCCAGGCTGTCCTCACAAGCCTTAGACCCAAATGCCCAAGTCACGATAGTCAAGAAGTGTATTTTCCTCTGTGCTTTGCCCCAAAGAAATCACATTCCTTTAATTTCCTTCCTGAAGATATTTCCGTGTTAAAGGCATTCTGCTTGGAGAGTCTTGTCAGCAGCTGAGTACTTTAAGGTGCAGTGTGTACTTTACAGTGTTGATAGAAGCACACGGTATAAATGCCCTTCTACAGATATGAGGCAGCATCAGGATCCATTTATGTCATTTTTATAGACCTTAAAGAGTTGGCCTGAGAATTAGAAGTGTGTTTTCCCAGTTTACTTCATAACTTCCAAACTAAGCAACAATTATCGTTTCCTTAAAAATAAATGGCTCAAGAATAATAAAACCAGAAGGCTATAAGATGAATAGTCGATTGAAAATAGGTGCCAATTATTTCAAGGGTTATGTCCCTTGGCAGGACTGTGTTGTGCGGACTCTCTTCTTCAGCATTAGCATTTGCATGGCTGATAGGCAGCTTTTTCCTGCTGCTTTGGCTGCTGCCTAACCAAAGCTATTTCATGACCCACTGGGGGCTGCGTGAGGGGAAAGCAGGGGAAGATAAGAGAGTGAACCTCCAGTCAGCACATTTGGTTTCTTGTTAACAGCTCTGGGAAGAGGCCTGGTCAGGAAAGGCATTTCAACTAATGATTTAAACATGTCTTCTGGCAGTCGTAACAGTGCGGGAATAAATGGTGCCTCTTATAGCAGCTTATGCCCACTTCCCAGGCAGTGGCACGCACAGCCATGTGACTCTAGAGTCACATTTGAGTCATGTATCATGGCTGGCATGCATGTAATGGGCTATTAAGGGAAAGAGAGATGTTTGGAGTACACTGCCAGTCTTTTGTGTTGGATATCATGGAGAGCAATCACTGTGTTCTCCTTGAAATGGTTGCATGGTGTTATTGCCTGTGGAAACCCTTTGTCAAAGGGAACTATTTATGCAGGCTGATGTGACGCGTCTTTTCACAGATATTCGAGTACCTGCCATGTACCGAGGCCATTGTTCTAGAAGGCAGGAACGCAGTGCTAATGAAACTGACCAGGCTCCTGACCTGGTGGCTTTCTCAGTCAAACTTTCCTATAAAACGTGTAAGTTTCATGTCTATTTTAGTCTTAGATCTTTCTGGAATGTGAGAATTCAGCCTAAGGCAGAGTGAGATGTGATGAAGCAATGGTGGAAGAACGGGAGTGTGTCGGCCTCCTTCACATGGACAGATGGGTCCCCGGGGTGTCTGGAGAGGCTGAAGTTCAGTTAGGGTGTATGTGCCATCCCAGCTGTGGTTAGGGCCGCACATACGAAAGAAGTAGCGTTGGTGGGTCGTGCGTGGAGAAGGTTAGGTCTGGAGCAGGCGAGGAGCCTGCCGGAGTGGCAGATTTGGGAAGTGCCGTGTGTAAGCAGGGTACAAAATCCACGCAAACGTGCAAGTGTAGACCAGAGGTTGTGTTTCTGGTGATGCTGGTCTCCTCAGCCTGCAGCAGCAAGGCGTGCTTCACACTTGTCACCTGTCTGCCCCAGGTTGGCCTGGTTAGCGCCATTTTGTCTAGCCGTTCTCAGTTCCTTCCCAGAAGCCTTTATTGTTCTTTACCCTGCCCCTCCTTCCTGCTACACTAAGTGTCTCTGTGTGTGTGTCTGTGTATGTGTGTATGCATGAGTGTGTGTATGTGCACTGTTCATGGTGTGTGTGCGTATGTGTGTGTATGCATGAGTGTGTGTATGTGTGTGCATGCATGAGTGTGTATGTGTGTGCATACATGAGTGTGTGTATGTGTGCGTGTATGCATGTACATGCATGAGTGTGTGCATGTGTGGTGTTCATGGTGTGTGTGTATGTGTGTGCATGCATGAGTGGGT
>OU015744.1:92855605-92894871 GCA_907169655.1 Acomys percivali
GTGGCCTGGCAAGGCAGTCCCGCCAGAGTCCATGCAAGAGATAGCCACTTCTCCTCCGTTACCTGCTCCCTTTACTAGGGGACCCACATGAAGCCTGAGCTGCCCATTGGCTACATCTATGTAGGGATCTGAGGTCCAGTCCATACATGGTCCTTAGTTGGTGCTTCAGTCTCAGCGAGCCCTTCTGGGCCCTGGTTAGTTGGCTCTGTTGATCTTCTTGTGGAGCTCCTGTGGGACCAAAGGGTTTAGCCCAGGGTCGTTATGGGCATCAGTGGAAATAATGTCTCATTACCTAGTAGTTACCTGTAGTGGTGCACTCTTTTTTTTTTTTTTTAACCTTTTAATCAGTGAAAACAGCAAATACCACATTGTAGCCAAAGAGTGTCCCTAAAGGAATTTCTCAGCCATAGGGTTCTGTCTACTCACTGTTTGGATGGCTTCCAGAGGAGCCTTGGTCAAAAGGAAGGCAACAGTTGGACATTTTGTTTGGATGTTATAAACACGGCTTGATCTCTTATTTTTGAAGAAGATATTTTATTCTTCTTATGATTTTTAAATCAATTAAATTTTTTCCAACAAATATGAAATTGTCTGTCAGGAAGCATAGACACTGTATGTGTCTTGTGAGCTTGAGGCTCTGGGAAGAGAAAGGTGCTATGAAAAACCCTATCATTAAAGGCTGTTAAATCTGAGGCCAGTCTGGTCTACAGAGTGAGTTCCAGCGCTACATAGAGAGACCCTGTCTTGGAAAAACCAAAAAAGAAAGTTAAAAGAAATCCTACTGTTAAAAATGGGAGACTCCATTGTATAACCTCATTGTTTGAAAATGGAGACTTCTGTGTGTCCTATTATTTTCCCATTTCTTTCTTCCTTTCTCCTCTTCCCTCTTACTTTTGGTGAGAATTCTAAATTAAGACCAGTCCTCAGCAGCACTTTGACTATACCGTGCACTGTTGCTGTCTGTAGGCACAGTGTTGTTCAGAACATTCCAGACCTTATTTATCTGGTTTGAGTAAAACTTTGTGCCTTTTGATTCATAGCTCCCTATTTCCTCCCACTTTTATTTCCTGCCAACAACCATTCTACAATTTTTAAAAATTCGCTTTACATCCTGGTTGTAGCTCCATCCTTCCTTGACTTCCAGTACTACCTTCCCTTCCGTCCCCCATCCATCCCTCCTCCTCTATCAGAAAATAGGGGCCTCCTCCACCTCCAGCTCATCAATTTGCATCAGGACTGGCCAGTGTTTCTTAAGCGATTGGCTTGTTTTCATGTGAGTGAGTGTTTTGCCTGTAGTGGCCAGAAGAGGGCATCTGATCCCCTGGAACTGGAGTTGCGGATGCCGGTGAGTGCTGTGTGGGGTTCTAGGAACTGGAGCCTGAGTCCAGCAGCGAGTGCTCCAAACACCTGAGTCATCTCTCCAGCCCTGATTCCTCATTTTGATGCCATGATTTTTAACACTTTTGATATCCCACATATGTGGCATCCTGTAATGTTTGCTTTTTCTGTAAGTAGCATATTTCACCACAATAGCCTCCAAGGTCACCTTGCTTTGTTTTCATAAGTTCTCTAGTTGTCTTCTTCTTGTGGATTCTACAGTGTATAGGTTTCTCTGGGGTCTGGGGGTGGGGTGGGGAGGGCGGTGGGGAGGGAGCACCGCTTATATGCTGCCCATTTGTGTTAATTCTCCTGCCCTGTTGCCTGCCTTGTGTAAGTATTTTGTTGTAGCTAAGCTAGCACCCAATGGTGGGAGCATTTCTAGAATAAGGCGGATCCAGGACCTGTCCTTCGCTTGAGGCATTTTGCCCTCTTCACGCAGGTGCGGAGTCCCTTGGAGACCTCTTGCTTTCTACCTGGGTGCTGGCAGTGGGTGCTCCACGCAGTCCAGCATAGGCTTTGGGTCTTGATCTCAGCGGCGTGAACTTATGAGTTGAGCTTTTCTCTTCCTCGCCGGTAAATAACAGGCTGGAGGTAGGACTTGATTAATGAATGAGCGTGCAGCGAGCGCAGAACCTGATTTCTTTTATTTATGTTACAACGCACCGTGTCCCTTGATCATACTCAGTAAGATGTATTGCACGCCAGCTGCAGGCAAGACACCCTGATAGGCACTGGAGAGGGACACAGAGATGGATGTGATATGACTGTTACCCTCAAAAAGCCGAAAGCTGAGATAAGAAATTAATTACTGAATAGAGGTGCAGGCTGTGGGGCTGTGTGAGTGTAGGCAATAAGGTGAGTAGCTTCAAGAGACATTTTGGGGAGGGCTTTGTGGAGAGGATGCATACAGATGGAGATGGGTGGGGTACGGCATAAAAGCCTTCATAGACGCTAAAGCTGTTCATTGGTGAACGATGCAGATTGCCTTGGAATTTGGACACTTAGCTTTCTCAGTTATAAAAATAGAAATCAGTTTTGCTTCTTATGACAGAGATAACATGGTTTCCCACCCCCGCCCCCATCTTATGATCCCAAAGGGATACGACCCAGCAGTTGAATGTATGTTGATCTCCAACATTCCACAGGATGCATCATGTCATTCCATACCTCCTTCCTGTCCACGGTGGTAAAATTTTGCTTCCCTGCTCTCACCCTGGAATATTCAGTCATCTGAAGGACAATACCATGGGAGCTATGAGCTTTTGGTAGCCTTTTGTAGCAGTGGCTTCTGAGTGAAGGTGGTGGTTGTGGTAAGCAAGAGATGGAACAAAAATATTCCCCTGTGTCCTCAGAGTGGCATCCGCTTTTGTCCAGGTGAGTGAGGCATGGAACCTCCCTGTTTCCCAAACAATGACTTTCTCTTCCTGTCTGTAGTGACATTTTTGCTGTAAGATAACTTCATTGGATTCCACAAGTTGAGGCTTATTGCAACCTATGTCCTCAGACTGAGCAATGGTTTTATATTTCCATAGAATGGTAAGAGATGTCTCTATGATAAACATGACTTGTGGTTTCATGTAGCAAACATGGCCTGTGCGACACTGGAGTCCTCTTGAGTACTCTAATGCTTACCTCCTGGAGGCAGCAGGACTTCATTTTAGCATCATTTTTTTTTTTAAAGGAGTTAGATACCTAGCCTGTTTTGTGCCCCCAAAACCTAGGGTTTGCAGGCATCATGATGGAGCAGCCTACCCAGGCTCTGCCTTTTCCCAACACTGCACCAATCCTTCCTTGGTTACTGCCTTTCTCTGGAAGTTGGAAAACTGACCTTTTTAAAAAACCCTCCCCTAACAAAAATATGTCATTGTATATAATTATTTGCTATTTATAGATAATTCTAGTGTTTCTCAGGACTTGTTTAAATTCTGAGATATTGAGTGCATTGTTTCACTGAGGGAGCAAGAGAGATAACCAGCACAGGGTGTGAAGGCTGAATCTCTTTCAGGGTCTCCAGTACGTGTGCCCAGTGTTTGCTTGGCCTTAGATGTCCAGATTCTATGTCATTATAGGTTTAAATTACCAAAAGAAACAGGACACAGCACTATCTTCTGAAGATTCATAGTGTAGAGGAAAATTAGTTTCAGTGGTTGGTAAATTCTGTATGGAGCCTCAGGAGGACAACACGAGCATACTTTATTTTCCTAGAGATATCAGTTAACACAAAATAATTACGTTTGAGCTGATTTGGGAAGAATGAAGCTGACATTTGAGGCAGAGGGAAAGGACATCTGAAAAACTTTAGAACCAACAAAGAACATAGCAACTTCAAGGGAGTACAGAATTTTATATAAGGTGGGATGCAAGGAAGGTAGGATTTATGGACCAATGACATAAGATGAGGCTGTAAAATAAATGGGGACGGGGCTGTACAGGAACTTCTCACAAGACTAAAGAGATAGGGCTATGGAAGAATTTAAAACAGGGTGGCAGCACGGCCAGATTTGTGTGTTTGGGAGCTCCTTCTGACAATGGGTTGAAAGATGGATGGACAGACTCCATCCATCTGTAGGTAGTAGAATGAGCTAGAAGGTTGTTGAAATAGTCCAGGCAACAAATGACAAGGCCTTAAATAAAGCTGTGGCGGTGAGGCTGGAGGGGAAGTGACAAATAGGGAGTGGGATCGATAGGTCATTGTAAGCACCTGGGTGCTCAGCAGGAGAGAGGACGGAAGGACGGAAAGTCAGGGCAAGCCTCGAGTGTTCGGGTTGAACATCTACAGGATTGGGTCTGTTATTAACCAAAATGAGGACTCTGAAAGACAGTGTTTTAAGATGAGCTAATATTTTTAAAGATGTACTTGAGGACCTCTCTTAAGCACAAGTAGATGCTTGAATTTTATATGACAGGGTCTTGTTGCACAAATGAGTTCAAACATCGTTCTGGATGTTTTTTGTAAGAGTGTTTTGGATGGATAGATAGTTGGACTGTGGGTACTGCACAGCATCCTCTATTGTGTGTCAGCCCCATCCAGGTAGTTGATAACCTGAATTAAAAAAAAAATTAAACACCTTTGAGAAAGAATTTGTTGCCTCCTTTTCTCTGGTGCTGGAGGGTGTGGAGTACTCTGCCTGAGTTGGAACCTTCTCTTGACACTTAACTACTATGCCTCTGTGATAACAATGAGTACATGACTTCCTTAAGGCTCACTTGCCTCAGCTGCGCACTGATATTAACAATGTTGTCACCCACACAGTTTTTGTGGCAGTTAAAAGAGAAAACTAGGGCTGGCAAGATGGCTGGGTGGGTGAAAATATTTGTTGTCATGACTGGTGATCTGTATTCTGTAGTGTGACCTTACAAGGTGGAGAGAAAAGTCTTTCTCACAAGCTGTTCTCTGACCTCCACATATCTGCTGTGGCATCTCTGCCCCACAAATAAAATAAATAAATAGACACATAAAAAAATCAAAAGAGAATGCCTATATGAGTCAACACTCCACAGGTGGCCTCCCAGCTCCCAAGTCCTGGCAGTGTGGCTGTCCTACTAGATAAAATACCTGAAGACCTTGTTCCTGAATAGACAAATCATCAAGGTTTTTGTTTTTAAGTGCAGCTGCTTTCAAGGCTCTCAGTCTATATAGAATGCAGCAAAAAAAGGCAAAGAAGCTTGTGTTCTGCTTGCCTCCTTCTGGGAGGAGCACCTGAAAAAAGATGTGTGCTGACTGCATCCCCATGGGCTCTGTTCACCATCTCTCTAAGCCATCTCCTCTGCTCATTCTCCTGAAGTTACTTTCTTAGAGATTATCTCAGAGGCAAAAATCTAAGGCCCTTTCCCAGCCTGCTTCCTTCTTGCTCCTCTGCTTTCTGTAGCACTGTTGATATCCTTTTCTTCTAGAAACTGCTGATAGCATCCCTTCCCTTGGCTCCTTCTCAGCACCATCATGTCCTCCCATCCATGATGGTAGATTGTGTTAAGGGAGCGTTGTTGGCAGCCCCCTCCACGTTGCCATCTTCAGCTGCCATCCATGTACTAGTGATTCCTCATGTTGTGTCTTTACTTACCTTAGTTCCTGATACAAATTCTTATTCATCCTCCCTCTCTTTTTCCTACTTCCTTTCTCCTCTTCTGGGCTGCGCATAGTCCTGGCATAGGGCATAACCTATGAAATCTCGACCTTTGAGGTCAGGTCTTAGGGAGAGAGAAAGGCACTGGCTGGCGTTGTCATAGAAATTCTAACCATCCAACAGCACTCATGTGTTAGGATAAGAATTGAATCTAAGTTTCCTGTGAGGACACGAGAAAAGTAAGGTTATTCACGTTCAATGCTCACTGGGTAGAGAGAGTGCCAGGACTGGGTCCTTAAAGCCAGACTCCGAGTTATACTGTGAAGAATGAGAGTGCCTTACCCAGGGAGAGGGCAGGGAAGCCTTCGGTGACCTTCCTACTCAGTACCACCAGGGGCTGAGGAAGTGTTTACAGGCTGTATGCTTGGGATCAGGGGGAAAAAACAATAGGCTGGTTCACTTGGTGAAGGAATGTCAAAAATATTACTGGTGTTATTCTGGGATGTTTTTAATTGTCACCTTCTATCTTTAGTTAGAATCTGTTTTGTACAGTCTTTTAGAAAGGGAGACTGTCTTTGACTTCAAAAGCCTCTGTTCACTGCTGCAGCCCAGCTAGTGAAGGAAGGCTCGGTGCTTTGTTTATGAAATGAGTTAGCATCTGGCAGAAGAAAGAGAAGCTGCCTCTGATGGCCACAGAACATCCACTCGTATTTTGGTGAAATCAGGGCTGCGTTCCCACCCTCATAGTCCCAAAAGTGGAGGTGCGGCAGCTCCGAGGGGTGCCTGTGCCTCTCTCAGTCAGTGCCCAGTGAGGACACCATGACGTCACCTTCTCTCATATTTTTCTGTTGCTTTATCTATTATCTGCCATCATGATCTCTTTGAAGCATGTCTAGGGATCATACTAAGGTGGCACCATCTATAGAAAATAAGAAGTTTCTCATTTTGGATCTAATATATATTAATATATATAATTAAAGAGCAAAATATCCACTCTCAGAAGCGTAAAGAAGACCTCATTTTGTCTCCCAGGCCAGAATAGTAACATGACTATTTATAAATCAGTAGTACTTGGGGAGAAGAATGGACTTACAATGACTGGGCTAGACCACGTTCTCCACAGTGACAAAGTCATCCTTGCAGGGATGGAAGTGACTTACAGTGTAAGGGTCATAACGTTCTGTGGTGCTGCTGTAGGCTACCAAGGATTGGAGAGAGGTGTTGAACAATTCGGATTTATTACCTTATAGCTCTGAATGCTGGAAGTTCAAAATGGGTCTCAATGGCCTACAGTTCTGAGGCATTCATGTAGCAGAGCTGGGTTCTTGTCTGAATCCATTTCCCTGCCCGCTTCGAGGCTCCCTTCCATTGTCACTGACAGTAATGACCAATTTTATCTCTGTCATCATGGCCTCTCTGTGTTTCTGACTCTCCTGCCTCCATCTCTCCAATATACACACCCTGTGTTTATACCCAGGACAAATTTTTGCTTCTCTAATTTACTATTTCAACAACCTTTATTTTGCTTAGAACCTTTCTACTATTGCAGCCCATGACACACACAGGCTCTAGAGACTTGGATGTGAACATCTTTAGGGAGCATCATTCTGCATGGCAAAAGGAGCATCATTCTGCATGGAAGAAGGGCCCAATCTTAGATGTTGCAACGGAATGTGGTCTTTCAAAGCGCAGTGGACCTGGGAGTTCAGATCTCTTAGGATGAGGGTGAAATCTGGAGGAAAAATAACTACAAAGGTTCTACGAGAAGAGGGCTATTTCTAGTTTAGGACTATAGATGCTGCTGCACGACTTTGAAATCCATGTCGATGAACTCAATCAACTGTGGTTTGAAGTATGTAAAAAATATTACATCTTAATATGTACAGATTTTTTTTTTGGTTATTCCTCTACGCAGTACAGGGGCTGGAGTCAACTCGGAATACTGAGGGATGACACTACTGCATTAGGCCAACTAGAGCAGTGTTCACTTGAAGTTCCTGGGTTTAATTAATGTACCTGGAAGCAAATGAATGCCATATCCTGAACAAACTATTAACAAAGAAGGAAGAGCGGCCTTCGAGTAACTTGTCAGTGGAGTCCGCTCCAGGCAATCATCGGAAGCCAAGGCAAGAGCAGTTATAATCAGTTTGTTAGGGACCAAGTCATATAAAACCTATACAGTTTCTGTCTCCGGGTTCTTTCCCTTTTTATTATTTTTGATTTGCTTTCATTTTAACTTTAAATAAAAATAATAAAATATCTGTTTTTAAAAAAGGCAAAGTCTGATTGCCATTAGCTTAGAAAATATAAATGTTTAAAGGCCTCGACTAATATCTTGATTGTGCTTATAGATGCCACGGGTGAGTGATTGTTTTGATGGAACAGCATGTGGAAAATGAAATTACAATGGTTGATTAGAAATGTCATAATAAAATTTCATTTCCTTATATGTGAGCAATATTGTTTTTCTTTTTCACCAGCTGATTGTTTATCCAGAAGTTACCAGTTGAAATTCCATTACTTCATGAACTGCTCACAGAGCTTTAGAAAATTACTGCTAATTCTAAAATAATTGTACCACTTACCATTACTCAGTCAAGAAAAATGGGCATTTATGTGTGCTTTAGCAATATTTAGATAGGCTGTTACACCTCGTCTTTTAAAATAGTCCTGATTGCGATGCAAATTGCAAGCTGTGATGGCATTGCTGAAAATTGGAAACGTAACAATCTCAGCTGGTGGATATCCTCTGTTGACAATGGGAGGCTCTGAGAGCTGCGCTCAGCCATCTTTGGACCTCTTCACTGAGAGGGGTAGTGTGTGGTCTTTCAACCGAGGCCGTATCTTCCATGATTATGCAGTCACTCCCATGGCAACACATGGCTTCTTGTCTAACCGGAATTATGATTACCCACAGCTGCCAATACAACCACTTCTATTATTCCAGGCTTCAGACTAAGACCAGAGGAGCTTCTGTAAGAGTGTTCAATTCAATTACACAAGCACTATTAAGTACTGCCTCTGTGCCAGGGGAGCTCAGCTGAAAGAGAATGGTCTATGCTGCTAAGCAACGAGGCTGTGTACCAGGTGGGTGAGTGACAGAACTGTGGTGTGTAATAAGTACCATGACAACACAGATGAAGGGGTCGCTTGCAACAGTTGAATTGCTCTAGGTCAATTTCCTACCTTCCAGCCTTCTCGCCGCTGTGGGAGCGTTGGGTCAGGTCGTCCATTGCTGTGGGATTCTGTCTGGTGCACGTGGGATGTGATGTTTAGCATATTTCTAGTCTCTCTTTCCTAGATGCCGCTAGCCAGAGCCTCCTTATTTGTGACAACTATGGAAGTCTTGCTATGGCTGTGAAATGTGCTCTAGAGGACAAAACCACTTGCAGTTGAGAGTAAACTCAAGTAGTATGATAAGAACACGGATTTTCCTTATATCCTGAAAAGATAGGTGAAGGGGACAAGGACATGGGGAGGAAGAATACAAAGAAATTAGGGAGATGATAAGAAGTTGAATAGCTAAGCGTAGAATAACTTGCCAATAAATTTCCTAGGAAAGGGTCGCTTTGAAGACTACAGTAACTTCTGGCCAGTTTGAAGCGGTTAACAGTGTCCTAATCTAGACGTGGTTTGGTTTTAGTGGAAATTTTGGAAGGGATTTGACAACCACATATGGTATAGAACAGAGGATGTCACATTCATTGCAGTGGCTAATCCATAACTGGAACTATGTTTCAGGAAATGAATGGAAGTCCTCTGCATGACTAGACAATGCTGTTCCCAGAAGCCAAATGTTATTCAATGAAAATCCCAGTTCCATGTGTCGTTGGTCAGGGAGGTCCCAGAGACACTCACCTGCCAAGTAATACAAGCTATTGCCCATGGTTTTCATCACCCACCGGAAGTAGTTGTTAATACCCTATTGCTGAAGACAACACATCTTTGACTGCAGGACACAGAGAAATCAAGCTAGAGTTGAAGCGGACACTTCCTCCATGTTGGCAAGTGCTCACAGTATCACAGGCTGCTATGCAAGTTACTGGGCAAGAAAGGTAATTGTGTGAAAGTCAGACCCCACTCTCCACTCAACTGTGGAGAATGTCCTGTCCATTGAATAGATCTGGGTAGGGGTTCAAAGTTTACTGCATGTATTGTCCTTGGCTGGTGCCATAGTTTAAGCAGGACCCCTGGGCCCAGATCTTCCCATCATAATGTACTTCTTGTAGGTTTCTAGGACCCTCTGGATCCTTCTATTTCCCCATTCTCCCATGCTTCTCTCACCTAGAGTCCCAATAGGATGTCCTCCCCTCTTTCCCACTTTCCTGGCAAGTGAAGACTTTCATGAGACATGTCCCTTGGGCTAGTGACCAGATATAAGTGAGTATATACTATTTGAGTCTTTCTGCTTCTGGGTTAATTCACTCATTATGATAATTTCTAGTTCAATCCATTTGTCCACAAATTTTGTGAATTCCTTGTTTTTAATAGCTGAGTAGTATTCCATAGTGTATATGTATCATAGTTTCTTTACCCGTTCTTCTACTGAGGGACACTTAGGCTGTTTCCATGATCTGGCTATTATGAATAAGGCTGCTATGAACATGGTTGAACAAATGTTCTTGTTGTGTGCTGGAGCATCTTCTAGGTATATTCCAAGGAGTGGAATAGCTGGGTCTTGGGGAAGCCTTATTCCCAGTTTTCTGAGATAGCACCAGATAGACTTCCAAAGTGGCTGTACTAGTTTGAATTCCCACCAGCAATGAAGGAATGTTCCTCTCTCTCCACATCCTCACCAGCATATTTGACCACATCCCCTGGATGGGGAGGCCTGGTAGCACTCAGAGGAAGGATAGCAGGCTACCAAGAAGAGACTTGATACCCTATGAGCATATACAGGGGGAGGTAATCCCCCTCAGTCACAGTCATAGAGGAGGGGAGTAAGGGGAAAATGGGAGGGAGGGAAGAATGGGAGGATACAAGGGATGGGATAACCATTGAGATGTAACAAGAATAAATTAATAAAATATATTAAAAAATAAATATCTGTAAGAGAAAAAAAAAAAAGAAAGAAAGGTAATTGATGGTCTTACCTTTGGACTGAGCATGGGCTGCGAATGCTACAACAGCAACCTACCAGTCACGATGCTCCCACTGATCCAAAGTGCATGATTGTTATAAGGATGACTCCCTAGTAGGAGAAATTCATTCCTTATATTGTAAGTGTGGCCCGACGCCAATGGCCGAGGAAATCACAGCCCAAGGATGGAGGACCTTACTTTAGCTGTATTCTAAATGGATATGCTGTCAAAATGACTTCTAAATACTTGTGCTTTTCTTATAACCACAGAGCATTGATGCTTTCTACATTGGTCAGAGAAGCTTCTTTTTTTTGCAGTCAGCAGTGGTTAATGCAAAGGCTCATAACTTGTCAAAGTGCTAAGAACAATCAAGTGTCTTTTGAATGTTCCTCCTAAAACTATGTGTGTATATATTTACATAATATTGCATATATTATATAATATATAAATATGTAAACTGTTTTCTATCTGTCTATCTAAATATATATTACCTCCTACTAGGCCCAAGGAACATTGTGGGAGAGAGGAGTGGAAAGAATGCAAAAGCCCAAAGACAGAAGAATACTGTGTAGCATTGTCTGATGTGACATGGCCACTGTAATAAGGACTCCTTAGCAACTGTAGTTTCATTACCAAAACCTGCATAAGATTAAGCACATAAATACTCTATCTTGGATGAAGAAGGGGCTTATGAAGATTCGTTCCTTCTTGGGGACCTATTGGCAGTGGATGGGTTGATGGAAGATAGGGAATCATTTTTTCTCTTTTTTCCATTAATTAACTAATTAATTCACTTTACTTCCTGATTGCAGCTCCCCCTCCCTCATCTCCTACCAGTCCCACCCTCACAACCCCTTATCCTATCCCCCTCATTTTCTTTGAGTAGAAGGAGAGGGCCCCCATGGGTACAGCCTACCCTGGTACATCGAATCGCAACAGGTCTAAGGGCATTCTCTCCCACTAAGGCCAGACAAGGAAGTCCAGCTATGTGAAATGTATCCAAAGTCAAGCAACAGTGTCAGAGACAGCACCTACTCCAATTATTAGGGGACCCACATGGAGAACAAGCTGCACACCTGCTACACATGTGTAGGAGGCCTAAGTCCAGCCCATGCACGCTCTTTGGTTGGTTGTTCAGTCTCTGTGAGCCCCCATGGGCTCAGGTTAGTACTCTGTAGGTCCTCTTGTGGTGCCTTTGAACCCTCTGGCTCCTTCAGTCCTTCCTCCCACTCTTCCACAAGACTCCACAAGCTCAGCCTATTGTTGGGCTGTGGGTCTCTACATGTGTTTCCATCAGCCAGTGGGTGGAGCCACTCAGAGGGCAACTCTGCTAGGCTCCTGTCTGCAAGCATAACAGAGTATCATTAATAGTATCAGAAGTTGGTTTTCTCCCATGGGTTGGGTCTCAAGTTGGCCAGTCATTGGTTGGCCATTCTCTGTATCTCTGCTCCATCTTTATCCCTGCACATTTTGTAGACAGGACAAATTTTGGGTTGGAAGGTTTTATGGGTGGGTTGGTGTCCCCCTCCCTTCACTGGAAAACCGACCTGGCTACAGGGGGTGGCCCCGTCAGGCTCCCTATCTCCCACTGCTAAGAGTCTCTGCCAGGGTCACTCCCATAGGTTTTTTTTTTGTTTTTGTTTTTTTGTTTTTTGTTTTTTTTTGCTGTAGTGTAGCCATGAGTAAGTTACCCAAACTCCAGGAAATAGGACTCCCTCCATGCTCATGAGAGTTACACTCAGTGAGCTCAACAGACACAAAAAAAGAAAAATAAAAACACAAGAAAGTCAGGGTATACTAATTGGAAAGAAGAAGTGGTTTAATAAGAGAGAGAAGAAGATGAAAGAGTAATGGGGTATGTGAATCTTTTCAAAATGCTTTGGATATATGGCATGAAATTGTGAAAAAAAATTAAAGAAAATGAGTAAGAGTAATGGGAAAATTTTGGCTGAAACATGCTCTGAAACTCATAGCAGTTGGAGGGAGTCAGTCTTTGAACATAAAGAGGAAAAGAGGTTTAAGTTAGCATGCCTGTGTTGGAAGGAGGGAAGAACGCTTAAGGGTGAAATGTGGATTGTGTTGGGCAGGGAGGATTATGTATGGGCTGCTCTGGTATTTTCCTGGTCTAACATCAGAAGGCCAGTGCAACACCCTAGCATGTCTGAGACCTATGTCAGCTCTTATTTCACTGCCCTGTTCAACATGGCCAAACTGATACAGACACATACTCACATGTGTGCATCCATAAATTCCACTGAATATCTGAATCTCAAAAAACATTATGGGAAGAGAAAACAACGCAAGCTTTCAAGATGGAAAGACGTATGTGCACATGATGACAGACAGTGTCCTAGGAGCAGGCAGGCCGGGATGCTGACCTGCTTCCTCCTTTCACCTCTGTGTGGCCACAGGGATCGCTTCACCCTTCCGGATTTGGCTTCTTATTCATGAAAACCCATTGTTAAGGTATACTGTTAACTATGGACCTTTCTAACTGCAACATTCTATGCATTCACAAAAACTAGGTATAACCAAGATGGCTCCCATTTTCCATGTGGTCAGGCCCTGCTTATAAAAAGCCTTTTGTTTATAGTGTCTGACCTGACCAGCTGGATGAAGGGAAAATTCAGGTTTGGAGCAGATATGATGGGCAGGCAATGGAGCAAGGGTCGGGCGGCATCTGGAGCCTTCAGTAAGCCAGTAGATCTTTGAGCGTTTCAACCATATGCTGCTTGTTAGAGAGTCTCTAGGCAGCGTTCTGGTCTGTCAAAGTGGTTGTCACTGGAGAAAGCAGGAGGCACGGAAGAGAAGGCTAGGCGCCACTCCACAGCAGGCGCCGAGCCTCTGGCAGGGTCTTGTAGGAGCGTTCTCACTCACGCTCTGTTTTCGGTTTTCCTGGACCCAAAGCCTCACCCTTTTAGTCATGATTGATAATGAGAACAGCCAACCTTCTCCAGATCCCCGATTCTCTGTTTGCTGGGATCTGGAGACGTATTGAATGTCCGAGAGGAGCGCAGCGCTTCGTCTGTGTGTTACGCCGTTAGAAGCCTTTCTGTTTCCTTTTATTGCTTTTCTTTCTTCTCAGCTGATCCATCCCCGTTTGGGGCTCAGGGGTGCTTTAATGAATCTTTTACCACACTATGGCAAGTTGTTTACTGATTTCTGCCTCTAATGCAGCTGTCAGATACTCAAACTGTCTATTAGCCAAACAGGCACTCCATCAACCACAGTTTCTTAGCTCCTGCCTCTTAAACAAAATGGTTTTTGACTAGACTAAGCATTTCCGTTTTAGTGCTTTTAAAGCATGGTATATGCTACCCCACAGTTTGATCCAATACATATCCTCGCATTTCCTCTGTGTAAGGCCATCTGTTGGCTATTGTTGAGTTGTATAAAGATGAATACAACTATGATGTCTTACGCAGTTTGAGCTCCAATGAGTACTTGGGAGGCAGGGACTGGGACTGGATGGATTTGTCTTCTGTATCCTTGCCCCACCAGCTGGTTCATGGGGCCATTTATGTTTTCCTCCACTCAATAATAGAAAAAGCCTCCTTGACAACTGACTGAAAAAAAAAAAGGGATGGTAAAATGGTCCCAAATTAGAACCAACAAATTCTGTTCAGACCTCCCTTACTCTTTTTGAGTTGGCCTATATTAAGAATATGGCTTTATTGATTGTATGAAACAAATCTCTTTGTTTATGTCTGGTTTCTCTGATTTTAATTAAACTTCTCACTTTATCCCCCAACTCATCAATGTTTGAAATTCCAGCTAAAAATATTTTTAGTTCCGTGCTGGCGAGATTACTGCTTCCATACATTTTATTTAATCAATTATCAATTTCATTTTCCTAACTACCAATACAGCCACATTTTTCTACAGTATAGTCTGTTAGCTGAGCCATTTTGGTGAAGTATCTACTTACAATAGACTTAAGGCTTAAGTTTAATTAAAGATACAAATCACGTCACCTGAGCATCCTGTAACACAGGGTCCTATTGGTGGAACTGCAAGGCATCACCTGAGCATCCTGTAACACAGGGTCCTATTGGTGGAACTGCAAGGCATCACCTGAGCATCCTGTAACACAGGGTCCTATTGGTGGAACTGCAAGGCGTCACCTGAGCATCCTGTAACACAGGGTCCTATTGGTGGAACTGCAAGGCGTCACCTGAGCATCCTGTAACACAGGGTCCTATTGGTGGAACTGCAAAGCGTTACCTGCCAATGTCGTGCCTTCTACACTATCACCTGAGGCCTTTATAGGAACTTGACTGGGAGCAGAAATTTTAATGCTCCCCAAAACTTTGTGGAAATAAGCCTTTATATAGAACGATTGGGAACCCCTGCATTTGGGTTGCTGGATAAGGAAGAGACCACACACACGCTGCTTAGAGTGACGCGAATTCCAAGAGTGACCTGGCTTTTAGGTCAGCTTCTACCCTGATGGGAAGAGGGCCTTCAACTGGGATGAGCCCCTAAAGAGCATCTTAACCAGCAGAATCTCCGAAGAGAAGAAACAGTGCGACTCAAGGCAGAACTTGACTATGGACTTAGGGAGGCAGCAAGGAAAGCATCAACAGAAAATGGGATGAACATAAGACACTGGAGTAGATAACGTATGTCACACATATCAGCGTGTGCAGAGTGAGGGCCAATAGAAGGGATCAAATCTTTGGACCCAGGGGTGGGCAAGCTACCTCTTATGCACTACAGTGTTACTAGAAGCAAGTCTAAATGAGTTCTCTTGTTTCTAATGGCGGTGAAGTTCTGTGTGCATTCATTAATGTAAGCTGGTCCCCAGGTGACTAACAGAACTGCGTTGCTGGATAGCAGAGCTGAGAGTCAGCATGCAGATAAGGGCAAGTGGGGACATCCCAGAAACTCTGTCCCCAAGGAAGAGCATCACCCTGCCTCATTCTCTTCCAGCACGCACATCTGTGACCCTCTGCTGTCCTTGCCGGTTGCCTATATTGCACAATTTCATGCTCGGATGTGACGGGTGAATGGAAATTGGAACTATAAAAACGGACTATGTAGAATTAAATTTTCATAAGTAACAAAAAGGCTGAGTTTTAACTTGAAGTCCTTCAACCCTCCCTCTACTCCATTAATGGCACCTGTACTCTAAATTATAATTAATCATGATATTATCTTATTGCTACCTTTAATTATTTTACAAGTTCAATATTGCTTAGAATATCCTATTAATTCAACACACTATTATGTTACCATCTGGGCTTATCAGTGCAACTATTTCCATTTCCCAGTCTTATTAAGCCAAACACATTACAACAATTTGTACGAGAAACACTCCAGCGTCATGAAAGCTCATACAATGCTGAAAACACAGTAAGATAAAGTAGACTATTTTGGCTGCCTAAGCTTCCAACAATGTGGAAGTCTTATCTGTAAAGAATTTTCTCTTCAAGGACAAAATGTGCTGTATAGAAACCTCAAAATACTGAGTCAATGACACGTACTAGACGAGGTTTTCTGTCTAGTTAGAACACAGTCTTTTCACAGGTAGAGAGAAAAAATGATCTTAGGAGGAGCTGTGCCCTTGGGGTTTGTCTGAGGCTGGGCTTTTCTTCACCTTCCTGGTCTGGTAGTCTGTCCTGGGCTTACGACCCTGGAGGCCTCCCATGTCCCCTGATGCTTAGATCCACATGGTCCCATTCCGTCTACTAAAACCCATCTTTCCTGGGCCAGGCTTTGTTTTTCGGACTTAAAGAAAAAAAAAAAAAGCACCTGTCATCTGTCCCAGGCAATCAAGCAAGTACTGCTTTTGGCTGACTCATACTTTTATGATCTTGAGAATGTTCTTGAGAAATGAAAGTGTTCATGGTCTTAAGGCATGTATCAATTGTAAACATGGGAAATGAACATTTGTGGGTTTTCCGTGATGAGAGAGAGACCACGTTTCTCTGCAGTTACTAATTTATACTCCTTTGCAGTGATAGGTCATTTTTATTCGCCTGGTTAGACCAACCCAGAGGATTTGAAATTCTGTCCCTTAGGCTTTTTGAGTGGCTAAACCTCTTTAGGTAAGTGGGTTCTTCTCACTAACAGGGCCCCTCCTGCCCCTAGTAGGTTTACACCTCACTCAAGTTTGCTCGGTAGACTGGACTAGAATCATGCTTTCCCCCTGCCTTCTGGCGGAGGAAGGCTGCTGTCTCCCAGCTGTGCCTGTGATGAATGGCTGACTCTCTCCCCTGGTTCCCCCTTCACCTTCTCTGCCCTCCTCTGTGACTTGTCTCTGTAGAATAACATTTCTTTTGAAGCAAGAGGAAAAATGAGAAAGGAAAAGGAGGATGGCTTGTTTGCAAGCAGCCTTACCTTCCCTGGTCCCTCGCCAGAACGAAGGAAGGTAACTGGACCGGTAACTGCCTGCCCTCAGCTTGCCCTTCCTCAGACTGCTTGTTTATAGTGTCTTGAGTTTATCAGGTGGGCTGGCAAAAAAAAAAAAAAAAAGAAAGAAAGAAAAAAAAGAAAAAATCAAGACTGGTCTCTCTCCAAGTTTCAATTTGTGCCTCTGTGTCATTGTTCCCTGCCTTTAAGTATATTATATACATGCCTTAAGGCATATATACATTCATTGATTCATTCATTCATGCATCATTCTCATAAGGTGAACCACCAGTTTTGGGTACGCGGGCCCCGTGGGTGCTTATCCAGATCCACAGATCTATACTACGGCAGTACACAGGGCAAGCCAGAAACACACAAAACTCTTAACGAAACAACAGAAGGAAGAATATAATTTATTTGAGGATGACTGATACAGATACAAATTCTAAAATGTGAGGAAGAAATTAATGCAATCTGGAGTGACTTGGGGGAAATTCATCTACACGCTAAAGCCTTGGAGAATATTAAACTCTAGGTTCCCCGGATTGAACTTCACTGTAGAGAAATGGGAAACTTTTGGGAGACAGGTGACTCTCAGTGTTTTGTTGGAAGCAGTGAGCACACAGACACTCTTTGAGGAAAAAGTGAATCAGTAAACCTTAAGTAAAGCTTTTCTAGCCCAGAAAAGCTTTCTTTAAAAAAGAATGTGTGTGTGTGTGTGTGTGTGTGTGTGCGTGTGTGTGTGCGCGTGTGTGCGTGCATGCACACACACATGCCAGACAATAACATCAGTTGTCAATGCTATTCTTTTCTTTGTTTGAGACAGTTTTCTCTCTCCTTATTTTCACTCTGTACACCAGGCAAGCTAGCTGGCCCAAACTCTCCCACATACTCTTCCGTGCCTACATTTTAGGTTTCAGTAGGAACGCTGAGATCACAGACACTCGCTCACTATAGCAGGCGGCTATTGATGCAAGTTCTTTGATTTTGAACTCAGGTCTTCTAGCTTGCACAGCAAGCTCTTCACTCACCGAGCCATCTTTCATACTCCTCAGAGAGACTGTCTCATTTCTCCACTGATAATGTGAAGGTAACACATACCCAACCAAAACAGAAGGTTGAGAAGGTGACGTCTGGGCGAGCCGGGTACTGAGCAGGTAGGCTACGGACAGAGAAGTATTTCTGTGTAAGGATGCAGGAAGTGATAGGAAAGGCCTGGAATTATTACAAAACTTCCCATGTCTCAGTGGGCAGCATCACAGCCTCTAATCCATCTTTAATAAGGAGATGGACATTGAAAGGAACCTAGAGAAAGCAGTGTAGGAGCTACCACCCTGCAGGACCAGCAGCATTCCACAAAGCAGTAATGGGGGCAGAAATGGAAAAAAGCCTACAAGATAGTTATTTCTGATTTCACTATACCTAATTTCAGTTGGAGGTCTGATATTCCATTTGAAATATCTCAGAGAGACAGGAGTCCACTCCGATTTATTTCTGCTCCCCCCAAATATGGAAAAAGGCTACCATGAACTTCAATTCTGCTACCATATTTTAAATCTAGTCATATGATTTATACTCAAGGACATGTTCTTTTGTGTTATAGCGGTTTCTCATGACCTCTGAGCTGACCCCAAACAATCGGAAGAGGAAAGGGAAAGTGTCTGCCTGGCCATGCAGGGTGATTTCCACCCAGCTTTTGATCTGGCCCAACTAATAGAAGCCTTGTCAAGGGCTAACACAGGAGGTTCACTGTGGCTAATGCAGAGAACAGAGCTCCAAATGGTCTTAAATTAATGTCTGTTCACCTTCATGCCTGACTTTGAACTTAATGGCATCAGTGTGCAAAGAAGGCAGGATGAGGTGGTCTCACATCATTATCTGAAACCCAAGCTTGTAGAAAAAGGTCCAGTTTTAAGCTCATTAAGGGATACTGCTGAATACTCTAGAATATCAAATTAACCATTAAAAACCTTTGAAAGTTGAGTTGAAAAAACTGGGACATTTTCTCAAGCCTTTAGAGATTTCATTTTTGAAGTGAATACAACCCGGAGCTTTTTAGTTTTCCCTCCGCCATGATGAAGAGGACATTAAAGGCCTTTGCTTACTTACAGCAAATCTAAAAAGTTCCTTTGGAGAAGAATTTCTATGGCAGTAGCATCATTTTCCATAGACTAAGAACAGTGACCCAAGTGTGAGACTCATGAGATGCAGTGTGTAGCCACTGGTGGGTGAAATGGACCTGCCTGTTCTGACACATTATTTGATTATGTTAGCCCAACATAGATGTTCTCAGAGAGACTCCACCCAGCGGGGGATCAGGACAGATACTGGGACTCAAAGCCAGACTCTGGACGGAGCGCTGAGAGTTGTATGGAAGAGTGTGTGGGGGAGGGGTGGAGGTTGAAAGGACCCAGAGGGTTCAGGAACTCCACAAGGAGGCCATCAAGGCTGGCAGGTCTGGACCCAGGGAGCCCTGCACAAACTGATGCACCAACCAAGGACAATGCATGCAGTGAACCCAGACCTTCTGTTCAGATGTAGCCAATGGACAGCTCATGCTCCTGTGGGTGGTGGGAGGGACTGCCTCTGACCCTCTCACAGGCACTCTGCTGCCCATGATTCGAACACTGCCGCTTGGCAGAGTGGCCTTGTGGGCCACACAGAGGAAAGGGATGTAGGCCTCCCTAATAGTCTGAGGTCAGATGGTTGGGGAGGAGGGCTCCCCTGCCAGAGGTCTAGGGGAGGGGAATAGGGCAAAAGAGGGAGGGAGGGTGGGGATGGAAAAATGAGAGCAAGGGGGTAAGTCCAGGTGATTGATCCCCTCTCCAAGGGGCTGACTGTGCCCTTTCCAGGAATGTAGTAGCTTGGGAGAAAATTGGGCATGCCTGAATCTCTGTTGAACAAGGGATACTCATTTCCTTGGCCTGCCTTTGGCTGCCTACATTTAGGCCTAGTTAGTCAGGATAGAGTGTATCCTCTATTGGCTAATACTACTGTTCTTGACCTAGGCCAGAGGCATTGATGTCCAGCAGGTCTCCCTAGTCATCAGTATGACCTTCCCACCAACAGGGAAAACTCCAGCCACAGAACTGGTCGAGGTGGTCGGTTTGGCCGTAAGGGTGTGGCTATTAACATGGTGACAGAACAAGACGAGAGGACTCTTTGAGACACTGAGACTTTCCACAACTCTGCAGTTGAAGAGACGCCCCTCAGTGTTGCTGATCTCATTTGAGGGGCTGTTCTGCTACCTGTCCTTAGCCAGGGTTCGGTCCTGGGGGGCTGAGGAACAGCTTGAGGGGAGAGGGACAGGAGCCAAGGGATGGGCAGCTTGTTCTTTTGGTTTTTGTTTGTTTGTTTGTTTTTCCTTCTCTCCTTGTATAAATGTCACTTTTTGAGGAAAAAAAAAAGACCAAGGAGATAATAATTGTGATGTAATGTAAATGAAATTATAATAAATAAATTAATAAATAAATAAGAAAAATAAAATGAAAAAATAAACATAATTTACAAATTAAAAAAAAAAAGTCAGGTGGATCTATGGAATTCTCTGGCAAGCCAGTCTAGCTAAATTTGTGAGCTCAAGATTCAGAGACCCTGTCTCAAAGATCAGTGGAGAAACAACTGAGGGGTGCAAACACACATATACACACACACACACACACACACACACACACACACACACACACACACGCGCACGCACACACACACACACACACATACACACACGCGCGCATGCACACACACACGCGCACACGCGCGCACACACACACACACACACACACACACACACACACACACACTCAACATACATACCAGTAAGGCAAATGAGTTGTATTACAATTTGAGGCAGAATATTGCTAAAAGGAAGAATTTTTCTCTTACATAACTTAATGGCAGAAGAGTGCGACTTGAAGGCAGCAAAATACATGTTCAAGTTTTACCTTTGTTGTCACCAGTTCTGGGACTTTGAGGAACATTCTGAGTATTGCTTTAATAGTCTGCAAAACAAGGATAATGCTAGTACCCTTAGCACAGCGTTACTCTGAGAGATGAACTAATTCATATTACATTTATGGGACATATTATATTCATGACATATGGTAACAGCTCTTGATTTTATATATTACTAGAGATCAGCATTGAGGAAAATAACCCTGATGCTAGGCTCCCTTTTTCATCCATTTCTTTACATGGACAAAGGTATTCAGAGCAGTTATTGGCTAAGTTGACTTTTATGCATTATTTTAGAAAGAACTGAGATTTCGTTTGATGGAGAATTGTGATGAAACTTTGTACTTCTTCCATTATGTGATCGAATTAAAATGTTTTTTATTCGTTGAGATTATAACAACATTATTTGCCCCTTCCCTTTCCTCCCCTTCAAGCTACACTCCCTTGCTATCTTCCAAATTCATGGCCTCTTTTCTTCTCATTAGATGCTGGTATATACATATATCATCTCTCTATACCTTCCTGATGCGCTGAAATTCAGCCTCACAGGTCTTTAGGTGCTGTGCTGACTCTTCCACCCAGGTTTTCCTCTGACGATAGCCACCTCCATAGGGCTGCACTATGCTATATAACTGTCACTGCCCAGAAGCAGGCGTGCTTTTAGACAAACGCAGGAGAGTGGGAGGTTTGGTTGGCCAGGTTGCATTTTTGAATCTTTCAGGTAGAAATTCCAGGTTGTCTCTACTCAACACCCATTTATTCTGATGATGGTATTTTAATGAAATTTATTGTTTTGAAGGGTAAAATAGATGTGAAAGACAAAATGAGCTGGGTTAGTTCTCACAGCATGGAAACTGAGGCTGGTAAGGAACAGTGATAAATGAGCAGTCCTGAAAATTCCTGAAAATTTGAGAGTGGCCTATTTGTTCATCCGCAGACAAGATCTTTCCATAGAAGAGGGAAAGAAAAGAGTTAACATTTGTTGAACACCATCCCTTGTCACACATAATGCCCCACATTTTCTGTCTTACCTGCTCCTCACAAAATCTCCGGACATTGTGAGTTTTGCTCCTTAATTTTCATGAGAGGATAGCTGGCTTCTAAAAGTTACAGAGCTAGGTAAGATCATAGTGTATAATAGTGGAATAAATGGCCGCTTTAATCATGGTACCGTGCTGTGGCTGTGTTTGTAGTGGGGCGCTACCTCCATTAGTAACATGACCCCTTATGGTGAGCATCATTGATGTTTAGTTCTGAGCTGGAAAGCAAGGTTGTATGTTAACAGTTCTGTTTTAAAGACGCTCTTTTACCCACTCCTATGGATTGCACAACCACTACACCACAGCCAGTCACGTTCACAAACACCCATCTTTATAGAAACAGAATTTTCTAAACAGAAAGACTTCCTTTAATTTTTTTTCCTTCTTAAATAGTGGCTATCACAGATGCAGAAATCAACACTGTCAACCCTTTAAAAGAATGATGCTTAGGAGCTTTGGTTGTCTCCCGGTGAAAAGTACCCAGTCCAGCAGAAACTCAAACTGAGTATTAGATTCATTGTGTCTTTAACAGCACAGGAAAATTGCCTCTCAACAGCAGGGGGACCCAGTAGCTCTGGTTCTTATTTGGCATTGAAACGGGAGCTTTGCTGTGCCCACACATGGTTAAGGATGCAACAGTTCAACTGGGCTTAACGAAAAGTGGAACAGCAGACAAATGAGATAACAGGAAAGCACATTATTTTAATCATAATAAATTCTAAAAAAAAATGTAAATTTCCCATTTCTCCTTGCTCTACTGTACTGCCATGTGTACTCCAGGGGAGGATCCAGCCTGCCCTGCTCCTGGGCCATCTTGTCTTCAACCAGTTCTAGTGATAGGCTTTAACTGAATACTCAAGTGACATAGCATCCGGGCCTCTTAGTGCAGTTTCCACCCTGTGCTGCACTTCCGGTGCTCTGCTTCCAGGGATGTGGACTTTACTTCCTTGCCAGGCAGTTTTCTGGATTCCCTAAGTCGAGTTAAGGAGAATTTCCCCACCTGAGCCTAAAGTGGAACCTGGTTGTCTAGGCCTGTCCTGGTTCTTACACTGAAAATCCCAGATCTCAGAAAACCGCACCACCATAGGCACCCTGGAACAGTCACTGTACAAACTCCATCTTAAAGGCTGAAATCTCATTAGTTTAATATCTGATACCAGAAATTCTGATTGTTTCTTGCTGACTTTCAATCCTCAAACTAAATTACTACAATTCTCTGGTTATTGATGGGTGTATTAATAAATTAAATTTGGAGTACCAGCTGCTAGTTGTCCTAATGCCATGTTTTTGATGAACAAACAACCTACATCCTTGGAACATGAATTGTAATGACTAAAATTTCATTCCACTCGAGGGTTCTGTTAATAATAGACATTTGGAGAGGTTGTCGTTGGTACAACAAGATGGAAGAAGTAGAAAAGACTTTAGTCTCACTATACAAGTGTGAACATTTAATTTTGTGGGAAGTCGTTCTCTGCTGCTGTTGGTTTTCGTTGGTCTGAAGGTACAAGGTACTGACAACTGTCAATATGGCAGTTACAAGCCACACCTGCTCCTGTGCATGTGAAATCACTAACCTTTTGCAAGAGCTTTGTATAAGGGTGTTTTTTTTTTAATGGTCCTTTTGTTGTTATCATTTGTGATTAAACAGTCAAATAACACTAGAAATTGAGATGAAAATATTGTTATGATTTATGGAACTAGTGAGGACTGGATTTAATATATTATTCTAAGTTGGCTAAAATTTACTTTGGCTATTAAAAAATGTCAGTTTTTATCTAATGGTCCTCTTAACGGTTTGCATCAAATGTAGAATCAGATCCTTTAAAGCAAAAAGAAGACATTTCAGTTTAATGAGGAACTTGAGAACAGAATAAAGAGTGAGGAAGAGAGAGAGAGAGAGAGAGAGAGAGAGAGAGAGAGAGAGAGAGAGAGAAAGGAGAAAGAGAAACCGACTAATGAAGTGTTTTCCAGAGTTTCTCAAATGGGCAAAACAAATTTCCCTCAATTAGCTTATATCAAGGTAATTATCCTTTAAGAATATATATTGTATGAAAATCTCCAAAAACTTATGAAAATAATATACATATAAGAATTTCAAATAAAGAACAAATAGCAGTTGGATCCAACTCTAAGCCCTGTTCATGTGGTGGGAAGCCTTTAAAGAATTTAGCACTTGTTCCTCCCAGACATGTGCCTTCCTTCACTGCAGGATGATAAGCATATGTTATGGAAGAGCTCACATGGATTCAGTTCATAAGAAAATAAACATTTTTGCTTTAGAAATGGTATCTTGTGATGCTCCACTGACAGGGTCTGTCCTGAGAGTTCCTGGTCACCAGAGAGAGTTGGCCAATAAATCACGAAAAGAGGCTGACTGAACAAAGTGGCTGTCATCTGGTAGAGCCCACCTAAAAATCCTTTGACATAAGCTCTTACCATGTCTGGTACTGGAGAAAGACTGGACTTTAGCACCAGACCCCTGCTTTTATAGGAAGCTTTAGGCAGTTTTAACTCCTTGATTCTTGTTCTTAGGTGTGAAATAAAGCCTCTCTCTCAGAGTTGAGCTGAGCATCGGATGAGATAATGTCTGAGAAAGTACTTTGTAAATTCTTAAATGCTACACAAAGGTTAACTATTTGCCCATACTGTGGCTCATAATTGTATGTGCTTAGGTATGCTATGAGTCACTGTGTTCTCTCCAAAACCCAACGCTGAGGAAGTTTTTGTGTGACACAGATATTAGTTCTCTCTCTAGATACAGGCATTATAAAAGGTTAGCACTATATTAAGTAATAGATCTATTATTGTCTCACTAAATTATTCATGATTATGGGTCCAGTGAATGATTGGTTTGATTGAAATCATCATCAAGTATTCTCAGGGCTCTAGGGAGGAAGCTGACAGAGTGACACAAGCTACCTTCAATGAGTCTGCTACCACTACACATTAGAAAAACCGATTTATGGATTCACTGTTAAAAAAGAAAGTCATCAAGTCCCCATCTGGATTTTTAAAGAGACCATCCCTTCTTTGAAGTAATTGTGCTTCTAATGCATCAAAGCTTTTCAGAAAAAGCTTGGGGAACAGTGAATGACTTCAACCATTTTCTGGATGTGTTTTTGAAAAGGGGGAAAGATTTATTTCTTTTCACAGAAAAGGTGGTATCCAGTTTTTGTTGTTAGATGAATGGGTGAATGGACGGGGCTTAGATCACTCATTCCAGGAGCTGCTGGAGAGGTCTGAGCTGAACTTCCTACCAGGACGTGGTTGTCTCCATGTCTACCCGCGACTTCTATGCCACATCCATGAGCAATGTGTTTGGACATCCCATCATCTTCTCAAACTGCTCATCCTCCTCTCCGTTTTCATCTTCCTTTTTTCCTTCCTCCATCACAACTAGATCCATCCCCATCACCACTCTTTTTATCTTTCCTCCTGAAGTATTTGCTGTTATATTTGTCTTTTCACCATATAAATAAAAGTATCTGCACACACACACACACACACACACACACACACACACACACACGTCCTGACTTTAGTCCACTGAGAACTTCTCTAGTTGACCCCTGCTTTCACCCTGTCTCCTTGTCACCATCTTTTATATGTGACGTGCCATTACGACCCTGCAGTGGTCTGCACCGTCAACGTTCCTCCTGTGAAGAGCAAAGGCTCACAACTGCATGCTACGTCAGTTCCAGGTGTAGTCCCTTTGTCACGTTTGCTGGGGCTCTGTGTCCCCACTGACCCAGGCTTCTCCTGCTGAGCCACCAGCCGTTCTTTCTTTCAACTCTTGCTGTCTGATGCCTCACGGTAGAGCATTCCCTTACAAGAGACTTGGAAAGCCCCAGAGTCAAGGCAGGCTATTTCCTGCTTCAAAACATTGTATAAAAAACAGGCGCCTCTGGTAGGGAAATGAAGTAGGCCATTTCTATGGTGGTGGGAAAAGCAGGAACCTCAGCTTCTGTATCTGAAACACTGAGTTCGAGGGGCTGAGGAAGTGGAAGTTGACATGGCATTACCATTAATTATTCATCATTCTTAATGACATATGAGAAATATCGTATCTACCTCGGATAGTCTGAAGATGTAGCAGAATTTGTGTGTCCATGGCTATTATCAGAGGAAGTTCAGTAAAGGAGCAGGGGGAAGGTAGAGTTAGGACTAAAAATTACATTAGAGAGACTGCAGAGCTGGAGGTTATTAATCAAGCCGATAGCTTAATTTGTGTATACCTGTATATGAATATCATAACAAGATAAGTACAGTTAATTTTGGTGTGTTTAAGATATTTATATATATTCAGCAAATTAATTCAGGAAACAAAATTTTGTAGGTTGTGTTGGTTAATAATTGTGTTCTAAACTGGGCATTGTAGCACATGCCTATAATTCCAGTTCCAGAGAGGCAGAGACAAGAAGAGAGAGTTTAAGTCGAGCCTGAGGTATTATAGTGAAACCATATATTCCCACAAAATTCAACTGTGTTTTTACTTCAATACCTTTGGGAGTGACTGAAATGGATAGGATAGCATTACACACACACACACACACACACACACACATACACACACACACATTGCATGTATATGTAATATAAATGCACATATATATGTGTGTGTGCAGCTAGTAGCAGAGTTTTTCAAAAATGGGAGTGTTATCATTCTTTTCTTTCCCTGATTTCAGTAATTTAAATGAAATTATTCACATAAATTAAAATTAAAGAATCTTTGTGTGCTGTCTTGATTTGGTTTATGGCAACTCTAAAAAATACTTGAGAGGTAGAAGAAAAAAATCTTGGATAGGTTTCATAGTGTTGGAAGATGCTATGTGTACTGCTAAGGGGAAAGCAACCAAATCGTCTTACCCATCTGTGGATCCTGCCAGCTATAACAACAACATGCCTGGCAAAATGTGCCTACTGGTGCAATGGTGACAAATGCATTATGGGAGTCACCAACCACTGTATGATTGGATTAGGGCCCACTGCAGAGGAGGGAACTCATGCCTGGTACTGTGAACTGGGTCTAAAACCAATAGCTGGATATGGCATAGGCTGTGAGGGAAAAGCTGAAAACTTCTATTCTATTAAATGAATATAATAATAAACATCCTCCTAAGTTCGTGTCTTTAAATGTAGAGAGTAATGCAGCTCTCTGCCCTCATCAAAGAAGCTTCTTTTTGCAGTAGATGATAATTAGTACCAAAACCTACGGTTAGTCAATATGCAGAAAACAAAAGACTGGCATGCTTAGCTTTGCATTGGCTATTTATATGGCAGCTCTCCACCCACGGTGCAGGGACCATCACAGAGCAGGGAGCAAAGAAATGGCAAAAAACCAGAGTGGGCATCTTCAGTATTTGCCAGACATGACAGGACCATTTCACCCTCAAACTCACAACGGCTAAGATTACCTGTACAAGACCTGTGCAAGATCAAGCCAGCACAAATCTCAGTGCAGATAGGAGATGGGATCGTGAAGTCGAACCTCTAGCTCATGAGTTCATAGATGGATTCTTGGAGTGAGTCAGGTTTCTTCAGAAAAAAAAATGGCCCCTGATAAGTTACCCATGCTCCAGTAGCATACAAGTAGCACCAAGTTCAGTAGGTTTAAAAAGAGATCAGGTTAAGAGAGAAAACTGTTAGAGTGAAGAGGAGGAAGAATTGGAGGGCGAGCGAGAGGTGGATTTGATCACAGCACATTATATGCATGTGCAACATTTTCAATTGATAAAGAAGGAGTAAGTGGGGGTTTTGTTATGCTCATCTCAGGCATATCAGCTGGGTGTAGAGTTTGGAAGAAGACAGTGTACAGGTAAATGTCGCCAGCCCCCTACCCCTAATCTCCCTCTATCACCAGCATATAATGACACAGAGAAACAAATGGCCCACTGTTTATGTGGGAAAGCATGTGGAACTCTAGAGTCATAAAGCGGGAGAATTTATTTGCAGTCATTTTTTTTTCCTACAAAATATTATTTGCTTTCAAAGATACAAACTCAGTTTGAAAATTTCGCAACACGCATCTGTTGCATAAACTGAATTCCAGAGAAGGAGAATACTAATATAGAGCTGAATAAATCTGCGGAACTTGGAAACTCTGCTGTTGCTATTCTTGCTCCATTTTTGGATTTGAACTTTTTTTTTTTTTTATAGATATAGTTCTTAAGGGGAAAAAAGAAACCTTAAGAATGTCTGTAACTTGTGTTGCATTCCACTGGGCTCCCATCTTCTGCGATTTCTGTTCCCATGATTCTGCATAGATGGTCTCTCACTTATAATGGTTTGACTTACAGTGTCATTCCTGGCTAACAGATGATGCTAGGCTGCGTCCACGGCATTTTCAAGCTGAGCTGTAGCCTTGTGTCAGTTGATGAACATCTGGATCCTGTTTCCTAAACATAAATCATGTATCCAAGCAAATTTCCTGAATGTGTTTATTATTCCTGTTTTGTATATCCTGTATGAGAAAGATTCAGTATTGGGACTGTCTCACCAATCGGTGCCTATCGATGTCTTTGTAGCTCTTGGAATAGCTTATACATTTTGCATTGGCAATTTTATGTTAATAGTCCTTTTACTAACTTTATAAAGTTGATATATTAGTGAATACATATGTTTCCTTACGTTAAGTTTTTTTAAAACACATTTTAATTAGGTAGTTGATCACTTGAATTCCAAAAGGGCGAGTATACCCGCTTTAAAAAGACATCTTTGAAGATTGCTTGAAAAACTCTCTAAACATGATGCAACTCTCAAAAAGCTGAGGGCAAGTCTGTGACGCTGAACTACCCGCGGTTTTCATTCTTTCATTGCTTCTAGTTTTGAAACATCTCTTGGGGATTATAACAACAGTAGGAAATGCCTACCAGTGATTTTCATGTGCGACCAAATGTCAGAATTTGTTGCATTACTCTTGATGGGGCAGAGGTGTTTTGTTAATATCTTTAAATACAAATACGTATCAATGATCATCTTAAGAAGGCAAAATGTCTTCAATATTTTTCTAATTCATTTTTGTTTTTTGTTTTTTGTTTTGTTTTTTTTGTTTTGTTTTTTGAGACAGGGTTTCTCTGTGTAGCCTTGGCTGTCCTGGACTCACTCTGTAGACCAGGCTGGCCTCGAACTCACAGCGATCCGCCTGCCTCTGCCTTCCAAGTGCTGGGATTAAAGGCGTGTGCCATTTTTATCTGTTTACCAGAAAAGAAGTTGCCAATATATTTGTGGCTACTCAGTTTCTTTCAGGAAAACACAGAGGCTTTGGTTTATTGTGTACCAGGTTGTAAAGAGCGAAAGGGCATGTTTGCAGGTAGAACACTCTGCTAACAAGAGAACCATGTAAGCTAAAGAATCATCAGCAGACGGTAGTTATGGTGAAGGATTATGCACGTGTGAGTCAGGACTCCCCCAACTGAACCGGTTTTAACAGATCCCTTTTGAGAAAATATCTACAAACAAATAAATCTAATCTAATGCTTTGGGGTCTCCCCTATGTCTGTTTTTTTAATTTACATTTCAATTTAGGTTTTCTTTTCCTTTTCGTGTTAATCTTCAAGAAAGAACAAGACAAGAAAAGATGCTATCTCCTTGGAGGATTAGCTTGGCACTCCTGCATCATCCCTTTCTTTGCTGACTCCCCAGAATCAGCATGTCTCATCATCATTAGAGCCCTTAGCAGATTGTCTTTAAATCTGTTCACCTGTCTTCCTTGTGGCTACACGAGCTTTGCAAGGTGACCCTGCTTCCTCTGGTTGACCTGAGCGTTTGAACTAGAATAGTGCCTGGCATCCAGCAACAGCATTCATGAAGGCATGCATAAACTGTATGCATGAACAGTATGCATAAACTGCTCCCTTTGTTTTAAGTAACTGGGAACTCTGTTCTTTTGGAATAACTCAAATGAAAGTCAGGTAAGCTTTAGGGTATCTGTCTCATCCAAACAGCTAAGTTGCTAGTGGTGGTGAACCTGGAGAGGCTGCCTTCCACCCAGGCTGTGATGGCGGGAGGATTGCTTTTACAGATTTCCTCACCTCTCTAGCCTAGCATAAATATTTCTAGTTAACAGCAATGGCTACGCCCATTTCTTACCTTCTCAGCCTTGAGCTTTCAGTATACTGTACAGAGGAACTCCAGACGAGGAAAAGGATTGGGAGAGAGTGGATGAGAAGGACAAGAAAGGAAGAGTCAACAAATTAATTCTCTTTTCACATCAGCCCAGTGTTATTATAAGCCTTGGGGCCAGGGGAGAGGTGGGGGAGCTAACATCTGCAAATGTTTATCTTTACAACTGAGTTCAAGTGTTATTAGTTACGGAGCAAAGCAAATAACAACCCGTGAGTGGATTCCCATGGCAACCGACCCTTGAACTCCTCCTCGTCACTTTCAAACACTTCTAATTGGAGATCAGGGAAGTTCTAGGAGGCCAGGAAATTATTCTCCAGTTGCTGTTTTCTTCTTCTATCAACCAAGACTCTTGACAAGAGCAGAGGAAAACTGTCACTTGCTGCTTACCCTTTTCCTGGGTCTAGGCTGTGGGAGTGCTGATGCAATTAGTTTGATAATATTATGCCATGACATTGTGTCAATATGCGATGATGTGTTGTGATGGCACAGCGTCATCACGTGGTGACGCAACATCATGACGTAAGACATCACATCGCCAATTAAAGAGTTGACTCTCCACAAGGTTTTAGAACTGAGCAATTAATGTTTAATTAAGGCTGGGCTCTAGACCTGAGGTAGTGTGGGATCTCTACTGTAAGATACAGGTCAGAAAAATGTTTCTGTGCATGTTTGTAAATCATTCCTAAGAAATTACAGTCTCTATTCTTACGAGGCAGTTTTAGAAATCAAAATATAATTCACTTAGTAGACTGCTACTATCACAGTGGGTCACTGTGCGCATTATTTTCTGTGGAATATAGGCTGGTGCTAAATTTAAATATAACCTCACAATGAGATTTAGAAAATATAATCTATTCTTAATTTACATATTTGTTAAAATTATTTAGTGCCTTATAGAACTCCATGTAAAATGATTTATAATTGAAATTACTTTGTAACTAATAATTTTATATGCACATATTTCATAATAATAGAAATGATAATAATCTTGCACTAAGAGTCTAATAATATGAAAATGTTAAAACAGAGAAATGATTTGTGAATATAGTTTCTGTGTGTGTCTATGTGTTGTGATCCTGGTTCCATTTTGTATCTTGATTTTACTAGTTTGAAAATGAGGATAATGCATTTTCCCTGACTTCCCATAGGGATATTGTGTGTTCAAATTACCGGATGTAAATTGTATGTAAATGTTATTTGCTCTTTAGAACAAATGTTATGTAAACTTAGGGTAATAGTCAATATTTTCTCCAGAGCTATGGAGGCTCTACTTATGAACTTGACATCAAACGGAGAAAACGTAGTTAAGCTAGAACTCGGGTGACTTTTGTATTTGGTATTTCACCTTTGTGTTTCTTCCCCTGATTGCTTCGGCTTCAGCTTTGTTTTCAGAAACAGCAGCTGCTAAAGTGAAGAGAGTAACCTCACAGGAGATTCTGTTTGTGATGTTCCTGGGCTGTGCTGCTCCTCTGTCCTGAAGGAAGGTGTGTGTGTGCCTAAGTGACAACAGGGACTTTGCAAGGCCCCTTAGGGAGCGGAGAGGCTAAAAGGCTCCGAGTCGCCTTACTCAACAACACAGGTTGCTCCAGCAGCTTGTAGTCTGGAAAATAAGAGACTTGATTTTCTGTGGCGAAATGAAGAGATTGCTCTGTTGCTGTTTTTACATTCACATATGCGTCAACACCCCTTCCGCAACTCAGTAAGGATGTACCAAAATTTCATGCCTTCTGTAAGTGACACATGACTTTCTGATGGAGTTTGAAATGGTGGCTGATTTACTTTTGACGACTGAAGCTCCATTGGCTGCTGGCGGCTCACATCTGCAGCAGAGAGAAACAATTAGTGGATTTGTGAATTTTCTTTGATTTATAGATTACTCAAGTGAAGGAATAATTCTTTATTCCTATAACCAACAGGCTGTAGTTTGATTAGAGGATATTATAGCTCATTAATAAACATAACTATTTTTAGATGTTATCAGGAGCTTGCCTTTCTATGTCTTAGTGACTGCTTGTCTGTTTCCCAACATCATGTTCAGGGTCCAGAGCTCAAGATAGTTACAGTTTTTAAGGTGTAGAAAGAAAAGCATCAAACTGAGTGCACATATCTTCTATACCCAGCCCATGCAGCCCATATGCCCTGCGCCCCCACCAAGCTCTACTGATGGTCACACATCTGGAAGCACTTAATTCTACATGCTGACCCAGAGTTCCTAGGATTTAAGACTAGCTACCATGTGCTCTAACTTACCTATAAAGTAAGTTTCAGCTGAGTTATAGTACATTCATCTCTCTCTAGATGATAATCACTTTTCTTTCTTGCTGGAAACAATCTATGGTTATTTCTCACCTAGCTATATTCAAGAAAACCCAAAGCAGCAAAATCTAAAAGTTTCCTTAAATTACATGAATCAGTGAGGCCTGATTTTAATGCTTTGGGATTCTGGGTTCAAATGAAAGCTCTTAATATACTTCCATCATCTTCAAGTTTTTGGAATATTTAGAATAAGCAGTCCTAGTAAGATTTTATGACTGCCAGTGCTACCTGACCTGGTGAAGGAGTTAAGAGATTGAGAATATTTGTTCATATGGAAATCATAATCCAATTATGCTTAATGATAATGTTTTCTTGACTGAAGATGTAAGGGCAAACTTTTCTCTACGAATCTTGGTTATACTAACAGTTTACTTTGTAAACATTTCCTTTCCCTGAGAGAAAATTGGCTTTAATCCTATTCATTCTACATTGAGAAGAAAGCTGTAGTATGTGTGCGTTCCATGTTTGAGTAGCAAGGGATAGCGGATTAAGCTTCAAACCATTGCATGTGGAGTGTTGGTAGTGTGGATGGGCCTCTCTCCTCTGGGCTGGCAAAGGAACTCAACACGAGTTCAGGCAAAGTCCCACTGATGTCTGCCTGATCCTCCTATGTAACACCCCAGTAGTGACTGTAGATTGTGTGTGTGCCTAACACAGAGAAACTCAGTTCCTTATGCCTTTGGCATACATTTCTATCTTGTGTCATCTACCTCTTTAGCGTCTTCAGAATGAGACTATTTTTATTCTTTGGACAATTTAAGGTACTTGAAGATAGCTGTTATGTCCTTGCTCCATTTTCCTTCAGACTAAAGACTCCTTTTAAAATGTCTCTTTACTTGACATTGTGAACTTTGATTTTTTTTTTTACACCATTCTGGTATGAAAAATTGAATGTCTAGTACATTCGTTCTTTAAGATTTAATATCAATTTGTATTTTAAGTTTCAACCTTCAAAGATCTGCGGTGTGGAGTTCAGTTGCCAACACTGACAAGAGCGGGCCTGTGGCTCCTCGTCTCCAATACAAGTTTCTTCTTAGTGTAACAAAAGGGGGTGCAAGCCTATGGCACAGCGAGAACTTGCTGATTCACACCGAACTCGCGTTGCCCGACTTTTAATGTCTCTTTCAAAGTAGACACAGGTTTTTGTTAAACACTAAGTACCTGAGAAGCCTGTCTTTTGAATCCTAAAATTATCTCTGTTAAATTTCAATTTGTTCGGCTTGATCCATCTCTTCACTCTGTCACGTCTATTTTGGTTTATGGAGCGTCTTTATTATCCTACTCAGCTTCTTGTCATCTTTTCCTTTTAGGACTTTGCTGACTCTCTCTGCCACTGACAGTGTTTAAGAACACACGACCAGGGGTAAAATCCTGTGACGTAATTCCTTGTGCAGGTCAAGATCCTTTTCTTTATCACTAGCTTCCCCCTCTTTTTCCTTTTTTCTTTTTGGTCAGAACAGTCTAACTAGTTACCAGTCATCCTCCCCTTCAGTAACTATTCTTCCATTTCCCCAGTCACATGTGAAAAGCCCCATTAATTTTTTTTTTTTTGCTGTAATCCAAATTACTGACCTCATTTCTTGACCATGTGAGCAGTGAGAAACACAGGAAATTATGAAGCTCACATACCTAACAGGTTAAGAAGTTTGGTGAAGATAAAATAGGTGCATAGGTGAATTATAGCATCAGTAATCCATAGATAATAAAAGCTGATCATACTTATCTAAATGGGAATAAGTTCTGAACGGATTCCGCCGAGTGTTTCTCATTTGGTGTCCCCATTATTTTAGCTTGGAGTCAGTCTTCTAATCAGCGAGGGAAAATACCTTCATAAAACTGCACACTAGACCTTTCCCGAGGCAGACTTCAGCAGGAAGCATAAAGGTCCAGGTAAACGCTAAATCGAGTTAGGAACTATCGGGGTGACCCACATGAGAGGAGATCTGTAAAACTCCTTTCAAAGCATTGCCTTTTAGCTATGAGCACTGTCATCAAGGTGGGTTAGGGCAGGCTCAGCTCCTGATTGGCGTTTACTGCACTGTGATGCTATAGTAGGTAGGAAATAGCCACTTGTCATAATTACCTTAAGCCTTAAAGGAGAAATATCCATGAGTACTTAGCATAGTTCATAGCATAATATGAATTTACTTATTAATTACTTACTAATTAATTTTGAATTAAATCACTATTCTGCCATGTGTTAGATAGTATAATCCAGAGAAGAATGTGCATTTCCCCCCATGCTAAATACAGTAAATACATAATTTATGTAATAACTTTAAATAAACACTAACACACACTGCATTGAGTCTACAACAGGTAGATACTATTCATTAACACGTTTATTGTTTTCCAACAAAACAGTTGAAAATTTAAACTTAGAATGTCTCCACAGGGAAGATCACTTGGCTTCTTTGGTTATTACACAGAAACACAGAAATAAGAGATTTCAGATACAGAAGGAGCCTAGAAATAACAAAGCCCACTTTGGACGTCATAGGCTAGGATATGGCGCTAAGAGGTGCTGAGTGACTTCAGAAACCTGCTTAGGCCATCTTAGCGCTAATACCAGATTTGATGGATTTTTAAGTGTTTGTATCTAGTTTCCTTCTTCAATAGAGATTTATTGACTTTTTTGTTTGTATTGCATATAGTTTTGTTTTTATAATACCTTTTGTTTTTTGAAATTATAGCGTAATGACATCCTCTTCCCCTTCCTCTTTCCTCCGTTCAGACTCCCCCATGTACCCCAACCCTTGCTCTGTGTGACTTACACTTCTAGCCGCTCAGAATGAAATATAGTCTCACATACTACTCTGGTCAAATGCCTAACATGTGTGTTGGCTCTGTTTCTTAACAATTAAACTTTATTATACAACCCAACTAGCTTACACAAGAAGGAAAAAAGGTTAAAGGGACAAAAGGGTGAACCTTCCGGTATCCGTTCCACTGGATGAGTCCTTAGGTGTCTCTCTGGCAAGCGTGATAGTCCAGCCTGTTCGCTTTCTCCACACTCTCTCAAAACCCCGGCTGAATCTGTTGTTTTTCTCTTCCCCACCTGCCTGAGTCACATGGGAAGGGCGGTCTCCTGCTCCCTTTGAGGGTCCATTAGGAAAACAATAGCCCAGGTGGGGTTCCCAGGTCTGCTTCCTGAATTCCAGGCCCAGGATGGCTCCACTCAGTCTATCACAAGGTATTCATGGGGTGCCCCAAGGGTAAAGCCCGCCAAGACTGCTTCCACCTGTGACAAAGCTTAATCTTTCCCACACATGTGCCTGAAACCCTCTAACTTGTGGTACAGTGTCAAACACCACAACTTGAAAAAAATGTCATTTAAACCTTGTCTGCTGATTTTGAGTATGCAAATTGGTGGGAAAATATAGTAACTATCACTGATATACATACGTTCTGTACATTTGAAATACCTTGTAATAAATTTGTTAGAATTAGTCACCCTTTGTTATGATCTCCATGCTATTGAGATAATGGATGAAATTTTAAAGAGGGTCTGAAAATCAACCGATTTGCAAAGAGAATTTTCCACTGTAAGGTATAACCCAGGGAAGATGAAAACAACCATTTTCTGAAAGTGAGAAGCTAACTATTCCTTCATGGGCAGCTAGATAGTTGGGTGGGACCATTTCTGGTGCTGGGGAATGTGATTAAGTATAGAGAAACATCACGGTAATGACTGCTCGGGAGCTACCTTGTCAAGGAAAGAGCCTCTCCTTCAAGAAAAAGGCACCTTTCAAGTCAAGGTCAGTAGCTTTGTTAATCCTACACCACCTGTCCTTGAGCCAAACAGGTTTTTTTGTTTTGTTTTCTTTTATTTTTATTCTTTCTGCCTTAAAACACATCTTGGAGCACAAGTTCTGTGATTCTTGTTCTGCAACATGCTATTAGTCCTGTCTCACTTTCCTGGGCCATTGTAAACAAGGGACTGTTAGGGCGGACAGCTGGACCAGGAGCAAACGCCCAGGGAGCACAGCCCATGAATGGACAGCGGAAGAAAAGACTCTGGGTTTTCAAAAATAGATGAAAGGGAGAAAGAGAGGACAAGACACAGGCACTGTGGAGGCCTCAGAACTCAGCTTCCTGCTCTACAAACTTGGAAACCAAAGCTTAGAGAGACAATAATAATATGTATCAATAAAGAGCTGCAACCCCAGACTTGGCTTTAAGCTCAGGCAATTTGACAGGTTCCAACTAAGGCTTCCCTTATCAATATTTCAACGAGAGAGCTCATCAGTTTGAAAGAGCCTAGGATACAATGGAAGAAGCCTATACATCTATACCTGTCCTCCCTGGGTCACCCCTTAATCAATTTCTGTATTTTCTTCTGATTTTTGAAGAAACAGAATTGATTAAGGCCTGCTTATATGCTTTCCTGCCTTCCTCTCTTTTCGGAGCTAACTGCTTATGATTGGTTTTCTTCCTTATTTTATCTTTATAATTGTACTACATGAGGGCATAATGGTACCTGATATTTCCAGCACATTATAAATACTATATAAACATTAAAAAACTATGAATTCTGACCCCTTTGTTCAACATTATACTCCTGAGGTTTTCCTGCATTCATTTGAACTGGGTGAGATTTCAGAGAACAAATCTACCACAGCCTATGTGGTCTCCTGTATTGATAGGTACTTAGATGATTTTTCATTATTAGAAATAGTGGCATGGTAAATGAATTCATTCCTTTTTATTTTATGTGATTTCTCTGCCGGTCAGCAGGCATGGGAGCCGCTGAGCCCCGGGGCTTATAGCTTGCAGGCCTTGGCAGCCTCGTGCACTTAGCAGGGTTATAACCTATATGCCACTGCACAAACAGCACCACCGCGGGTTTGTGCTCAGAGTGGGCAGAAGCACTGTTTCCAGAACAGCAGTTCCTAAAACTGTGCCAGGACTCCCTTCCCGGAACTTCTGAGTCAGTGTGTCTATAGTGAGTCCAAAGGACTTGTATTCTAGTAAAAATCACAAATGATGGTAAATTCCTGGTCTGGAGAATCATCAGGGTTGTGTGTGTGTGTGTGTGTGTGTGTGTGTGTGTGTAAATGTGTGTGTGTGCAAATATGTGTGTGCACATGTATGTGTGTGTGTGTGTGTGTGTGCCAGCGTGTATTCGTGGGGAGAGAGAAAAAGTTTCATTGTCGGTTTCAAATAAGGATTCAGACATTTTGAAAATATCTTATTATCATTACTATATCACACAATCTAAAATGTACTTTAAGATTTAAATAATATGATTCTTTAACAGTTTCAAATTTTTAAGTTTTTGTGTGGAAGATAGCAT
Organism: Acomys percivali; assembly: GCA_907169655.1. Lineage (NCBI taxonomy): Eukaryota > Metazoa > Chordata > Mammalia > Rodentia > Muridae > Acomys > Acomys percivali. The sequence continues at coordinate 92,893,215 of OU015744.1, forward strand.
TTATATCATGCCATGATGAGAGGCGCTGTTGATGAAATAGTCGGTTCTGCATTCCCTTTGTGTAAGTAAGCCAGAGGAAGGATTTAAAAAGACGGTTGAAGAGGAAAGTCATCCTTCTGTCCCCTTCCTCCTCCCCCTGTTACCTTTATGGAGTCATCAGTAGGTCCAGCGCCTACTCACCAAGGAAGGAAAGGCTAAAGAGGAAATGTTACAACCAAATTTGTGTCAGCCCTCTGCAGAATTGCAACGTCGTTGGGATGTGCTATGATGGGCACCTCTTTGGGGTGAGCTGTGTCTCTGATGAGGTGCACTCCAATTCCTATCTGCTACATTTGAATATAGCTTGAGCGTGTCCCTTGAAGACATGTGATCTAGATACGCGCACATGTGCATGTACGTGCACGTGTACATGTGTGTACACACAAAGGTGCACACACAGAGTTAAAGGTTGGAAACTCGGTCTTTGATCCAGGCATCGAGAGACGCACTGTATCAGTGACAGCGCTGGAACGTGACTAGGCAAGGAGAAACTGTCCCGGGAAAGGCTGAACTCCACTTTTATAGAGATAGATTTTACAGGATCGGGTTAGTAATGTCAGATTATTATGAAAGAGCAAAAATCCCTGGCCTCTGGTTGGTCTCCTGTTTGTTCTTACCATGGTATGATAATTACCATGCTGCAAGTCAGCCAGAGGTCATCAGACATGACAGCCCAGCCTTCACACTGTGATCTTGGAACCTCTGTTCTTTATTAAAAAAAAACAAGCAAAACAAAATAAACAAAAATAAAGAAAACGAGCACCAGGCATGTGCCACTGCCCACCTCATTACGCCCCGTCGGGTCGGGGACTCAGCCTTCTGTGGGTAACACAGCCTTCATTATTTCCCCCTCCTTCCCTCTGCTGTTCTTAAAAGGCACCTATTTCTTTCCTTTTATAAAAATAGCACCCCTCTTTCATTATCAATAAAAAAACCACACTGAAATAAAACCTTGTGCAGATAACAATTCATATTGCTGGGTAGAAGTGGTGTTGAAATGGACCCCACTCTGTCCTTCAGCCCTCAAACACAGTTGGAGTGAGGTTGTGCCTCTTTCAACTTTTCCATCCAGGGGCTTTGATCTCCTCCAGAAAATGAGCTCCCACTTTTTGCTCACGCCGACACGGGCATACCCCTGACTTGAACCTATTCACCTTCAGCCACCTCGGCCTCCACCTCTGTCCACGTCACCTCAGCCTTCCTTCCACATTGCCTTCTAGGTCATTCTCTCACAGTGGCAGACAAATCTTTAAAGGGAAGAGCAAGGTCTAATTCACTACCGCTAAAAATGGCCCCAGAGTGGCCTCTCTTTGCTTTTAGTGTTAAATACAAATCTTCTATTGCCTCCAGCATAACCTTGCATGGTAGTTACCTTGCCTCGACCCGCTGCATGCACCCCTTACCATAGCCTCTTTCTTCTTGCTTCTGAACCTCTGGCTTGCTCTTGTACGAAGTCCTGGTACAGGCGCTATTACTTGAGAAGAGGTAGAAGAGAGGCCAAGGACATTTTGTCAAGGGACTTGATGGACCCCACTGAGCAAGTACCAACTACACAAAGACTTGAAGAAGGAAGTAGCTGAGCTTGGAGGAGTGTGGAGGAGGCTGGGTGGCTGGGACA
>OU015744.1:92900582-92916606 GCA_907169655.1 Acomys percivali
GTGTGTGTGTGTGTGTGTGTGTGTGTGTGTGTGTGTGTGTGTGTGTGCGCGTGTGCGCAGCTTGGACATGACAGCCTTGACGTGATTTCATATACAGCGAGTGTTTTTCTAGAACAGCAGTTTCTTCTCTCAGACTCTTTCATGGCAAATGATATTGTAATCTAGAGAGTTCTGTGCTCCCACATCCCATGTGAGCCAGGCTAGTGTTCTAGGGCACCCTTGGCTTTGTGGGTCTTTCTCCTGTAAGGAGATGCTTGGACAGAGCTTGATACATTCAGGTCCTAACAAAGTTTCCACCTCAGAGCTTACCAGTGGGGCTAGGGATGGCTTAGTGTGTAAAAGTTCTTCCTGAGTAAACACGGGGTCCTGAGTTCACATGCCAGTGCTCAGGTAAAATCCAGGTGTGGCCATGGGCCTGTAACTCCAGCGCTGTGGGCATGGCGACAGGAGAATTACTGTGGGTTGCGGGCCACTGCCAAAGCTCTAGGTTCAGCAAGAGACCTTTTGTCAAAGGAATGAGGAGGAAGGTAGTATTCGAACAGGACACGCGAAAGCCTTCTCTATCTTCCATGAGCACATCCACAGAAAAGAGTGCTCCTGTATACGCACGTCCACCCTCCAACATACACACACACATTCACACACATACACACACATACTCATGCACACACACAATCACACACACACACATGCGCACACACCACACACACATGCATACATATACCACACACACACCATACACACATATAACACACATGCACACACACATACACACATATACATACATGCACACACACCACACACATGCATACACACACCACACACACCACACACACACATACACACCACACACACATACACACAATCTCACATACACACAAATATCTTTTTATTTTCTTTGATATTCTTCAGAACCTAATCCCTCAGCCTATACAACGTAACTGTAATTGTTCTAGAAGCTTGTGACTTACCATGCCCATAACTACCCAGAATCTTCCTCAGGTAGGCCCGAAGTCACCCATATGCAAAGGCTTTTATCTTTGAAATTCCATTTCTTTCCTTCCTACAACTCAATCACCCACTTCATATCAATCAGAGCTGTCAGTCACCCCTTTGTGCCTGTGCATCGACTGTTTCTCACTCCGTCTGTGTAGATCAACTCTACTTCCATTCTTTTGTGCCACCTGGCTCAGTTCGAATGACAACCAGTTGCAATCCCACCACTTACCCTGTAGTCATTTGCTCTTCCCGGCCTTTGCTCTGGAGGCCCTTTGCGCATAACCTTTTAATAGAGCTTATCACTGTACTATAATTGCTGGTTGATCCATTTATTTCCTTCTTTGGTGTCAAAGGCACCAAGTTAATCTCATTAATTTGTGTTTCCCTAGCTTTGGGTTGGATCAAGGTGATAAATGCATGAATAAATAGAACTTCAGTTTTGTCAGCATCAGGAAGACACCGGGAAATTTTGGATGGCAGCGATGCGGTTCAGGAGGCTCCAGTCCTGCATTTCAGCTCCATCTGACTAAGTTTTCCACTAAACTGGCCTGAGAAGGGGGAGGTAAGCTAAGACAGCTCAACCTCTGCTCCCCGACCATAGCTCTGCCCTTAGAGTTTAGTGCGTCCATTTCTGTGGTTTGTGGCCTGTTTTGCTATCATATGTTCAGGCTTGAGTCAGGATACAGGGGACTTCAACAGAGTCTCAGCGCAAAACTTTCTGCTCTGGGTGATTTACTCCTTTCCCACCTGACCACAGACATGCTAATTGCAGTCAGTTAGAGGAATCACTTCCATTTATTATTAACCATCATGGAAGTCAGCGACCCAATGTGTGTCGTAATCCGCTCTTCAACTCTGAACTGGAAACCGGCTCTCAGTCACCATCTAATGGAGATACAATTTTTTTTTTTTGGTTTTCAAGACAAGGGTTCTCTGTGTAGCCTTGGCTCTCCTTGTAGACCAGGTTGGCCTCAAACTCACAGTGATCTGCCTGCTTCTGCCTCCCAAGTGCTGGGATTAAAGGCGTGCGCCACCACGCCCGGCCCAAGATACGAATATTTAACTTGCATGGCAGATTAAGTTACTTGTATTTCCTTTTTTATTTCAATCTGGAAAGAAATTTCCACTCACTCATCCTTCTTTCTCATGTTTTCCATCTTTATGTGGCATGCTGGATAGCCCATGGTTTTAAAGCCCAGTCATTTCATGGAAGACCACAGGTTTGAGACCAGCCTGGTCTGCTCAGAAAGACTGTTTCAAAACAGAACAACATCACAGAATAAAATATAAAACCCAAGCAAAATCAACCTAAAAAAAACCCCACCCACCCATTTTAGTTCTGCATTTGGAAGAAAGAAAGGGGTTTAAAAGGAAAAAGGTTGGGTAGGTTAGCACGATACTCGGGGACAAACACCCGCGACCCCTAGAATCTTCCATTTTATGACAGCAAGTTGGATTTTTACCACAGTCCTAATTTACTTTCTGTTGCTGTGATAAAACACCATGACCAAAGGCAACTTGGAGAGGTCAGGGTTTATCTCCTCACACAACTCCTGATGACAGTCTACTGCCCAGGGCAGCCAGGGCAGGAACTCAAGCAGGGCAGGGAGAACCTGGAGGGAGGAACTGAATTCGAGACCAAATAGGAACCCTCCTCACTGGCGTCTCCCCTTGGCTTGCGCAACCTGTTTTCCTCAGATAACCCAGGATGTAAGGATGGCGCCTCCCACATCAATAATGAATTAAAATGCTCCACAGACTTGCCTATGGACCAGTTATGCAGAGGAATTTTCTGAAGATATCCCTCTTACTAGACATGTTTAGGTTTATGTCAAGTTGACAAAGACCAGCCATCACCATTACCCATAACCCCTCGGTAGGGCCACCATTGTCCTCATTCACATTTTCAGCTTGGACAGCTTATTATTCTTATAGAAAAATTAAAGAACTAGTTTGTACAGCAGATATTTTCCTGCGTGGCTATAATTCTTTAGTCATTTCAGAAATCATTAGTAGTACAATGTCTGACTACATTGGGTTTAACTCTTACAGAGCATAGAACAATATTCAGATGTGTTCAAATGGGAATGCTTCCCAGTTCACACTGCTAACCGCGTGTCTGGGCAGGCATTTGTAATGTCTGAGTGGAGTTTTCCCTGACTGCTGTCTGGAGCCTGGAGGACTTCTAGGCTGGACCAATCTTGCAGTCATGTCTGGATCTAGTCTGACAATCGTTGGGAATTAGCCTCTCAGATTTCTGAGTTTAGGGAGTATAATGTCTCGACAACCCAACAGCCTTGCTCTGTGGAGTCCAGCACCTTTGCTGCCTGTGAGCTGCCCTCAGTCGGTGCTTATGTGGTAGGAAGACCAGGGTGCTCCAGTCCTGGTAGGCAGAGGCTTCCCTTTGGTTTGCCGAGCTTGCCTTATCTACGTATGGTGGCCTCAGATACCCCTATAATCTCTCTTTCCCTCCCACCTGTATGTTACATTTCTTCCTTTTCACCACCCAGAGCCAGGCTGGCACTGTGGACACAGCCAGCCCTGACTTTTTTTTCCTCATTTCCTCTCCAAGGAGTTTCTGCTAGTGCCCCAGTCTTTCAGAATTGTCACAGCTAATATTAATGACTGGGTGGCTTAGCATCAGATATGTATTTCAGGTTTTTCCCCTAGAAAATTAATCAGTATCAGTTTATTATTTTGAAAAATTTAGGCAGGTCCAAAATGCAATGTAGGAAGCAGCAAATTTTAGTTTTGAGTCCACGACACATATAACATATTAAAATATTGCAATATGCATCAGCATAGAGATGCATGTTGAAAAATATGCATTACTTGAGTATTTTTATAAATATATGTTTTACAAAATAAGAAATGCACATAAATAGCGATAAAAGAATCTAAGAACTGTATTTCTTAGCCTCTGGGGGAGCAGAAGCCTGAACTCAGAAGCTGCTTTTGTCTAAGGGCTCTCTAGATCTCTCTCTAGGTGGCCCCGTCTTCTTCTGTGTCTCTGCTTGGTCTTGCCTCTGTCTTTAAGTCCTAATCTCTTTTTTCTATGTGGCACTGGCCCTACCTGTTCCTACCTGTTGCTATTCCTACCTATTGGATTAAAAATAAGGATTGATAATCTCATTCTAAGACTGCATGGAGATCCCCATCTCCAGAAATAGGCAAGGCTTGAACTGCAGGAAGTTGAGACTTCAACATGTAATGGGGAAGTGGCTTAAATAATACATCCCACAACATATAATAATAATAATAATAATAATAATAATAATAATAATAATAATGATAATGATAATAATAATAATAAACATTTATTTGATTGTGTATCTACCTTTGCTTTTCAGAGGACTTTGTCTAATATACTCAGACAAGACTGTGTGATTTGTCTGACTAAGGCTGGATTGATGTAGTGACTTTGCTAAGTCTTGGCCACATCAGAGTATGTGGCGTCCTTTCCCTCTTATCTGTTTTAATGATTCCAAGTCCAATTCCAAGCCCTTAGCTGTAATTCAGACATACAGACACTTCATTGGTTTTAACATACAGAATGTAATAAGTTTTGCTTTGCTTGGCATGAATTTATTAGCTAGTATCATTAATTTTAGTTGTTATTTAGTCAGGCATTGTCATTGCTTTATTAGGCTCAAAACAGGAAGATGAATAAATACTTCCACTTAATCTATCACCTCGTTTACGTAGAGAATATAAATTTTGGAGTGCCATCCACTGTTGGATGTTTTGTTATTTAATTTCAAATTATTATTTAATTGTTAAAGGTAGCTTCCTGACTTCTGAAATTTTATTTCTGTTTTTAACCAGTATTCTAATGTATGAATAGACAAATATACATTTATATGGATAAATAAATTAAAATGATGTTTTAAATTCTTTGTGAGTTCAGTCAAAGCTTGTGGCATGGCATTATTTTATAATGGGTACATTAAGATGAACCAAAGAGTTATTTAAATGTCTTCTATATTAATGAAAATAATATTTCTGCCTAGGCTGGAATATCCTTCTGTCAAATTCATAGCCTGGATTCCTCTTAATGGCTAAGTTCAAAACTATCTTTCTTCAGCAGACAGGATGATTGTAAGAGCCAGAGGACCAAAATTCTGCCTCAAGATAATGTCTCCATATGTGACAGAGAGCTGTGCTCACGAAGTCTTAACAACATGGTCACCTAAACAAGACTTGTATAATGATGGTTGACAGCCCAGTGAGGATGGAGTAAATATACAAGGCCCCAACCCTAGATGAGGAGTTGCAGGTAATTAATGGATGCCAAGAGAGGGAAAATTGGACAAGTTATCCAGTCCTAAGAGGTCAGCTATGAGCACACGTACATGTGGAGCGGCACTGTATGACACTCAGCAAGGTGTGTGTGGGTGTGGGAGACAAATTTGAGTGAAGGTACTTAGGAGGAGTTGGAAGACGAGAAAGTGCAAATATAGTACACATTTATGAAATTCTTCAAAAAAAGAAAAAAAGATGTGAAAAAAATCCTGTCTTTCCTCATGTAGGTTTTTTTTTTTTTTTTTTTTTTTTGACTTATTGCAAATTCCCCTCTTCCTCTACTTATTTCTGGAAACAATGTACTATAACATTTTACTTATTATCTTATATTATTCTTTACTGAGTTCATGTATACATGTAAGATTTGGTTTCTACAGCTACATTATCAATTTCCAGGTATCTCTTGTGTTATTTAAATGTGAAGGAAAAAAGCAAAATGAACGTAAAAATGTAATTCCTGTCAGTGTATTTCTCAATGTTGGAAATCCTGAGCAACAACCATGGGGCTCTGCGGACAGAAAATCACTTCAAATATGCATACCTAATGCTATACTCAGTAACATTAATCGTATACATGTGCAGTACTTTATTATTAGCACTACATTGTATTAATCATAAAATGTATTTAATAGATAACTATAATCAACATTTATACATTTAAACTATGGTTTTAGTTTTTCTCCTTATTAATTAATTCTTAATTATAAAATGCACCTGAATTTGCATGTTTTTTGTTGATACTATATATAGTATTTTTACACACAGAGACCCTCCCCCTCCAGCTACTCCAACTACTGGTTAATCATATTTCCTTGTCATCCATGTGCTCTGCAGACCTGAGGTATCTTCTGCATTGATGTCAAGTTTTGTATCATCCTCAGTTTGCCTCTCTCCTGTCATTTACAAGTTCCTAATAGTTCCTGTCTCTTTTTCTCTCTGTTCACCTCTGAAGTAATGGGATAGCAATACCTTGGAACCAGCGTCCTGTGATGGTAGTGCAACAGGATCACCTTACTTTGAGAGACAGAAGACAGGCGCACTACAGGAAGGCCAGTTAAGTTTATGGAGTAAGATGAGTCAATGACATAACAAGAGGTAGTGTAATTTCAGGGTCCTTGGGTGGGGAAGGAAGAAGTAAGTGAGGGAGGGACTTAGACTGTGAGAGTTTGAAGTCCTGAGGTCAGCCTTGGTGACAGTGACTTGGAAAATTCCCCAAACCTTCATTCTGCTAGAATTTCAGAAATTTCTAAGAGGGAGTCTTGAAGCTTTTTTTTTAATTACATATTTTTACATATGCGTTTATATTATTACACATATATACAATAAGCTACCTATAGCAAGAAGAACCATGAAACAATCAGGAATTATATATAGTTTACATTCATAGTGTTTTGGCTATTTGGATTTGATAGCTTTGAAGAAAACAGCTTTGTGAGTCTAAAAATTAGAAAATAAACCAATATCTATCATATCTCATCATTATAAACTTAAAACATCTATCTAGACCTAAAAACATCCTAACCCCTAAACAACTAATCTTAATTATAAAACTAAACTATCTAGTCTTCAACCTCATCAAAGACTTGAGAAGGAATAAAATTGATTACCTGAGTATACCGGGAGTGCAGGTTAGTAGCTTTCTAAATGAGAAGATGACAGAGACAGTTTGCTACCTGAATAGTCACCCAAAACGCTCTATAAAGTTGTAGCATCATCTTCAGCCTTCTGGCCCAATATATATGACAGACATATTTTTGTGGCAGCAACTACTGAGGACTTGCTTACCCTGTCTTGGCAGAGTTTGGCCGTCAACTCTGTCTGCATCCAAGCTTACCCATTTTTAGGCAGAATTCTGTCTGTGGTAGAAATGAGGACACTTTTCCCAGTGGCTTGTTTGCCACATTTGAAGCCAACTCCGTAAGGAGGTTCTTTCATGCTCATCATCTTATTTGAGGTAGGCTAGGTGTTGCCACGTGTTAACCTGTCTCATTGTCAATGAATCTTTGAAATAACAAAAACATCTCTTAACGCCATATTCTGTATGTATCTGAGGTTTTTGAAGACCTTATCTATATATATCTATAGAATCAAGGGATTCCCCCACTTTTTCTTCGAACAGATTTAGTGTGTCTGGTTTTATGTTGATGTCTGTAATCCATTTGGAGTCTGAAGTGCTCAGGTTTCCCACAGGCCTTCTGGAGATGGCAGCAAATGTGAGCTGTGACCCATGCAAGACTCAGCTCTGCCTGTCCGCTCTGTGTCCCAGATGGGCCAGGCTTGTAGGCAGCTGGGATGCTGAGAGAGATGGGAGCCCAGATGGCAGGGCTCTGCCTATCTGCTCTGTGACCCAGATGGACTAAGCTGGTTAGCAGTTGGTGGGCAGAGAGAGATCCGAGCCTGAAGCTGCTGGAAGGATGGCAAACGATGTGGACTGTGGCTGGCACCTGGACTCAGCTCAGCCTGTCTGCTCTGTGTTCCAGATGAGGTAAGCCGCAGACAGGCAGTGAGAGCCCAAAAGATGCACGGGTGTCTTACAGTCTTTTTCAAGATTGAGGTTAATGTGGGCTGTCCCTGGGACTTGTCTGTGGCTTAAGCTGGGTGGCCATGGTTGGACCCATCCATGCTTTATACAATGTGGATCCCTCTCACCTGGGAATCAGCAGCACTAGTGTTTTGTAGCTCTGAGTTTGGTCTATAGGTCGCTGTGCAGTCCTGGTTGTCCAGCTGATCAGAAGCGGTGTGTGATCAGCGCCACCATCTTGGAATCCCCCTTGAAGTCTTTCTTTTTCACCAAAGAAAGTGTCTGATCATTAGAATGTACCTTCTTCCAGCCCCAGAGACCTTGAGCCCTTGCACACGTATTTGATCATTTGCGATAAAGTCATGGGATTTTCTAGTGAGAAGATTAGTGCCTTTATAATAGGTTGGCAACTTCATTAAGACCTATGATTCAGTGTTGGTTAAAAACTGTATTGGGGTCATGTGGAATAATTTTAAGATCAGTTCTGTGACTGTTGTAATACAGTGTTGAAGAAGAGTGGAGTTGGGCACGTCGGGTACTGCGAGTAGCCGAGAGACAGGCACCATGCAGTCTCCACTCTGTGAATGCTGTTGTCTGTCCACTTTAAATTAAAGACAAGGGGAAACTAAAAGGAATTGTTAAGTGTTGTGTCACTAAGTAGAATCAGGAACAAGATTAAGATGACTATAAAACCTACTTACTTGTTTTGGATAGATCACAAATTTGGCTGTAACCTAAAAAGGAAACCTAGTTAGTGAAAAGGTTCTCAGGGGTCACAAGAAAGGGCATTTACTTTGAATAAATTCTCTTCCAGGATTGTGTTCCAAGAATTTTAATGAGAAGGACTCTGCCATGAAACGGTGCCCTTACAGTTTCTTAACCATGGCGCGGTGTTCAAAACCCACAGAGTTAGCTCTATTTGTTGAACAAAATATAAATGCCAACTTCAAATAGCAATTTAACAAACATTTCTGTAAGGGCCAGTACTGTGGGAGTTCCAAGTGTCCAGGTGTCTGCTGTTCTTGCTTGGGTAATAAGTAGTGTTTTTGTGTTTTGTTTTTGTTTCTCTGTGTAACCTTGGCTGTCCTGGACTCACTTTGTGGACCAGGCTGGCCTCGAACTCTCAGCTTTCTGCCTGCTTCTCCCTCCATGAGTGCTGGGATTACAAGTGTGCACCACCACGTCCAGCTAATTGGTGGTGCTTTGAATCCATGGTGGTGTAGTTGCACTTCAGGTCGGCTGTCAAATAGAGATCTCTCTTACATAGTGGATACAGAGTGGAGAGCATCAAGTTTGCATGTGGATTTTATGTTAAGACTCTTGTGCCTTAATGATAACGCTGGGAAAAAAGGGAAGAAATCTTAGCAAACAGCCTTTGTTAGAATATGCTCTTTAACAGAAAGGCAGGTACTCCATTTCATCTTGGAAGAGGCATAAGAGAAATTTACTTTTGTATTATGTGCTAGAGTCTTAACTTCTATATGCATGTTTCTAATACACATGTCAGATATAGGCATTACAGCTTTTTAAAAACAACTTTAAATAAGCCATAAAACATGGGACAACAGTAAGCTACTTATTATTTAATTCAATACAAAGATCAAACTAACATAGTTTAACAGATATGCTCATCCAAATTTTAAGGAGCTTAATAATTCTTGGTGGCTGATAAAATATATACTGATAAATACAGAGCAAGCTGACTCTTTGTAATTAAATGTTTGATCAACAAAAGTAAGCAACAGAAGAAATTAGAATAAATATCTGCCAGAAAAGGACAGCTTCAAAGAAGGCTCCTCATGCAAACTGGTCCAGCATTTCAGACTGTCTCACACAGGACTTAATATTAAGCCTGGACTTTCTCAGCGTTTACATACTGGACCACAAACACTATTCCTAGCATGTTTAACAATTTTTTCAGTTTATTTGGGCCCATACAGGTAATCTATACCCCAAATTAGCCTGAAGAAACTTTAAGAGAAAGGCGCCCCATTTCCCTTAAGGAGGTTTGGTTAGGTTTTTGGTTGTTTTCTTGGGCTATAGGTATATATTGTCATTAAAAGGTATGGAGATAGGGGTTGTAAAAGAAAGAAATGGTAATATAGAAATATATAGAGACGATAGGACAGAAAGTAGATTATTGAATTTACTCCTCAAGTTAAGGCCTTAATTGTTACTGACAAATAAGGTTGATTTTGATCCATTAATGTAAAATTTTGTATATTAATGCAAAATAAGTTTAATTTTGATACATTGGAATAGAATTTAAACTTAATATTATTCTTTACACATTATATTTCTATTCTAATATAAGGTACTGTATACATACAACTCAGTTAATACATGGTTTACTTCCAATACTCTGTTTTATTGTAGGCTGTTTAGGATAATTCAGTAATACAAGTCAATTGTTGATCAATTCATGGCCATATCAAGTATAGGAATATATGTGCTAGGGTTAACAGATATTATTCTATAGTTAGATATGGTCTTCAAAACCTCAGAGACCAACAGAATATGGCATTTAAAAAAGTTTTTTTTATTATTTTAAGGATTATGTGACAATAAGACAGGTTAACTTCTGGCAGTACCCAGTCTACCACAAAGAAGATGATGAGCATCGAAGAATCTCCTTGTGGCAAAACAGCCACTGGACAAAAACGTTCTCCTTTCTCCTGCAGACAGAATTCTGCCTCAAACAGACAAACTTGGATGCAGGCAGAGTCAACAGCCAGACTCTGCCAAGACAGGGTAAGCAAGTCCTCAAAAGTTCCTGCCTCACAAACGTCTGTCAGATATATTGGGCCAGAAGGCTGAAGATGATGCTCCAACATTATAGAGTTTTGGGTGACCTGTCAGGAAGTAAACTGTCTCTGTCATTTTTTTTTTTTTTTCATTTTGGAAGCTGCCAACCTGCACTTCCTGTATACTTAGGTAGTTAAATTTATTCCTTCTGAAGTCTCTGATGGGGTTGAAGATGAGATAGTTAATTTTAAAATTAAGTTTAGTTGTTTAGGAGTTAAGATAGTTTTAGGTTTAGATAAATATTTTAGGTTGGTAGATATAAACTTTAATAGAGATTGATTTACATTCAGAACTTTAGACTCACAAAGATAGATGTTTTTGCAAGGTTGCCAAGTACCTTTTGATTGGACATTATGTATGTGAGTCTTACTTACTGGTTTTTATAATTTTTCATAATTGTTCTTACTGTATATAAAAATGGCCTTTGACTTAGACAGAAAAGGTGAATTGTTGGGGGATGGTCTGATGTATTTTGATGCTAATTAATAAAAAGCCATCCCACCTGGGCAGGGCAAATGAGACAGGTGTGGCTAAGGTTCGTGGGCTTAGACAGAGAGGATCCTAGGAAGAAGGAGAAGGCTGTCATGGGTTGGGTGGAAGAGAAACACATGGCTGGCGTGGATGGAGAGTTGGCCCAGATGTAGAACGTTAGCAAGTATTTGGGGTTATGGATGGGAAGTAGCTTGATAGAAATTATTAAAAGCAGATGGCATGGGATTGGGGCTGGTACCACATACCTGCCCCACTATGGAAAGGAGTTTACAGAATTGATATCTGCCCTGCCCCAGGTTAATTAAGGCTATTTTAAAATCTAGCAAGTGTCTGTGTCTTGATTGAAAGCTAGCCAGGCCTACTGATAATACAGATGATAGAAATAATTGAAAACAAGTGACACCCAATGTGGTAGGCATAATAATACAGATAATTCAAAAACAGTAAGAGTTCAGGACAGCCAAGGTTACATAGAGAAACCCTGTGTCAGACCAAAAAAAAAAAAAAAAGCAGTGTGGAAACAATTAGTGTGGAAAGAGCCATGTAACAGGCATAGCACTATGGAGCTGAGACGGGAGCCTGTGTGGCACGCTAGCTAGCCAACCTTTGCTCATAAGGCCCTCTGGATATGATGTAGTAATGAATAGGGACCACGAACCATGCTTGGTACGACCCCTTGGCTGGGAGGCTCTGCGGGCACACAGAGGAAGGGGAAGCAGGCTATCCAGATGAGACCTGGTAGGCAGTGGTCAAAAGATGGGGGAGGAGGACTCCATGTCAGAAGTCTAGGGGAGGAAAAGAAGGCATAAGAGGGAGAGAGGGTGGGGGAAGGGGACGATGAGAGAGAGGGGATAACAATCTGGTTGTAATGTGAATAAGTTATAATAGTAAAAAATGAAAAAAAACTACATTTAATAAAAGAAAGAACCCTGATCAGTGAATAGTCATAGCTGTAACTCCGGCAGGACTGGCTTCTAAGGATGCCGACGCTAAACAAGGTAATGGGCGACTTAGCGAGGAGCCCGCTCTGCCCTTGCAGGATCTCGGTGTTCAGCAAAGCAGACTGGCTTAGAAACAGGCAGTGTGTCCTGCCTGTACTGTGAAGAAATGAGCAGTGAACGCTGTGGGGGATGGGCTGCGTATGTAGGAAGGGCAGTCAGTGGGAGAGCAGTCAGCAGCCGACCAAGTGTCTAGCCCATCAAGCAAACCAGTCAATCACTTTAATTTAGGCAAACAACACGGGCTTGAGTAAATGTTTCACTAAATTGACTGGTTGCTTGAGTGAATCAAGCTAATCAAGTGTGTGCTGGCATCTCATAGACACAGCCTCAACAATGCAAATATCATTATGGTCCTTTGCCTTTGAAACAGCCCCGTAGAACTTTCCCGGGGATGTGGGCTGAGCGCTGTGAAGCCACCTGTGTTTTGACCTTCTGCTATTTGGTAGCAAAAGGATTTTAAAAAAGGATGTCATTCATTTTCTGCAATGATTTCCAAATATTTTTAGTACTGACGTTATTAATATCATTTTAAAAGATGCACTTGAAGTCTCCCTTTAAAGGGTGATATTGTGTCTGGCTGTTCACTGGTAATTGATGTAAGCTGAGCTGATTTGGTTTATGATCATAACTACTTTCTTCATTTTTTTTTAATACCTGCTTTTAAAGGTCTGCAGATACATTGTCCCCCATGCCCACCCCAACCAAGAACTTTTAAAATGACTTGAGTGGAAGTTCAAAGTTTTATGTGCTTTCCTATAGTAACGTTATTTTTAGGAAGGCAAACAGGACATTTATATCTTTTCTTTTCCTAAAAAAAGCCACCTCAATAGTGTCTTCAAGATCCACTCTGTATCAGTGTTCAAGGTTATTTGGGGGATGGAGTGAGCACAATTTTGCTTTTATCCCCAGGAGCGTTTATCAGGAAAAACACTGGTTTTGTGGGAGGTCAGGCGTATGCTTCTGTCTGACGTGTACTGTGCAAACAATTTTGTGTTTTGACCACAGTCTCTGGGTCTGAGCTTGTCTCAACTGTAAGACCAGCCATAAACCTTGCTACTTAGAGCCGTGTCTTGGGGAGAAAAAGGACTTTTCTGAGTGAACAGGAGCTGGCATTGGAGAGACACCATCAGTTACACAGTGGGAGAGCGACTCCGCTTCTTAAGCTTGTTTTGGGGGGGACCCGTGTCTTTAGAGACTTGGGTTAAAAGACCTGTTAATATTGTAATATCTCCCTTACAGTCTCAGTAGTCATGGTATATACTCAAGGGTTATAAGTGAAAATGCCTGTAGACATTGGCCTGTGTTACATAAACAAATCACACCTAAGCTAGCTATGATGCTATAGAGGAAAGTATTGGCATCAAAAATGGAAAATGTGCACACGTTTGTGCTGGACCACTGAGGATTTTTCCCACAGGCTGAATCTGGCCATAGGATTTACCCATTTGCAGCTCATGAATTCAAGTGATATGTGGCTAATGGAGAGGGGTGGAAATTGATTATGCAGCAGTGTCTCCATGTAGTACCCATTTCCAACGTGGTTAACAAGATGAGGGAACAGTGAATAAGAGGCCTTCCATCCTGTTGATTTGGAATTTTCATTCTCCCAGAGAAGAGTTCCATTAGACCATGGCAATGAATCTTCTGAGCTTTAGGTTTTGTGGTATGTCTTCCAGACACCGTAATTTGTGATGCACTCTTAGTGCTTATGGGAAAATAATTGAATAAATTAAAAGCAATGTGTTTACACATGTGATTTTAGCTTTCATTATTAATGAACTCTATTATTTTTAATGTATGTGTCCAGGATTTATATGAGGGTAGATTATTCTGTGGGTCACCAGTCCTTTACCTCCTAAAACCAAGGGGCTGTACTTTAATGCTAAGGAAAATTTCTTCAATGATATCTAGAGGGTTTTTTTTTTTTGCAGGGGAGGGGCACCAGAGAAGGTTTCTCTGTGTAGCCTGGCTGTCCTGGACTTGCTTTGTAGACCAGGCTGGCCTCAGACTCACAGTGATCCACCTGCCTCTGTCTCCCAAGTGCTGGGATTATAGGCGTGTACCATTGCACCCAGCACTAGAGTCTTTTGTTTTATTGTCTTTTAAAGTGAAATACATGTGGAATTTCCACAGTTTTGTGCATGGGTTTAGGGATAACCAAGTGCTCCCATGTTTTAATTCTTGTTCTAACTTTTATGACTTATACATCCTGGAGGAAAAAAAAACAGCTTCTGGAACCTTCGGTTTCTTCTTCTACTTTATAAGGCTGTGTGTGTGTGTGTGTGTTGTGTGTGTGTGTGTGTGTGTGTGTCTGTGTGTCTGTGTGTTTATAAAGCTGAAGTGAAATGTCCCAGATAGATAAGTAGATAGATAGATAGATAGATAGATAGATAGATAGATAGGTAGACAAATAGTGCTCTCCAGTCTAATCAAGGCATAGGCCATTTGGTCTCATAAAATTAAAGAATCAGAGGCTGAGACAGAAGAATCTTTTAAAAAATAATTTTAGGGAGGGGATTTAAACAAAAACAAAGCCAAAAAAAAAAAAAGATAAATAAAGAACAGCAGACAAAGCTCATGACACACACACCCAGCAGAAGCTTACTATATGAAAGAACAGTCTCCATATTTACCTGGAAAACAACATCCAAGTCATAAAAGTGTAACAATAAGGAATGGCAACTTGAGAGTGAAAAGATTCATAACTTGCTATGATCAAAAATATAATTAAAGCAAGACATATTGCAAAAAGCGAAATAAAAATAGACCTGTAAAGAAAAGCAGGCCTCTAGGTAATTTCTGGAGCCCGGCTGTGAGTGGTGCATGGCCTTGAAGCAGTCTTAGATAAAAGTTCTTTTAGTTGTCAAAGATCATTCCCCATACGACCGTTAGCAGAAATAACAACAACCAAAAGGAAAATAAAAATTAAAAATAGAAAACTCTTATCTTCCTTACCTTATGGAAAAAACCACAAGCTCTTTCACTATCCCCTCTCATACCCAAATCTGGAGACTCTCCAGTTCAGGAAAAGTGGAGTTCTGAGAAGGAATGCCTAATTTGAAGGCTAAATGTCCATTTTACATTTTCTTAATTTTCCTATGTTCATGCATAGTTAAAGATTTGGGCTGTTTGTCTCCAGTGGGAACTAATATTGCTATTGATTTTTTAAGTACCCCAAATTGAGGCTGTAAACGAACCTTTATAAAGTACAAGGCTTCAATTTCCCTTCAGGAGCATTGCTAGGAAGACATAGGCGCAATCTTCTCTGGTGGGAGACTGTGTGGCTTGGGTATCTCAGAGAATCTGTTATAGCAGGCACTGCCTCTGAGGTGCTCATATTATAGGTCATCAAGCCACCAGTAAAAGTGAGCTGAACGTGGCAGGTTTCCGGGAAGGAGTTCCGCAGATACGGTGATGTACAAGGAGAAGGGATGTCAGGGAAGAGAGCAGGAGCCAGCTGGAGCCTGACAGCAAGGCTCATGTTCCTGGGATGGGCATTGTTCTGTCAGCAGCCTCACACAGAGATGCTGTAGCTCTGAAAAACACCGAGCCATACAATATGCACATACAATCTACACAGAACAAGAGAAGCAGTGAAACAACAGGCTTACTGCTTAGAGGAGGTGGTGCAGTTGGATTAATTAGTGCGAAAAGGAAGAAAAATTATAACCTTAATATTTTTTTTTCTGTTTTATCATTTCCAGAAGAAAATATAATTATCAAGTTGAGAACAGCGCATAGTAGCAATATAAATACTATAAATATCTAGTAAATTTTAAGGACAGATGAGGAGCTATTAGGAGATTTAGCCATAGACTGAGGTAGAAGCTTCTATTAGCAAAGGAATGTGAAGATGAGGCTTTGGGAGTGGTCCTCACCTCACCAATGTGAAGATGAGGCTTTG
>OU015744.1:92923126-92934891 GCA_907169655.1 Acomys percivali
CCCCCCCCCCCCCCCCCCCCCGCCTTCTCCTTCAGTTGTAAGATAACTGCTGTTAAGACATTAGCAGCTGCCATAGATTGGGTGCTTACGAACCACCGTGTGCAGTGCCAGGCATGCAAATGAATCTTACCTTATTTAATCCTCACAAAAATATGCCCTAGTAATGCTGTGGAAGAGGTGGCAGCTGTTAATAGCCAAATACAAGACTTGACAAGCTATCAATTTAGTCAGGCAAATGATTAGCAGTGCAGTGATTTAAAACCAATTCCATATCTGACTAAATTCCATCTTAAAAATGACTTTATTTACAGTACTAGCTTTAGAGAAAAGACCTTAATATGAAAACGAACACATGCACTGTTCTCTAGAGGGAGAGATATTTTGAAATCACAGTCATTGTCACAGACACATCCCATCTAAATTACTAAATATTTTCTGAAATATCCTTCATTTGTCATGGTTTTTAATATTCTGAAACTTTATGTAACATAGAAAAACCATATTGAAACCCAGAATTTATGAAGGGGCTCACTTTAATGAGCAAACTGAGTTCCGTGAATCTGTGTGCACACGGAATGAAGGGTGACCATGGATTTAATATTGGAATTTTTTTTGTCAGTGGAAGAGATTTTTTTTTTTGTGGTCTGTGTCTATGAATTCAATTTTACAGTTTTTGCTTGATGAAATGATCAAAGCCTCGTGCTTCTAAGCTACATTCCTTTGAAATGTAAAATTAATGGTTCAAACCTTAAAGGAGAAATAAGTGTGATTTTTAGGTTCTTGAATATGACTAGTTGTGAATACTTGGAAAGAGAAAGTCTTCTTCAAAAGCGAGTGTCCAGATTTGGGGAGTTATCAGATTCATTTCTATATAGGTGGAGGTTTCCCCCCCGTGTTTGTCCTTTTGGCTCGGTGTTGCGTGGCTCTGTAGACAGCATGAGGGATGTTGGCATCATGAGACAATGAAAACTTCCAAACATATTTTGCCACAATCATCAACTGTATATACAATAGGGCTAACCTTAATTTTATAAATACTTTAAATATCATTTTAAATAAAGGGAAACACCCATGATAAAAGCAGAAAAAGCTTGTCACACAGAAGAATAGCTTTGAAAGTCACACAATATTGCTGAAAACAAAGAAGAAACGGTACCATTTCTGAGCATTAGGGAAGTGAAGGAGACGCGCAGTCATTTCACAAAGTACTACACATGTAAGAGCGTGGGGCACAGGCAGGCTTTCCGAGAGCCAGAGGATATTTTGATATAATGCGTTACATCATTATAATACTGGGCATTTTATAAGCTTTTAAAATATTCTAGCATAAATAGTGTTACCCATTTAATTTTATTTGTTCACTTTGGGATAAAGTTTCGTATAACTTTATTTCACCCCAGGGTGACCTTAAAATCACTATATACTGAAGATGACCTTGAACTCATGAGCCTCTCTCTGCCTCTCCAGTGCTGGAACCTCAGGATGTGGCTCCACGCTCACCTCCAGGCGTATAACACTTGAGGGGAGGGGTCTCCTTTTGAACTTAGGTCACTGTACTATGCCATCTTCAGTGTTGGAAGAGCTATACAGTGTAGATCATTGGTAAAATAAGATGTGTAGAAAGATGTATGATCCTTACATTAAAATCAATGAGATTTTGTTACATAGTAAAAAATTCTTTCTCATTCCCCGTGACCCTATTTTCTGTGCCCACAGGCTTCTTTCTAGGAGCCATGATCTGGGCAGCTGGGGACTTGACCTGTTTTTTAGCTTTTTGCTTATGATCCTATGTTGCTTTGGGCTGGAAGGGGTTGACAGAGTCTCTTTTCCCTGATAGGATTTTTCATTTATGACAGAAACTATCTCTCTTAAAAAATACTTCATTATTTTTAAATGAATTAAAATGTGAGCAAATCTCCAAACACCTGGACAATCCCTATAGACCAACTGCTTGCAAGACAGATTAGAATTCAGATAGCTGCCAAGCAATGACGTTTGCTACTATAATATTGGGGGAAAAAAACTTAAGGAAATAAGAAAACACTGTCAGCGCAGGAGAGCAGAGCAAGTGTCTTTCTCACAGGAAGTCCAAATGCCATTTCATCGTGAGCTGATATCATGTGTGCGGCCTGGGAGCCAGTTCATTCCTAGGCAGACAGTTAGCAATGCTAAGTGCAGTCTTAGCACTGTTGCCAAGTATTAATTGCCTCAGACATCAGACCTGAGTTTGATGTCATATTGTTTTATCAGCATTCAACTCAACTAAAAAGATAAAACAGAAGGAAACAATAGTACAATCTTCCAAAAACATGGCAGAAAAATTACTCATAAATCTCCATTGCACTTTACATCAAAGTCTAATCTTATAATGTACTTCCTACCTTAAAACATGGTGAAATTTAGTTTAACAATGTAATATCTTGGTGTTCTTAATATTGACTGATCTTTTTTTAGTCAACAATTGAGGTTATGTTTTAAACTACTATGATAAGTAGTAGGTTTTCTAATGATACCATAGACACTGTCTTTCACTCGGGAAAGTCTACCCTGGGATATTCAGTAGAACTGTGTAGGCTTAGAAGGTCTCACTTTGGTTTCACCAATTGAACATTGCAAACCATGGGTCAGGCTCACTTTCTTTTGTGTCACATACAGTTGCTTGGCTCCGCCACTTAGGTAGGTTTACCCATAACAAAATTAACTTTCTGGATGACAGTATTAATTGCATTTTTTGCTATTAAAAATAGAAACTACATAGGAGAGAAAACACTTTAAAAGCATAGGCTTGAGCTAATATTACTTTGTGGTTCCCTCCCTCCCTTCCTCCCTCCCTCCCTCCCTCCCTTCATTCCTTTTTCCCACCTTCTTCCTTTTGCGTTCTGGCTTCTTGAGATAAGGTCTTGAAATGTAGCTCAGGCTTCCCCAAAACTTGAGCTATCTGTCTCTCAGCCTCCAAGTGATGAGGTTACGGATATGTACTACCAGGCTTAACTCAAACCATTATTTTTTCACAATATTCTACATCTGCAGCTTTTGGACAAGTACTCCTTGAAGTAGTTCTCTGTGTTAACACACACACACATACAAACACACACACACACACACACACACACACACACACGCACACACACACATCCTAGTAGCGTGGAAGCCAAAACTTTGCTGTGTTTCTCTTTCTCTGTCTTTAAGTAATAACTGCTGCTTCTGCAATTACCTGCAAGTGTGAGTGAGTGTAAGTAGCTTTCTCCTGTAGCAGCATTTTGAAAACTGTGGAGAAGTTATTCCTTGTAAGCATTAAGACCTGAAATGGAAAGACTAGAAAGTGTTGGCAATTGTACATCACACAATCGCTTGTCTCTGTTTCAGTACTGTGCTCTTCAGCACGGCACACATCCCCTAGGAAGCCCAGGCGAGTCATCCTTTCTTCTACTCAGAAAAAGAGCTTTAATTTCCTTCCTGTGTCTATTCTGAATGGTAATTGTACATTGAAATTCTTGTTTCCTGATTTATGATGATGATTAGGGCAACAGAGGAATAATACAAATTTGGCTACTCTCACATAAAATAAAATGAAACGTTGCCTGAATAATTACAAGGGTTGATAATGAGGATTCTCTCCTCTCTGCCACTTTCCTAGGAGGGAATCCACAAGACAACACATTTGTATCAACCAACAAATGAACAGACACTTCTAAAACTGGCCAAGAAAATGCTCCCATTCATAGTTCCTCCAGGAAAAATATGAATTCTGTGTGTCCATAAATATTGCAGCGTTTTATCACCAAGATCCCGCTCGCAGATGTGTCGCTCTTCCTATCTATAGCCTGACAGCCTGCCCTAAAGGAAGTGAAATAGAGGTGCTGCATCCGAATTGATGCTTACTGAGGGGCTGCCCTGTGGTCTTGGGCAGGCGTGTGGTGTTATGATGCTTGAAGATGAGGGGGCGGAGGTCTGTGAATGTAAGAATCCCAGGAAGGTGAGAGTGGCTGCATCCTGACCTCTTCTCTGCTTAACACTGGTCTTGACATAGCCTCTACTCCATGCTTATAGGATGGAGCAATTTCTCCAGGCTCTCTTCTGGTGAAGCTTCAGGCTTTTGCTAATGAAAGCGATCCTTAAAACAGTCATTTTAGGGCCCATGTTACCCTTTAAAAATGGGGGCAATTTGGAGGCCTGAGTCTGTGTCAGAAGTAGTCCCTACTCCCCATATTGTGGGACCCACAAGGAGACTGTGCTGCCTATCTACTACATCTGAGCAGAGGATCTAGGTCCACATTCCAAATGGACCTTAGTTGGCCCATCAGTCTCTGTATTGTGAGAATATGCCATATGTGTCTTTCTGGGTCTAGGTTACCTCACTCAGGATGATTGTCTTTAGTTCCATCCATTTGCCTGCAGATTTCAAGATTTCTTTGTTTTTGATAGCTGATCAGTATTCCATTGTATAAATGAACCATTGGTTAGGGGTTAAGATGTTTTTAGATCAAGATAGCTGTTTTAAGTTAATAGAGATGAGATATGATAGATAATGATTTTTATTCAGAAATTTAGACCCAACAAGATAGGAAGGAAAACATATTCAAGTTTGCCAAATAAAAATAGCCAAATCACTATGAATATAACATTTATATAATTCCTGATTGTCTTGTGGTTCTTCCTGCTGTATATAGTTTGTTTTATTTATGTGTAGTAATATAAATGTATATGTTAAAAATGAACATTAAAAAATGGGAAAAGAGGTGGGACAATTGCTTTTTTTTTTTTAAAAAAAAACACCTTTCCCTTAGATTCTGTAAAAGGTTATAATCCTTGTTTCAAAACTTAAGTAGAGTCTTTTTTTGTTGTTGTTGTACTTAATTGGATTGGGACCTGCTCTGTGGAAACAGGTTTTACTAAGTTTTGCTTCTGCTTCCTTTAATGAAAATTCCTCAAGTGCAGGCCACTGTAGAGAGAGGGCATATGAGAGAGGAGATAGTGTTTGCAGAGAGCTTACTATAGTGGTGTAGACATGACTGTATGCTCACTCTGTTTGTTTATAGAGGATCTGATTTAATACTCACAAAATGCAGGTATTCAGGACCAAAGCACAGGCAGAGCCAGTAGCTTATTTCTGGCAACCCAATTAGCATCTGATAGGGAACTCAGGTCCCCAGGCTTGAGGGCTTCACAGCTTTATCAGCTGTGCATACCTTATATGGACACTCATGTCATAGTGGACAGAGTTATACCGTTCCCAAGGCGGTGATTCTCTGTGTTTATGAGGCTTGTCTACACTGGCCAGAGCCAATTTTTCATACCCTGTAAAATAGCAGTGACATGACAGATCAATGTGTATAATTAGAAAAAGGAAAATGTTAGAAATCTATTTATGCCTTAGTAACTAAAAAGGTGTTGGTCTCCTGTCAAATCAACATACGTTTTTGGAGGCAGAGACTCCAAGACACTCCTTTCATGCTACTTATGATAAATAAGACCATTTAAATGTCCAGTCAGCTACTGAAGTACATAGCTCAGCTCCCAGAAGAATACACTTATCCCTTTCTAAGGTGCTGCGGACTGACGTTCAGCAATAGAGAGTCCGTTGTTTCCTAAGAATATACTGAGATGTGACAGGTACATGTCCCACCGGTTCTCTGTGGTTTAAAAGCTAAAGATCTTGCAAAGGGTACCATTTATATTTCTAAGTCACCCTCATAAACATCGCAACGCATTTTACGCATAGCTCGATTATTCCATGGTTGTGTGGTGATGACAGCATCAAGGTTGTGAAAGAGACTCTGAGGTAGCTGTCAGTCTGTATCTCTGCCCTCTCACCACTATGTGATCACAGCAATAACAATCTCTCCTTCCATCTCACCACACTCTTGTGTCAACGAGGGATTATTGTTGTCTACAGCTAACAGATACAAGTCTGCACTGACTCCCCAGATGGACGTGTGCTGTGTCTTGTAACAGAAAGCCCGCATATAGGGGGCACGGGTGGAGTACAGTAGCTCTGGGACGCTATCCTGTCGCCTTCTGCATCCCAGGCGTGTCTCCTTTAATTGGTGGCTCCTGTTCTTATGGCTGCATGACAAGATAACTTCTACTTTCAGCCTTGAGGTGACTTTCAGATAGTTGAAAAGGGACAAAGCGTCAAACAGAAAGGAGCTGTGTTGCTCTCAGGAAAGCAACAGCGTTGGGAAGTAGAATACTGCGTATGTCGTATTAGTAAGACTTGTCGAAAAACGACTCTTAGCAGGTTGCCAAAGTGACTTAGTTAGCCGAGCTGTTTGCTGCCCCACCCTCAGTGTAGAGTTCTTCTATATGAAGGAGGAGGGGGTGTTGGGTAAACAGTTAAGTTTCTTCCCCATGATCCTAACGCCAACACTGGACCATTTACTCTTGGTGTTGAGCTGGGATGAAAAGTGCGAGGAGAGAGGGCGCTCTTCTAGGCTGCCAGTGGCCGCTTTTTTCCTTTTTCTAAAAAAATCGAGAATAGTTTCTTCTCTCATCTAGATCAGAGTCCCCCCCCCCAGTTCCCCTCCACCCCACACACATATATCCTCTCTCCCTTAGATCCCCTCACCCTCTTTTTCCTCTTCAGAAAAGAGCAGGCCCCTAAGGGACAACAGCCGGACAGAACAGAACAAAATACAAGGAGACAGGACAGCGTGCCTTTTCCTTGCTTCCCTTTTCCTCAGTGTTGTGATGTCTCCGTTCCCCTGGACCTTCATGACCTGTGTTGTCATCATTGCTACTGTTTTCACTCGTCACTTATTGCCAAGTTGTTCTTAGAATAACATCATCGACACTTTAGACAAAGTTAGGCTACGCCCTTTTATATGTATCTAGCAGTAGACTTTGCTTTTGTTTTGTTTCATTTTGCTTTTTTTTTTCTTTTTGGGTATGGTTATTATCATAACCTTGTGTGTGTGTGTGTGTGTGTGTGTGTGTGTGTCCTTGTATGTGCACATGAATCTGACCAAAGGCTTGCTCTCCTCTGTAAGAAGGACACAATATATTCCAGGAGGGCAGAGGCCATGTTGATCTTATATGTGGATACCCATCTTTGCTTAGGGTTTAGCACAGAGCTCAGGACCCCGTCTTAGTAGATATTTGCTGTGATGTTATAAACATGAAATGCTCCACATGTGCTCTTCTGTTTGAGTGCTTTCTCCACAGCTGGTGGCACTGTTCGAGAAGTTCACAGAACCTTTAGGAGGTGTTTGTCTCTTGGGGAAAGCCTGTGGGAAGAAGTATGTCATTGGGTGAAGCCCGCTGGAGGAATTATGGCATTAGTTGAAGTCTAACAGAAGTATGTCCCTGGAGATCTGCTTTGTAGCCTGACCTCACTTCCATTTCTCTCTCTGCTTCGGGGGTTGGTGCAATGGGATGGGCTGGCCTCCGTCCCCGCCGGCACGCTTTACCTGCTATGGCGGACACGACCCCTCTGTTACTATAAGCCGAAGCCGCTGTTTTCCCTTCCGTTGTCTTTATCACAGCAACAGGAAAGAAACCAAGACATTCGTTAAGTGAGACATGATTAAATGAACAAGTATATTTCGTTGGTTTTTCTCTCATCTGCCCACTTTCCTTTCGATACATTTCCTTTTGTTGTCTTCCCTTTCACACAAGGCATTGTTTAAGCGCTGTCGCTCATATTCACCTGCTCATTCTGTGTTCATTTCCCCTGTCCTTGCCTCTCTTTCTGCATTCTTCATTTCTGTTTCAGGCAGGTAGTATCTTTGTTCACACGGAGCGTTAACATGTCTGTCTTGGCTCTCTCCTTTGGATTTCAGTGTCATGGGTCTTACTGAGAGCAGCGTTTTAACTGGAATGCCTTTCCATGGCCCCACATGCAGCGAGTTCCAAACGACACTCATCAGATCCCCATCTCAATTCTCCAGTCGTTGGAAATAATGACACCTTCCAGTCACTTACACTTTCCAGCTTGATGTTATTTGTGGCACCATGTATTTATATCATTAGGTGCTGTTTCCTTAACTCAGCAAATAGCTCTAGCTGTTTTCCATCGTGACTGCTGTCATCCCCGGTGCACAGTGTGTGGGCTGCAGGTGCTGGCACATGTGATACAGCAAGATCAGGGGGCACCAGTCACCTAACCAAGGTTCTCTGTCCAGCATGGAGCATGCATGGGCTTTGCTGGTTCACAGAGCTGGGAAAGTCACTGTAACGCTACCCTCTGTTGCGTATGACTTGTGAAACAGTTAGTTCAGATAACGTGGGATTGCTCTGTTGTAAAATTTATGAGTGTTTGGATATTTTAAGTTGGTGATATATATATTTTTCCACTTGTAGTTCCATTTGTGGGGCCTTTCATGAACAGCTGAGTCGTTAAGGATGAAAAGCATGTTAGTAGTGGTCTAGATCTGGTGTTTGGAGGAAAAATTAAGAATGAATGCTCATAAATACTGGTCTCGGGGAGGTTAAAAATCCTTTAAAATCATGTATTTAGTTACTTTATTTATATCGCAATCATAACCCCTCCCTCCTCTCCTCCCAGTCCCATCCTTCTCTCTTTCCTCTATCCACCCTCTTCAACCATTCAGGAAAGGGGAGAGACGCCCCCCCACCAACCCATCCCAGCACATCAAGCCACATCAGGACTGAGCGCAATCTCTTCTACTACAGGCCACTGTGTAAGAGGTAAAGCTTCTAAAACCGACTTAATAAAAGCTGCCCAGCATCCAGTACACCGAAAACATGTCGTACTGTAGAAATAAAGCTGTCAATAAAACATTGATGATGAGGAAGCAGGATTGAACACAGAATCAGGTCAAAATGGCGGTTCTTGGTTGGGAATGTAGGCTGTATCTCAGTTAGTGGGGAGCTTGCCACGCATTTATGATGCTCTGGGTTCCACCCTCAGTATCACATGGATCCATCTTGGTGGTGCATGCCTGTGACGTCAGAACTTCAGAGGTAGAGGCAGGAGGATCAGGAGTTCAAGGCCATCCCCTGCTAGAAGAACAGTTCCAGGACCACTTTTTAGGCTAGAGTTCTTGAGGGTTCTCCGCTGCCTCATGTGCCATCTGTGTGGTTGACTCTGTGTGTTGCCAAGTAACCTTCATGGGGCTGGCAATGCCAGATCTGCAAACCATGTGTCTCCTTTGCCTGCTGTGTTTCTTCATGGGTTCTGTCAACAGCTTTGGTCTTGTCAGTGACTGAAGTGAGATCACCTAACATGGTTCTAACTGTGACGGGGAGTCTGATGGGGGTTCCTGGGAATGGACACCGTCATTTTCCAAAATTGACACTGTCAAAGTTGGTGTCTTAGTACCTGGGCCTTGAAGCTTAGTCCATCATCACGGCAGGAAGCGTGGCAGCAGGCATGGTACTGGAAAAGTAGCTGAGAGCTACAAGTGTTACATTTTTTAATGACAGTAATCATACTATTGGTAATCACACTATTGATGAGAAGATCACATAGTTCTATTAAAAACTACAGAAGTACAGTTATAGTAATGACAGGCTTTGTAAAGACAGATTAGATGTTCCCACTCAATCAACTCCATAATGCAGAAATTAGCAGAAACTTATTGAAATTAATAGGTATGGAATTTAGGAAAGTTGGCACGATAGCGTCTCAGATTATGTCGTTAATCAAGATGTGAATTTTTCTTTGCAGAAAAAAATGGGTGAATCACAAATGTTTTGGTTCAGTACATGACTAGGATAATGTTTATGATGCTACACTGACCAGCCAACATGTGAAATGCTTCAATATACTTCTTCTTTGGCAATTATATATATATATTTAACATTACAAGTTGTTGGGAGGTGGGGGTGGCACAGAGCCCATGCTTGAAAAGTCAAAACCACTTTCCACTTTTAAACATTAAGCATTATAGGAAGGGTAACATTTACATGGTTTATGTATACGTTCATATAGTATTAGGATGGTTTTTCATGGTTTTCTCTTATCCTACAGAGAAGGCACATTTCTTCGTTACCTTTCTTGTTTAGATTGAGGGGAACCAATGGTTTATAACAGTTTGTTTTCAGCTTGCTGTATTTGTCATGCTGAAATTCATCACTGTCACCATCATGTTCTTTGGGTTATGTTTTTGAGTAAATAAAATATAGAGCACAGAGACAAGGTAACCAGCTGGTGTTGGAAACATGGTCACATCACTCACAATTCACCTGACTTTCTACCTTTCCCTTGCTTTGTTATTTAAGCATTACTCTAGGATCGAGCTCTCTCTGTCTCTGTCTGTCTGTCTGTCTGTCTGTCTGTCTGTCTGTCTGTCTGTCTGTCTCTGTCTCTGTCTGTCTGTCTGTCTGTCTCTCTCAGACATACATATGATATCTCTTTATATATGAGATATCGATAATCTAGATCTATATATCATCTAGGTGTTTTATAAGGAAGTCCATGAAGCATTTGTTTCCCTTTAAATTTACATTGGTCTTTTTAATATAACTAGTGTTGGAATGTAAGAATTAGGGCCATATGCTTAGATTTCTGTCACATTGTCACCCCATGGGAGTATTGATGCCCTGGAAATAATAGCAGAGAGCCACTAGTTATTCCTTTCCTTAACTTACTATGTCTGTAACTTCTCTTCCCTGGATATGTTCATATTTTCCAATAAGGTAAAATAAATATTGTTTGGGTCTTCATCCATCATAATAATGTAAAGTTACTGTCATGAGGAAAAAGTGTGGGGTTGAGAACTAGGGAAATTAAGATATCTGTGCTTAGTCATATGGTAAATAAAACAGGAAGCGAAAGGCAGAAAAGAGATACCAACAAAAATCATTGTTTCACCCGTTCTTTCTAATTTCACCATCATGAATGTCTCAGAAGAGATAGGTATAGCGCAGGAGAGGCAATTCAACTAAAATGATTTCAATTGGTTGTTATTATTCAGCATTAAAACTGATAACATTTTCCCTTTCAGCTGGTTGGGTTGGTATTTTTATGTATATCCAAGCAGTATTATTTACCTTGATATACGTCTTTACTGATAAGAGAATCATCTCTGACAAAAATATAAATATAAAAGCAGCTGATATGACACTTACATTCTTTTTATAGAAACATTCTCTTCTACTTTGATTTCTACAAAAGTTAAAAAATTCAACACTGGCCTACCCCTAAAACATACATACATTATATACATACTTTTACACATTACACATACTGAGCATCTTATATTTAGGACACACACATGAATATAATAATAATTGATAAAAAAAAAAAAAAACAGAGGCCATGAATTTGAAAGCGAACAAGGAAGGGTGTGTGGAAGGTTTGGAGGGACAAAAGGGAAGGGCAAATGATGCCCTTTAAAGCTGTCCTTTGGCCTCTATATGCATGTGTTCTAGTGTACACACAAACATGCACAAACATGCAGTGCACATACATACCACATACAGATGTGCAGAGGCACAGATATATAATTCAAGAGCAAAATTGGCTCACGCCCAACTTTATGTTTTAATGTGATAGTACAGTGAGAAGAACTGTAAGCAGTGACAGTTTATTTTAAGCATGCTGCTTAGGGGCCCACGCCTTAAGGGTTAAAGTCAACAAGTGAATAGAGGAGAGAGTTTACAACTACAGGGGACTGCGTGCAGAGTGTCCATCCTGATATTAATTAATATCCCAGCTCCATCCATTGCACCCCAGTTATCCAGACTCATGATAACTATGTAGCCTACTGCTAACACCATGCATTGGCAATTAGGGGATTCTTTTCATTTGGGGTGTGTGTGTGTGTGTGTGTGTGTGTGTGTGTGTGTGTGTGTGTGTG
>OU015744.1:92934901-92946364 GCA_907169655.1 Acomys percivali
TGTGTGTGTGTGTGTGTGTGTGTGTGTGTGTGTGTGTGTGTGTGTGTCCCGCTTCTCCCATGTTAGGTGTGAATGAAATGTATTAATTTTCTGGCTTCTAGTTGACTGACTTTCATTCGTGATGAGGCCCAGACAAAAATGTGAAGCTAATGTTCAAAGTGGCAGGGAGAAAGCATCCTAACTGATTTAAACGGTTCCGCTTAAGGACAAGTGACAAAACACATTTAGTGGCTGTAATTGATTTACCAGTTAGTTTAGAGTTTGAGTTCAAGCTTTGGATGTGATACTTTAAAAGTAGAGAATCAGTTTTCTTCATGGATCTGCATCTACATTGACCAATGGGTCAATGTATCCAATTCATAGTGGTCATTGCTAAACATATGCACATATGAGTAACGCTAAGTGGACACTGCAGGTTGCATATGCACACTTGTGTAATATGTACATTGCAATAATAAAAGGGAAAAGTCTTAAATTTGAGAGGAAATTGTGAGGCACAAGGAAGTGGTTGGAGTAGAAGGGTCGGTGGAAACGATTACATACAGAGCTCATGTATGAAATGGTCAAATATTTTTAAAAAATGAATAATAATAGCATCTCTCAAACATCGAGGATTACTGTTCTGGTAATTGTCCTAGATAATTTGTATTTCTTAGCTTGTTTAACCTGGAGAACCTTACTGTGAGTTAAACATCACTCTGCATTTATAGATGAAGAAAGCACAGCACCGAGGGGTTCAGTTGTTCTCATAAGGTACCCCTGGTAAGTAGAGTGAGATTTCAGTTTCACAGATGCTGCTTCAGACACTAGATTTTAAGGAGACTTCTACAATGGTCAATTAAGTGTTCACCCTGATTATCCACGGAACACAGCTTTGAGGACAGCCCTGTAGATGATTGGAGATTAAATTCTTGGTCATATTAATGTAACAGTGGGATGACAGAGTGTAGCAGTGGGTGTTAGGAAATCATGCAATTCACTATGCTGTCTTTAGGGCCAGTGGGCTCTGTTTGCTGTTCTTTCTTTCCAGTATCCCCAGGCACCTTGCCTTTCCATCACTGACCTTGTCATTATCAATTACAATGCCATGAGAACCCAGATGCAGCCTTGTCTGACTAGCCCCACATGTCTACAGCAGCCTGTAACTCACCGAGTGTCTTTTGTACAGTCTTGGAGCCTTCTAGCCATCCTATGAGATGGGCAGGAGCTCTTAACTCCATGGTGAAACAAACTGATTTCAAGTTTTGTGTGCATGGTATATCTTCAATTACCAATGACCCCCTGCCCTTCCCTGGCCCCCTGTACACAGTAACTTTTCAAAACAAAAGCAAAGATAAAGGCAAAAATTGAACTCTTCAGGTGAAATTCTGAAACAAGGAAATACATCTAGTTCCTTCTAACAGTATGGCGTGACTAGTGTCTTCAGGAGTGGAAGAGTAGAGTGTGTCTGTTAGCAATTTGACATCTATGGTGGGACATTTATACCATGAAAATTAGCTAAGAAAGCATACACACCAGAGAAACCCCGCAGCCCTTCCTTCCAGGAGGCCATCACCACATCATCCTTAGTAGCCATATGCCCTGCAGTCCATAAACAGCAGTCTTTCTCCTCTGTGGATTAGTTTATGGCCACAGAAAGAAGGTGGAAGTGAGGTCACATGTTTATCTCCATGGCTTTTACTGCTCTGAGTAGAGGATGCTGGCTTATGTTCGTTGCAATAAACCAGACTCCTGAGAATATATCAGAGAACAGTGAGTTCGGAGACTCAACACGGACACCATCTTCCTTTCCTGCTCCAGCCCTTCTGTTTTACAACCACCCCTGGTTGACGACTGTCTCTTAGCACAGTTCTCAGAAACTGTAACAGGCTGCTTTGGGATGCAGGTGATGGCTCCTTATTGAAAGTGGCACACACCACAAGGGCATTTATTGTTTGCTAAGCCTTAAGTCTGTGATTGTGAGGTCCAGTGTTGACTCATATCTTAATTGTAACCTCCCCTCACATCCAGCTGTTTCTTGTACCGTCTTTACCACTAGCAGTGTCTGGCCAGTGTTTTCCCTTCTTCTTGCTGCTAGATGCAACCAACAGGAAACTTACATAGCACCTAAGCCATGAAGAACACACATAATTGTAACAGAAAGCTTAGAAAGGTCTGGTTTTATAAACCTACTTTCAAGGTAACTACATTATCTTCTCCTTTTAAAGAGCATACAGAATAGAAGGGAATGACACATATTATGGGTTATTAAAGATAGCTTTATGGTAAAAATAATTTTAAGTTATTCACTTCCAATTATTAGGAAACTGTGGTGATTCTATGAGATGAGGAATTAATTAAGGAAGATAGCAACCAAAAACTATCATACAAGCTTTGGAATGAAGTTACAGAAAAAAAAAATTACAAGAAGAATAAGCAAACGTTTTCATTATAACATCCACGGCACTAAAATGCTATTTAAGTGGAATTGAAGGCCCAAATGACTACAATTATGGAGTATTGAAAAATTTTCACATTAAGAAAAATATTTTTTACTTTTATGGGAGGTAAAATTAGATGAAATTGCCATAGGAGGAAAGCTATTTGAAATCATAAGAATCTGTGAGTCCTGTGTGGTGTCCCCTCCACTTCATACAAAAGACTAAATTTTTATGTGTGCTTTCTATCACTGGCATGCTACCTGGAATACCATGCCTGGTGTTTGTGCTAAACGCAAAGAAGAAGAGCAGAAAGGGGCTTAAGAGAACTGTGGTGCAACGGAGAACGGCCAAGGCAGATGGGCCCAGACCCAGGGGACAGGTAAGAGACAGCCTGGTGTCTGAGGGACTTGTGCTCAGAGGCAACTTCTCCTTTGTCTGCTTCTCAGGAAATGGGTCTGGTGTGATGACTGTGACGGCCAGGGGGCTGCAGGGCGAGGGGTGCCCTCCATCCTTCAGGGAGCCAGTGTTCTAGTTCAGTCTTTTTGACCCCACTCTCACCTTTCCTTCCATACAGTTGAGCAAAATTGGTATCTTATCAATGGCTGCTATTTGCATTTAGGAGCTCAATTACCTGTTCTAGAATCACTTTTAAGGGAGGAGGTGGTTAATGCACATATGAACTCTAGCAAAACAGCAAGTATTATAGTCATATAAAATTTATCATCAGCATAACATGCATAGGAAAATATTCCATGTCTAAGGGATATAGGCAGCACTTCCCCACAGGTTGGATTATGAAGATACTCTTTTAATTTTTACTCAGAATTTTTATATTTCAAAATAGTCCTGTATGAGTACATCTGGTGTAAAACTTGCCAAAAAACCCATCTTCAGTAAATGAAAAAAATTAAAATTTCCCTCAAGTAGGAAACATTGGCATTCATTTTTGCATTTAAGAAGTTCCCAAACCATTCTTAGAATAGAAAAGCTTTGTCTTTTCCTGTACAAGTCCTCATTAGGGATCAGATACACAGAGGAGAGGAGATCATTATACATGCAAGACATGTAATTAATGTAGTATTAGCACATCACAGTTCTGTACCTAACAAGATGGGTAAATCCTGTAGAAACCGCCACTACTATTACTGTGAAAGCTAACAATTTTTTTCTCAAACAAATATAATCTGTGTTCTTAAACTCCAAGTTGTGCTCTGCAGTTTGTGGACGGCAAATGCGTTAACTTCAAGCAAACACTGTGACTTTATTTCCCTAACCTTGCCATCTTTCTCCTTCTGGGGCAGCATCACCATCACACACTTCACAAAGAATATGCCATAGTCTGAGGCTGTGGAGAGTCACAAACCATGCCCTGTGAATTTAAGGTACTGTTTACCAGGAATCTGTTGTTGAGTTTCATAGAATCTGACACTCAAAGGAAATGTCTCCTAAGTATTACCTCTGACTGGACAATATATTGACTTCCTTAATATGCAAGTAATTAAAATAATATCTAGGGTAATAAGTGAAATTTATGGGCAATAATAAGTAATAATGAACTAGATGGTAGTCTCAGAGTTCAGGGTCCTTTTAAAAATAATTACTTTTCTCTTACTCTGCTTCCTCTCTGTCCTCCTCCTTTAATTAAATCCTATATGCTGAGTCACTTTGCATATCGTGGCTA
This sequence comes from Acomys percivali, assembly GCA_907169655.1. Classification (NCBI taxonomy): domain Eukaryota; kingdom Metazoa; phylum Chordata; class Mammalia; order Rodentia; family Muridae; genus Acomys; species Acomys percivali. The sequence goes on from OU015744.1 coordinate 92,939,003, forward strand.
CTCAAAATGCAGCTTTGGAATTAATGAGTAATAAATAAATCTTACAATCAGGCTCAATATGTTGATTGACTGATAGGTCTCCGTTAAAAAAAGTTTCTGAACCACAGACTTTTCTTCTAGGAAGCTGAACTTTATTACCTTCCTTTCAGCTTTAATTTCACTGAACAAGACACCATCCAACTGTTGTTGAACAGAAGTTGAACAGAAGTTTTAATATGTAATTAAGCATGATAGTATGGGGTTGGGGAGATGGCTCAAGTGATAGATAGATGCTTACAAGGCATGAGGTCTGGGTGCAGATTCGGCCTCCCAGATAAAAAGCCAGGCATGATCCTTGGGTTTGTTCCTCTCTCCCTCTCTCCCTCTTTGCTCCCGTCCCTCCCTCCCTCCCTCCTTCCCTCCTCTCTCCCTCCCTCCTTCCCTCCTCTCTCCCTCCCTCCTCCCCTCCTTTGCTCTTCACTCTTGCCTGCAGGAACCTTGCCCTTCTAAAACGCCCATTCTCTGTTTTCCTATTGCGCATGTTAAGCTATCTGGCCTCCTTCAGGGCATCCCACTCAATGGACATTTTCAATTTCTCTTAGTTCTACAGGTGTTCTAGATTGAAGACACAATAAAAGATTTGACATTAGGATCAGCATGTGAGAGAGAACACGCAGTATTTATCCTTCTGAGCCTGTGTTACCTCAGTCTAGTCTTGCACATTTTTGTTCACTTATTGGCACATTTTATAATTTAATTTTTATTTATTGCTGAATGTCATAACTTTGTAAGTCAATTTTAAACTATGAAGTAAAAAGGAGAGAGTTGGAAGGAGATACCATGTGTGGCTGAATAATACTTTACCTGAAAGCTGAGGGGTATTAAACAAGAGGCCTGTTGCGAGGCATGAGCTATCTCGTCATGAGCTGTTGGCCAGGGGATATCCAGAGGCCCCAGAAACAGAGCACACGCTTGCTATTCTTTGTGTTTCCCCTACCGGAGCTGGAGAACTCGAACCGATGCTTGAAGATAATGCATGCCCTGGTTGCAAGGTATAGAAAAGGCAATGTTTTATACCTATGGAAAATGCCGGCCCCAACCTTTGTTCAGAGAAACTTCTCTTTGAAATGAGCCCCGACCAATACAGAGATGCATGGCTGCTCAAGGTGCTGATAGTGAGTGAGAGCTGAATCTGCCACCCTAAACAGAACATTTATACCACCTCCCTAAGGCTCAAAGAACATCACAGAAGAGGGGGGAAAGATCTGGAAGATAGGGAGAAAGGCTGTGAAATACTGTCTTCTAGGAACAGAACAACCAATGCAGGCCTGACCTTACATCCACTGTGCTGCCTGCCATGGGCCTGTGCAAGTGTGAGCCTATCCACAGTCAGGCGTGGGATGTGAGAAAAGCTCATGGGGTCACACCCTTCCTGATGAACTACTGGTTACTACAGATGCCGGGGAGGGAGGGCGGATGGTGTCCTCAGTTGGTTCCCACTGAGAAGCCCACCAGGTTCCAGCAGATGGTTTTACACCCATGGTCATTCAGATAGCCATGGTGAAACCCAGGGCTCTCAAAAACAAATAGACTGAACGAACAGAAAACAGCAACGACAAAGCCATAACGTGGGAAGGAGGGATGTAGTCAGGAGAGGGGATGACGGAGCTAGGAGTGAGAGAGAGGTGTCAAGGTCGGAATCACAGTGTGTGGGTATGAAATTGCCAAAGGGCAGACTCCATAAAGTTTAAATTTTTTTTTTATTATTCATGTTTAAGTTTAGGTGCATTGGTGTTCTGTTTGCATGTATATCTATATGAGGGCATTAGAGCCCCTGGAACTGAGGTCGCAGTACAGTTATGAGATGCCATGCAGGTGGTTGCTGTGAATTTTTTTCTTTTAAATCAACAATAACTATTGATATATGCACCATCTTTGGATGGCTCTCAAAGACTTTATTTTGGTTGGAAACAATGTCTAATGTTTACATAGTTTGTAACTTGCTTTGATTTATTCATTTTACTTTATAGAAAACTATAGTGATGAAGTGGGCGATTATGACTAAAACCAGACAGTAAAAGATGTTTTTTGGGGGGCCAGGAAGTTATTCTAATTTTGGAATTGTAATGAAAAGAGTAATTTTTCCACATCCTATAAATGTAGAAGTAAAACAGCGTCAGAATGGACGTGGTGTGCTGTAATCCCAGTGGCGCAATGCCAGGGAAACAGTGACTGGCTGGGAAACTAGTAGAGCCAAATTTGTGTGCACCAGCCTCAGTGAGAGACCCTGTCTCAAACAAGTAAGGTGGAAAATAAGCAAGAAAGATACTTAATGTCTGCCTCCAGCTTCCACATACATGTTTATGGACAAATATGTATATACATGTAAAATGTGTACACCAAAATGCACACATAAGGAAACATGGTGGTAGAAAAATAAACACTGGGAAATAGATTTTAAACCCAGTAGATGGTTTTTTTTCCCCTCTGTAAATAGTTAATCTATAAATAATTTTTCATAGAATGGTTTTATATTTAGTTACTGTATTAGTTACTTTTCTGTTGTTGTAATAAAAGATCATGAACAGAAGTAACTCATAAAAGGCAGAGTTCATTTGGGCTACAGTTCAGAGGTATAGGAGTTGATCATGAAGGGAGGCTTGGCAACAAGTGCTAGGCATGACAGTAGGGACATCAGGCTGAGAACACACACCTTGAATGGCCAGCACAAAGCAGAGAGACAGAGAGACAGAGAGAGAGAGACAGAAAGACAGAGAGAGACAGAGACAAACAGACAGACAGACAGGGAGAAAGTGTGGTAGGGAGGGAGGGAGCAAGGGAGGGAGGGAGAGAGAGAGAAAGAGAGAGAGAGAGAGAGAGAGAGAGAGAGAGAGAGAGAGAGAGAGCTTTAATATGCTTAATATGGAATGGGAGTGCTGTAAGACTTTGGAGACCTCAAAGCTTTTCTCCAGTGATACAATGACTCTTCCATAAAGACTGAACCAGCTAAAACTCTCCAAATAGCTGGGGGAAAGTGCTCAAACAACCAAGACTGTGGGGGGACATTTTGTACCCAAACCACTAGGCACCATATTTTCCACTTTAATGATTTTCTTATATACTTGCTTTCCACCTGTATAGCTATTACTCAATGTTATCTTTAAATTTGCTTACTTGTAATATCAGCCTGCTTTACCATGAGCTTTGTATTAGGGCTGTGACTGGGAAACTGTATCCTCTGACGCAAGCACAACAGAACAGAAATAAAGGTAATGTGGTGAACATAACGTGACTATAGTCTGGCTGAGATTTTTTTGTCTGGAGGAAGACTGAGCCAGAGCCAAGTATTCTGGAGGAATTTGGCTTGGCTCAGGAAAGTCTAAGGATGGCAGATGTTAAACTGAGCTTTGGACTGAGGATATTATAGTAGTTGAAAAAATTCACAGAATAACAACCTGTCTCTACATTAAGTATCAATTCCAAGAAAAGGAAAAAAGTTAGCTTTTGTCTTCATTGCAGTTTCCTCAGTGACTTACGTTTCTATCCAAGGGGTCATTTAAGTAATGGCTTGGGTTTCTATGATAATACCTTATACTGAGCTGGACTTAACTTTCAGTGTCATTAGTGCACCATTGAGAATGCAATCCTAGTAGTGTCCACGATGTTGCAATATTTATGTGAGTAAAGTTTATTTATATTATAGTTTCTTGTGGGATTATACAGGCAGAAAGTAGGTATAAATGGCAAAATTTATAAATTCATATGGAAAGCTTTAGTACATCAATTTTCACTTACTAGTATTTCTTTGGGCAGGTAAACTCGACATTGGAAAAGAGCAGTTTTGGTTGTAACTGAAGCATAACCAGTTTGAACCTCTAGATTGAAATAATTGATTTCTTAACAATAGAACAATAGTCTGTCAATGTGGTCACTATAATTAACTATGCACAGAGATAGGAAAGAACACTGCACACTGATGATGTCACCAGTCTCCCTGTCACTCCAGGAAAAGCTCCTGCACCAAGACTCATCTTGGCAAGTTTAAACAAGCAAGCAAATCAAACGAAAGATGTGATTTTGGAAATTTCAAATAAAAGGTGGCTTGTGTTATATAACACTTTTAATGAGAAGTTCATTCATGATTTATTACATTGGTGCAGGCAGAAAATGCATTTGAGAGACTGAAAGTCAAAAGAGTTGATATCCTCAATGAACAGCCGATATATACTTATATTGTTCAGGAGTCAATTCACAAATATATGGAAAATATTACCTTTTAAATGGCCTTGGGAGGGTGGGGAGATCGCTCAGTGGGTCCAGTGCTTTGGTGCAAGCAAAAGGACCCGAGTTCAGATGCTTAGCACTCACGTAAAAAGCTGGGCGTGGTGGCACACATTTTTAATTTTTTTAAAACTATTTAATTAATTTATTCAGATTACAACTCAATTGTTAGCCCATCACTTCTATCCTCCCATTCCTCCCTCCCTCCTACTTTCACCCTATTCCCCTCCCCTAGGTCTAAGACCGAGGAGGACCTCCTCCCCCACTATATGGTCATACATTTTACTCCCGTTCCTTGGAAGATTGAGACAGAGGCATCCCTGGGACTTGCTGCCTGACTGATCTGTTCGACAAGCTCCAGGTTAAGCTAGATACCCTGGTGCTCAAAAGTAAGGTGGATTTAGGGCAAGTCTCATGGACAGGAGTAGCTGGCTAACACAGAAAGATACAGTGTTTTATGTTAGCAATGATTTAAATGAAAATAAAGGTAGGTAGAGAGCCACTGAGGATACCTGACCTCAACTTCCTTCACATGCACACACCCCACCATACACATGTGCCCACACAGATGTACTCTTACATATACATACACACATACCCAATTAAAAAAAATACTGTGATGTACTTTTTGAATATTGTTTTTGTTCCTCTAATTGTCTTACAATAATTAAAAAAAAACCCCTAAATTAAACAAAGCAGAAGTGCTATTAGAAGAGAAAAATAAATATCAAGGAAGTATTTAACTTTTAATAGTTTATCTGAACAAACACTGACAGATTAAATTCCAACGTACAGTTCTAAGTACTGTAAATAATTTAGAAACCGGCACATCCTCTATACAAACGCACTGCAAACAGTCGGGTGTCCAGGTGCTCAAGCACGTGGAATAATTTCAAGAGTGTCCGTGACGTGGGGCCAGGAGGCCTTGGGCTGACCTGGAGAGCAGTGGGAGGCTGTTGGTGCTGGTCAGGGAGAAGGGCTTTCCTGGAGTACCCCGCATAGGACCCAGCTCTGTGTGACTCCGCCCACACCGGGACAGGAGCTGCTTGTTCTAGTAACATTTGAAGTTTCTGTTCTTTTTAGTACGTACATGCTGGTGTCTCTGTGTCCCCTGCAAGTCTGTAACGCTGTGCCCAGGACCCTCAAGATCTCCGCTCTCACTCTCTCAGCAGTGGTGCCGGCTGTTCTGGTATTTTCTCAGATCTGGAAGTGTTCCTTTCATTCAGGGGCCCTCACCTGCTGAATTCAACTTTCAAGTCCCTGCCTCAGATCTCTAGCTGTCACAGCCTCGGTGGCCCCTTACTCTCCGGTTGTCACTTCACTTCAATCTGAAGGCTCCGCTTTCCACGATGCCTAATTCTCTGTCCAGGAGCAGACTTGGTGGTACCCCTAGCTTGAGCACCTCTCATGCAAGTCTCCTGGAACATGTGATGTATATTTATCTGCGTGGATGTGCCTTAAATATAGATGGTGATTGAGTTTTAGCCTATTTCCCCACTTTCAGTGTTTCTGAAAATTTCCGAGGGAATCTCATCAGTTGAATCAGAGGCAAATAGGAGCCACACGAGCCTTATGGTTAAAGGTCTTCCTGTCTGCCACGCCAGTATTGAAATTCAAACCTAGCTAGGCATGTGGGGCTACGTGGGAAATTTCCACAAAAACCCTTGGAATAGTGCAATCAAATACATGCTTCAGACCTGTAACAGGAAGGCCCTGATGGGAAGGCAAGGGGGACGGCTCACCTCTGAGCTTGCTTCCAGGATTCTCAAGCCATTTCCCTGCTTCATTCTCGCTAGCTTTCAGATCAGAGCCAAAGCTGTGACAAACAATGTAGCCGATCTCCAAGAACTGACAAACGATGTAGCTGATCTCTAAGAGCTGGCTACCTGTTTTAACTGTAAGAAAATACAGAGACCCTGTCTCAAAAAATCAAAAAAAAAAAAAAAAAAAAAAAAAAAAAAAAAAAAAAAAAAAAAAAAGAAAGAAAGAAAATATGGCCAAGCCAATCCTTTTAGGAATAAGTAAATGTTTCCGTGATGTAGAAACCTGTAAACGCTCCAAATGTATTTTGTTAACATTCCAGATGATTCTGCAAATGAGGAGGTTTCACAGTTGCTCCTATTACAATAACTTCTGAGTCCGAGCACTGATTGACTCCAAAATTCCATAATATTATTGCAGATACTTTAGCAGTAGCCGTGGGTATGAGTTTAAGTCAAAGAGACACTTGATACGATATTTTAGAATAGGGTTTCAGTGGGTGTCTTTATGAAATCCACAAGAAAGCTTTCTTAAAATCTGTGATTACAAGAAAATTACCTTGACCTTGAACTCTCTAAGAATGCAAAAAAAATATATTCTCCTTTATTAAGATGTTAATCCTCACCACATTGCCCCATGGTAGTCTGAAAGAACTCACTAGTGATAAAACATTGCTAGGAGTCAAAAGTTAATAGTAAAATTAATGAAAAAAGTTATTAATATAAAGTAAAGCAGAGTGATGGGAAGAATCAAAGATCCTTCCCTAAGGAGTAAAGTGTTTTCTTATTGAAAGATTAACACATTTCAAGAAATAGAGCATAAAATGACATTAGAAATCCTTATACTCATGTTAAGGAAAATGTCCCTTATAGTAATAAGTGATCAGTGAAATGTTTATCTTTAAAAAACGAAGATAGTTAAACAGAAGTTACTTTCCAATTTTATAATTAAAAAGAACTACTGTATCTGTCATGTAGCCCATCCTTTTTATTAACTTTATACTCAAGTAATGTGTTGAGAACATCATGAAGTAATGACAGTCCTGACAAGAAGAGAATTAAGGATTTTCAGCTATCTCGTGTATAAAAAAGGAAGTGGACAGAACTTTCTAGAAGGGCAGATTCCAATTTATACAAATGCTCCCGATTTGAAATAGGATTGACATGGGATTTTTTTTTTTTTAACTGTGTGATGGTACAAAAGTGATGGTGTATTCTGTAGAAACGACACTTGGCATCTTGAACGTGTTGCTTTTCTCAGTGGTGATGTGGCAGGACACCCTCTGCTGAAGCTGGGCTGCAGCTAGGGATCAGCCGTGTGATCCGAGGGAGGCCAAAAGGC
>OU015744.1:92956069-92966603 GCA_907169655.1 Acomys percivali
GAGAGAGAGAGAGAGAGAGAGAGAGAGAGAGAGAGAGAGAGAGAGAGTGTGCATGCACGCATGTGCCTCAGTGTGTTCCTAAACATAACCTGCTCAGTTGGTATGTTACTCGCATCTTTGTTTTCAGAGCTGACCACTTGATAATGGATAATCAGCTGGTGTGCTCTTCTCCGAGGAAGACTGCTTCTCTCCCTTCAGCATTCTTTAGTTGCCGGTTCCTCGTTGTATAGGGTTAGGCCTCATGATTTTAGTCCTATCCACTTAGTCATTCATCTTGTTTTCCTTGTTCACCTCACGTTTAGGCAGCCATGTTGGTGAGAATCGCTTCTGAAGTTACCAAGGACACATGCCCTCACAGTAAAGTCCCTGGTCTTCTGGCTCTTACAGTCTTTCTGCCCCGTCTTCCACGATGTTCCCTGGACCTTAGGTGAGGGAGTTGTTTTGTAGAGATATTCACTGGGACTGAGCTCCGTAACTCTGCAGTTTGACTGGTTGTAGTATGGTTTTCATGGCCTCTGTCTGTTGCAAAGAGAAGTTTTCTTGATGAGGGGTCAGGTCTATGCCTATACACAAGTGTAAGAACAACTGGTTGGAGTGTAGTTAGGTATTATGCTGCTTTGGTAAAACGGCGGTTATAGGTTTTTTTCCCCCGAGATCCATAACTTCACCAGCCCCGAGCGCTTGTGTATGTTCCCAGGACCAGACACAGTTTCCCTCCGTCTGAGCGGGTCTTGAGTTAATCAGAGAACTATTGGCTGCCACTAAGTTACGTGTGCCCACTACCGAATCATCGCGGTTGGTGTGCCATTCTGGTTGTTGTGGTTCGTAGGAGTTGTAACTGGGTAGAAGTGTTGGTTGTTTTCCTAGTTTGGATGCTTGCATGGCATCTTCTGCTACGCCTCCATGGAGGAGGCAGTGAAGCCTGTCCCAGCTCAGGTACCTTCAGGCCTTGTGTCTGAAGTGCATGCTGTCTTCAGCAACAGGTGGCAGACCAAGAGAAGTAGCCACCAGTGCATAGTGTTTCGAGCATCTCTTGGGCAGTCTTGACCAATAATTCAAAAGAGGGACTCTTGTGCTTGTCATAGGGAAGCCTAAATGAAAAAAAATTTCATATAAACTGTATTTGAATATTTATACACAGAAGTGTGTATCATAGGTGTTTTTATGTCCTCTCTGGTTGGGTCATCCTGGACAAATTGCTAGGGTAGTAGCTTAGAGCTGGGGGTTGAGGGCTGAGAACTAGTGGAGTTTTTAAAAATTAGGGTGTGGCTACAGAAACAACGTGGTTATATGAATATCTTTCAAAAGGGTTTATTAAGGAGAGCTGGGCATGCCAGAAGTTTGGTCAGGGCCTGTCTTGGGAACCTTTTGCCAAGTAGTTGATGTCTGTATAAGAACCGTCTTATCTGAGTGGACCTCACCTACACTGACTTGCTGAATCAGTTTTTTTTTTTTTTTTCATAAACCTCAAGTACGTAGCATGGCGTGAGCTCATCATGACAGGGTTTCTCAAGCAGTGCTGAAGGCTGCACGGATCAACATCTCCAAGGAAGGATTACCTGGCAGGTCTGTGATGATCTTCAGGTCCAGCTTTTCTACAGATCGTGGGGTTCGACTTAACATGCAATGCAATGGATTTAGACACCATTTCTACTTTTAAAGCCTTTATCAGGCACCATCTACATACATCAAATACACCTACGCTGGTCCAAGTTACATAGTTTGATGACCTTTGGCATATGTGTCCGTCTTGGTAACCATCACCACCATCAAGACAGAACATTTCTAGGGATCCAAAGAAGTCCTCCTGTGTCACGGTGTAGCGACTTCTCCCCCTATTAGCAATCCAAGCAACCACCCGTATATGTCTTACCAATGCACTCTAGCTTTGCTCTTTTAGAATTTCAGATAAATGCAACGGTACTTTGTACATTTTCTTTTCTCCCAGAAGAATATTTTTCAAGCGCATCCATGTCATCATGTGTCAGCGTTGTTTTTTTTTAGTGCCAAGTAGCGTTCCACTGAATGGCTGTATCATGGTTTGCAGTTTGTCTCCACTTAAATATTGGTGGATAGTACCCGCCCAGGGTGGTGTTTTGGCTATTGCAAATCTGACATGATATCTTTGTGTGATAGGCATATGATTTATGACAGTTGGGACTATTAGGGCACATGGCAGGCATTCTAACTTTACAAGAATTTGCCAGACTACAAAGTTCTCGCAGCATTTTACTTTCCTTGAGCACTGTATGGTCTTTTCACTTGTCTAGTCTTTTTTATTTTTAGCCATTTTAATGGGTTTATAATAGTATTGAAATGTGTTTTCGCTTTGCATTTTCTGATGAATTGTGGAGCTGTGCATCTTTAGTGGACCTTTGCATTTCTTTTATGAAGTGTCTGCTAAAAATCTGTTGTCAGTTTTTTGAAAATGAGTTTTCGTCTCCTTATTATTACACTGTGAGTTATTAAGCCTCGGATGCCAGTCATTTGTCATGTACAGGGCAGCCTCAACTTTTCATTTCACGTTAGCATAATTTATCAAATTTGGGGCTTTAAAACACTTCTTTTCCTTTAGGAAATTCATAGTTTCAGTTTTTATGTTTTTTCAGTCTATGGTCTATTTTGGGTAAATTTTTTATACGATCTGGGAAAAAGCCACCATTTACGTATTCATCATCATTACAGAGTCTCATACTGTTTGCTGGAAAGATTCCTTTCCCTATTGATTATTTGGGTAATTGCTAAAAAAAAATTAATTGGCCACACATGTGAACACCTTGTTCTCTTTCATTTTTGATGTATATATCTATTTTTACATAAATGTTATATTATCTTGTGTGTTGTAGCATAATGATTTGTAGTTGGACCAGGTAATGTAAGACATCCTACCTGTCTTTAAAAATGATTCAAGCTATTATAGGTCCTTTATATTTTCATTTCTACTTTATACTCAATTTGTTGTTTTTGTGAAAAAGCCATCTAAGATTTTGCTTTAAGTAAAGTGCTTTATAATATGTATACATAATAATACACACACACACACACATGTGATTTTAACCATTTTTTTACCTTAAATATAGTGGCATTAATTACATTTTCAGTCTTATGCAACTATCCTCAGTTACTATAAATTCATCTGAATTCTATGAATTTATCGTTTTTAGATGTGTCACGCAAGTAGAATCATGTAATATTTTCTCTGGGTACTTGGCTTATTTCACACTGAACAATGATTTCCTGATTCATCAATGTTATGGCATAAGCCTGAATTCGTTATGAGCAAATGATATTCCATTGAACATATGTACCAGCACTTGTCTCTCCATCCATCTTAGTAACAATTTCGTTGCTTAATAGTTTTGGCTGTTGAGAATAATGATGCAAATATCTATTTAAGTTATATGTTTTCCAAGATAGTTGTGCAGTTTTGTTATCTTTTAATGTATATTTTATTTATTATAATTTATTCACATTACATCCATATTGTTATCCCCTCCCCTTGTTATCTTCCCATTCCGACCCATCCTCCCTCTTTACTTATTCCTCTCCCCTAGACTTCTATGAGGGGGGCCTCCTACCCCACTGCCTGGCCGCAGCCTATTAGGTTTCATCAGGATAGCCTGCATCCCCTTCCTCTGTGTGCCCACTAGGCCATCTTGCCAAGGGGCAGTGACCAAATCTTGGGCACCAGAGTGCGTGTTAGAGGTTCAGCAGCAGTCGCCCCCACCCCCATGTGGAGAATCCGCATTCCATTGATTACACATGAACGGGGCACGGGGTTCATGGTTCTCTGCATGCATTGTCCTTGGCTGGTGCCTCAGTTTGTGCAGGGCCCCTTTGTCCAGATCCGCAGGCCTTGATGGTCTCCCTGTGTATCTCTTGCTTCTTCCCGGATCTTCCCAGAAGCTCTGCCCAGAGTCCAGCTTCAAGTCCTAGTATATGTCCTGATCCCCCACTGGGTGGAGTCTCTCAGAGGACATCTATGTTGGATTAATATCCACTTATAAGCAAGTATACACCATGCCTGTCTTTCTGGGTCTGGGTTACCTCGCTTAGGATGATCATTTCTAGTTCCATCCATTTGCCTGCTATTTTCAAGATTTCCTTGTTTTTAATAGCTGAATAGTATTCCATAGTGTAGATGTACCACAATTTCTTTATCCATTCTTCAGTTGAGGGACATCTAGGTTGTTTCCAGATTCTAGATGTTACAAATAAAGCTGCTATGAACATAGCTGAGCAAATGTCCTTCTGGTATGGTGGAGCATATTTCAGGTATATGACCAGGAATAGTATAGCTGGGTCTTGAGGTAGAGCTATTCCCAGTTTTCTGAGAAAGCTCCAGACTGATTTCCAAAGTGGTTGTACAAGTGTGAGCTCCCACCAGCTACAGAGAACTGTTCTCCTTTCTCCACTTCCTCGCCAGCATGTGCTGTCACTTGAGTGTTTGATCCTTGCCATTCTTATGGGTGTACAAGGGAATTGAAAAGTTGTTTTGATTTGCATTTCCCTGATGACTAGGGACATTAAGCATTAAACCAGGGAAAACACACTCTTCACAATAGCCACAAATAATATAAAGTATCTTGGTGTAACTCTAACCAAGCAAGTAAAAAAAAAAAAAAAAAAAAAAACTTCAAGTCTCTGAAGAAGGAAATTGAAGAAGACATCAGAAAATGGAAAGATCTCCCATACTCGTGGATTGGGAGAATCAATATAATAAAAATGGCCATCTTACCAGAAGCAATCTACAGATTCAATGAAATTCCTATCAAAATACCTATACAAGTTTTTACAGACTTTGGAAGATTAATTCTCAACAAACAAACAAACAGAAACCCCAGAATAGCTAAAATAAGCCGGTACAATAAAAGATCTTCCAGAGGAATCTCCATCCTTGATCTCAAGTAGTACTGTAGAGCAACAGTAATAAAACTGACATGGTAGTGGCATAGAAATAGGCCAGTTGATCAATGGAATCTAATTGAAGACCCAGAAATAAATCCACATAGCTATGGACATTGGATTTTTTCTTGCTTAGAAGTCCAATGCGCTATCCATTGCAACAGAGTCACCTTGGACATTTGATTTTTGATGAAGAAACCAAAACTATACAACAGAAAAAAGACAGCATCTTCAACAAACGGTGTTGGTCCAACTGGATGTCTACATGCAGAAAATGCAAATGGATCCATATTTATCATCCTGCACAAAACTGAAGTCCAAGTGGATTAAAGATCTCAACATACAACCAGACACACTAAATCTGTTAGAAGAAAAAGTGTGAAAGAGCCTGGACCTCTTGGCACAGGAGACAACTTTCTGAACAGAGCACCAATAGCTCAGGCTCTAATATCAACAATAAATGGGACCTCATGAAACTGAAAAGCTTCTGTAAGGCAAAGGACAATGTCAACAGAACAAAGCGATAACCTACAGACTGGGAAAAAAAAATTCACCAACACTATATCTGATAAGGAACTAATATCTAAAGTACATAAAGAACTCAAGAAATTAATCAGCACCAAACAAAATAATACAATTAAAAATGAGGTACAGAGCTAAACAGAGAATTCTCAACAGAGGAATAGCAAACGGCCAAGAAACACTCTTTTTAAATTCTTGTTTTCAGGAATATTTACTCTGTCCCTCTGAGTGAAATTCCTGGCATGCTGAGGTTTTATAGGGATTATGTTGGCCTTGTAGAACAATTTGAATGGATTCAAATGGAATCAGAACAGTGTTGCATCTTCTGATAGATGAACATAATACACCTTTGTCCTGTTCAACTTGGGTTGCCAAGACAAAAATACTGTGGACTTGATGGCTTATGCCAAGAGAATTACTTTTGTAGTATTTTGGGAAGGTCCAAGGTAAAGTGCTGCAGGCAGGTTTCTTTCTGAAGATTTTCTTGTAGGTTTGCTTTGATTGATTTGTGAGTTTCATCACTCCAGCTACTGCAGGAGAAGATTCAGTGTGCACCAGTCTTGATGTTGGTCTTTTACAGTCTCTCCCTGTGTCACCTAATGCCTGGAAAGAAGCAATTTAGGGGAGGAAATGCTTACTCGGCATTACAGTTCCATGAGCGTCCGTTCCATCCTGACTGAGAAGGCGTGGCCGCTTGAGAAGAGGGAGGCTTGATAGATTTCCAAGTAGTTGTACAAGTTTTCACTCCCATCAGCATTGGAGGAGTATTCTTCTTTCTCCATTTCTTCGCCACCATGTGGTGTCACCTGAGTTTTTGATCTTAGCCATTCTGATGGGTGTAAGATGGAACGTCAGAGTTGTTTTGATTTGCATTTCCCTGATGATTAAGGACATTGAGCTTTTCTTTAAGTGTTTCTCAGCCATTCGATATTCCTCTGTTGAGAATTCTCTGTTTAGTTCTGAGGCCCATTTCTCAATTGGGTTATTTGGTTTGGTGGTGTTTAATTTCTTGAGTTCTTTATATTATTTGGATATTAGACCTTTGTCAGATATAGGGTTGGTGCTATCTCAGAAAACTGGGAATAAGGCTTCCTCAAACCCAGCTATTCCACTTTGGAATATAGCCAGAAGATGTTCCAGCACACAACAAGAACATTTGCTCAACCATGTTCATAGCAGCCTTATTCATAATAGCCAGATCATGGAAACAGCCTACATGTCCCTCAAAAGAAGGATGGATTAAAAAAACTGTGGTACATTTACACTATGGAATACTACTCAGCTATTAAAAACAAGGAATTCCCAAAATTTGTGGACAAATGGGTTGAACTAGAAATGATCATAATGAGTGAGCTAACCCAGAAGCGAAAGACTCAAATGGCATATACTCACTTATATCTGCATACTAGCCCAAGGGGCATGTCCCATGAAAGTCTTCACTAACCAGGAAAGTGGGACAGAGGGGAAGACTTCTTATTGGGATTCTAGGTGAGAGAAGCATGGGAGAATGGGGAAATAGAAGGATCCAGAGGGTCCTAGAAACCTACAAGTAGAACATAATGATGGGCAGATTTGGGCCCAGGGGTCCTGCTCAAACTATGGCACCAGCCAAGGACAATACGTGCCATAAACTTCGAACCCCTACCCAGATCTAGCCAATGGACAGGACATTCTCCACAGTTGAGTGGAGAGTGGGGTATGACTTTCACACAAACTCTGGTGCTCCATATTTGACCATGTCCCCTGGATGGGGAGGCCTGGCAGCACTCAGAGGAAGGAGAGCAGGTTACCAAGAAGAGACTTGATACCCTATGAGCATATACAGGGGAAGGAGGTCTCCCTCAGTCACAGTCATAGGGGAGGGGAATAAGGGGAAAGTGGGAGGGAGGGAGGAATGGGAGGATACAAGGGATGGGATAACCATTGAGATGTAATATGAATAAATTAATAAAATATATTAAAAAATAAAAACAAAAAATAGAGAGAGAAGAGGGAGGCTTGTTACCTTGCAGGAAACAGTAACAGGAAGTGAGGCAGGGCTGACAAAGCCTCAGTTTCCCCAGACCTCTGGTAACCCATGTCCTACAGATGCTACAACCTTCCTCAAAAGGTTGATGCCCACCATCCAGCTGAGGATCGAATGTGCACGCGTCGCACATTTCACATTCAAACTGTATCTGTTACCCTGACACCATTGACATTTAATCAGTTAACTAACAAGTTCTAGTGATTACTTTTGTGTTTTTTTTTTTCAAAGATTTTCTACATGCCTAGTCATGCTGCCTGTGAGAGATGTGGCTCACGTCTTCCCTTTTTCATCTCTTCCTGATTTCTCTTTCCCCATGTGTGTTGCTGTGTTGACTTGGGGACCTCTTTACAGTGTGCCACAGAAGCAATGAGAGAGGCAGCTATGCCTTGTTCTGTATTCTTTGAAAAAAATTTACATTTATTTATTTTCTTTCTCTCTGTGAGTTTTATGGTTGTGCCTGAGCCACAACATGGCGTGTAAAGGTAAGAAACAGCTTGACGAAGTGGGATCTGTCCCTCCTCTGTGCAGGTTCTGGGTTTGAACGCTGGCCATGGGGCTGCGCAGCCAACACCTTAACCTGGTTTACCTCTCCAGCCTTGCTTCTGCAAAGACAAAAATGCTGGAAGACATTCTGTTTTCATTTTTATATTTCCAATAAAACAGCTTGTTGGGTATATTGGTCCCCCCCCACACCCCTTTACCTAGATTCTGTAATTAGTGTTTATGAAAGCTTTAGGCCCTTCAACCCTGTTTTGATTAGAAAATTTGTCATATATCTATATTATATTTTGAACTACTGCATAAAATTTCCATTGGATTCATAGCAAAAATAATTTTAGAATTATTGGTCTAATTGCATTAACTTTTGCTCAAGTTCAAAATAGCCACTGAACCTTACTGCAGGGCAAAGTGTGTTCAGGAAAACTACTCTGTTTTGACACTCAGTTTTGCTTAAGAAGGATGATCCCCTACCCCCCGGCAGAAAAATTCATATTTAAATTTAGTACCAAGACCACACTTATTGATAGTAATATCTAAAAATATAGATAAAAAATAAAATGATAAAATTGCTTTATAGGGTTTTCATTTGTTCCTTAGTCTAATGTAAGCTCAATGATTTTTTTTGCATAATAACAACCATAATAAACTTTACACGGTTTTATCTTTTTCAGTGCTTTCCTTTGTTGTGACTTAGTTCACAATGTTAATTTAGCTGTGTTTTTTGTTGTAATCCAACTCAAAATCCATTTTACAAAGGATTTAGAAGCATAAATTATAATTTCCTTTTGAATTAATAAAAAACTATTTCATAAAGAGCCTATCTTTTAAATATTTAATTGGTATAAATACTTACCCATAAGAGGCTTAATGGAAGGTACAAATGGGAGATCTCTGGGCTTGGGAACAGTGGTTTTTTTCGCTTCCTAGGATAAGCTTCCAGAGAAAAGCTGTGGGAATAGTGATCTTGTTGAAGGAAAGCTAAAATACTTTTCACTAAAACAAAACAAAAGAAAGATTGGAGATCTTCCATTTCCCTCACTGATCCAAGAGAAATGATGGTGAGGAGTCCTGAAATGTTTTAGTAAATGAAGTGCTAAAGGTCTGGTCCCTCAGGTATGTGGGTCAGGCTGGTGACATGGCCTTGTGAAGCTACTTTCACACAGCTGCAAGTCACACTGTTAGGTAAGAACAGAGGGAGTCGAGCTGTTACAGCCTTAACTGCTGTATCAGTGGAAGATATTTTGCTCTGACTATTTTAAACAATTAAAAAAAGAATTTTTTTTTTACCCTGTACGTTAAGCTAGCTGCAGGTGGGGGCAGCTTGCATTGGTAGAGTTACTTCAGGGTCCCCACTTGGTCCCACTGTTTCTGGGGAGATGGCTTTTCCTTTCATGCTTTTGGCTTTATGGTTGCACAATCCTTAACACAGGCCCAGCTACCCACAGAAGAAGAGAGAGGTCGGCAACACCAACCAAATGTCTCCACTATGAAAATCAAGAAACAAACTGAATTCTTCGCAAGAAGCCCTTGGGTGGATTTTGCTTCTGTCTCATGGGCTAGCCTTGAGTCGGTGCCTCTTCCAAGGCAGGAGGAAGAACAAAGGCTTTTAGTGCTCTTGGTTGCTGAAGAAGGCGGCTGGGTCAGACAGTGAATATTTGGCTGGCAAAGTGGGTGCCTGATATAAATATCATGCACTACTGATCTTTCCAAAGATTTATTCATAAACCTTAAACAGTGATTGAGATGTGGACAGTGAATGTGAATAACATTTCCTTTGTCTTGAGGTGTTCCAGGAGAAGGCTTTAGGGCACTCTTCTCTTTTTCTGTGTAACTATGATGCATTGTTGGCCATGTCCCTAGACTAGGTAGCGAGCATCTTGACATGGTCTGTAGATGCTAAGAAAGAGAGCAACACTCTGGTTCCCACTGTGGTACGCACAGGGTTTTAGTTTAGAGACGAGACAAATATTGCATAATAAAGGGTCCAGGGCAGTGTGTTTGGCAGTACAGTTTCCATCTTATTAACAGTTATAGAAAAAGACTATGCCTGAATAATCATGCATTACTAATACAATTTAAGCTGGTAACCTTTGAAGCAGAGTTATAATTTATTACATTGTTGCAGTTCTGCCTTAATATTCAGAACAACTTGAAGGTTAACAAAAAAAAGTTGAAAACGAAACACTGTCGTCAGTGATGAAAGGGTAAGAGTTAAGGATGCTAATAGATGTTAACACGTTACAGCTTTTGTTGGTTAATTATCTAGTTGTATTTAAGCTGTTGTGCCTCAAGATCAGCATGTGCTGCCCATTTAGGAAGGGCTAACATGAGGAGGGAAGCAAAGCCATGAGCCGCCTTCATGCCTAGTACTCCTGAAAACGTTTATAGATGGGGTCTATTTTTATGTGTAGGAGAGAGGCTAAGTGGGGTCACACAGTCATTCAAACAACTGAGTGTGATGCAGAGTCTGTGCTGGGGAATGCACAAAGGCTTGGGGGCTACAATGGTCCGGTTTCTCGTTCTCAGGAGCTGTGGTCTGGGAGGGAGGTGGCCTTAGTGATCATTCTGACTCATTGT
>OU015744.1:92966613-92988198 GCA_907169655.1 Acomys percivali
CATTTTATTATCCACTGATTAGTTGATGGTCATGTGGTGTGTTTACAGTTCCTGGATATTGGGACTAGAGCAGCAATGGACATGGACCAACATCTGTCTCTACAGCAGGATATGGAATAGGATATGTGAGAGTGGTAGAGCTGGGTCACGTGGTGAATCTGTTTATGGCACTCTGAGGAATCCCCGCATGGATGTCCATAGTGGCTGCAGTAGTTTGCACTCTCAACCGAAGTGACCAAGTGCTCCCCTTTTCCCACATCCGTGCTAGCGTTTGTCATCATTTTTTAAACCTTTGCTGTAGAGAACACATACTCATATTTGCATGCTAGGTGTTAAATTCAAGGCCCCATGAGTACTATCCAAGTACTTTACCTTGGAACTATACTCTAGCCCTTAAAGGAAAGAGTTTCTGTGTGATTAGTATTAATTTCCAAGTGTGGAGGTAACTTTAAATATGCAGACTACTAGAGGGCTTAAGAGCCCACACTTTGGAGCCAAACTCATGGGCTCTAGTTCTGACTTTGACATTCTGACTCGGACAACATACCTAAATGTCTGTAGGCTCTCACATTCCTGTTGGTAAGATGGGATATGAAACCGTCTAACTCAAGGTTGTTGTGATAAAAGAATAAATTAGTATTTATAAGAGGCTTAGAATAATGCCTGGGATGGCAAGTGGTATATTAGTGTTTGCTAAATAAATATTGTCCTACAAATATAGAGCCATTTTAACACAAATATTTACCTATTACCTGTGATGCGGCTTTATCTCTCCTCTGTATTCCTCAGCTAATGGGGATAATTCTAGTGCTCCAAATTATAGGAAAATGGAATATTGAATAGGTTCTAATCTTACCCAGGGGAAGGAAACTGTCTATGTACATTAATATGCATAATTTTATATACATAATTTTATATACATATATTTATAATTTTGAACATTTTATAATGTATATCTTCTTAGATTCTACTATATTAATACCAGATACAGTAATTATTATTATTAACATTAACAATAATGTGGATTTAGTAACTTAAGCATTAGTTAACTTCTATAGTTTTATTTGGGATATGCTATAAATACAAACTTAGTGTAGGTGTAATAAAATAGAACAGAAAGAAACAAATAATTTCTCTCTATCAATTTCTAAAATAACAATAAATGGAAATTTACTTTTTGTACATTTAACCTTCAAGAAAAAGAAATATTTTTAAAGGGGTGATTAGAATATCTTAACAAAAATTCCTTTAAGAATATTTCTCCAGTGACTAATACATTTAAATCATAGCTTTCATTTTGGACCTTTAAACTACATAGAAGTCATAAATATAGTTTTGGTTAAAGAGTTTTTTTTTTTTTCCAACCAGTGGAAAAATTCCT
Source organism: Acomys percivali (assembly GCA_907169655.1). Taxonomy (NCBI): domain Eukaryota; kingdom Metazoa; phylum Chordata; class Mammalia; order Rodentia; family Muridae; genus Acomys; species Acomys percivali. The sequence goes on from OU015744.1 coordinate 92,967,995, forward strand.
CCAGATTATTGAGTCAAAAGCTGAGCTGACTTTAGCTTGTGGATATCAATGTAGAAGTTGCCAGCTGGAAGCCATTCTGTGACTAATCTGAGCTGTTGAGCTCCAGCCCTGTGGAAAAGGACACAAGGCTGGCTTCACTCGGGTAACAGGGAGATGGGAGAAGTGTGTAAACTTGGCCACAAGGGGCTAAAAGAGTTTTCTGATGCTTCTCCAAGCTTCCATTTGTGTCAGACTGTGTGGTAAATTATTTCTAAAATTAAAACAAATGCTTCAGTGAATGCATGTTAGATACGGAGAAATTTGATGATAAAAACAGGCAATTAGGCGTATAATGTCATAGGTACCTTAGGTTAAAAACATCTTTTCCAGAGACAAACCCTATTACAATTCTAACTTCTAAATTAAATGGTCATTTTAATAACAGACAAGTCAATTTTAGGCTTATCTTTTCTTGGAAAAGAAAACAAAAGAAGCTTGAGCCCATAGGTAAGACAGAGACCACGGCGTATTCTTGCCTACGTCAATGCCGTGACTGTTTTCTTGTTAGCATATTTATCTATCATCCCTCTGTTTTATGCTGAGCCAACTACTTTCCTAGGCTGGGCAGAGAGGTATGTGAGGAGAATAACCAGAGGCTGATGGCAGAAGGACCATGAGATAGAAGTGGCTCCTGCACACAATAAAGGGGATGAGAGAGGCCACCTTCAGGTCAAAGGGCACCCTGGCTTCTAGGAGGGTGAAGTTTAGGATACTAAGAAGTGTTGGCACAGAGAAGGGGCTCCTAGCATAACCAATGTTTTCCCAACTCAGTCCTAATCCTATCTCCAAAGACAGCTGATCCCACTGTAGCAGTCCCAGCCCCAAGGAGCTTGGCTTTTGTATTTATCTGAAAATGGTGTTGGTTTTCAAGCTGTAAACAGGAACAAGGTGGCCAGAGCACATAGAAAGACGATACTTTTGTGCAGCACCACTGTAGGTAGTGTAGATCAGCGCATCTGACCATGGTGGAGTCTATGGAGATGAGCTTCACAAAGGAGTGCATGTTCACAAGAAAAGGGCTGTGACAGAGAAGGTGCAGAGGGCTACTTTAAGATTAGTCATGAATTATGCAGATGATAAATTGCAAAGAACAGGCACTTTGCCACTCAATCTTCTGAGAAAGTTGTTTCAGAAACTCAGTAATCCAGGAATGTGAAATGACAGCCTAGATTATATGGCCCAATGTGAGTGTAAGTGAGACAATAGTTCAACGGAGATTCTGAGGAGCTGATGAGAGATGAAAGGAGCTGTTGGTGAGAGCTTCTAAGAGGGTGTGTCTAAAAGCTTCCTATGTTATTTGAGAACATAAGTATATTATAAATGTTTATATTATAATAACTTATAGATTTAAGTATATAGCAGATATGTATAATAAAATATATAATGAAAATCTACTTACAATATAGGTATTTAGTTAAGACTGAGAAAACAAGAAAGCATGGATAATTAAGAGACAATCAAGTACAACCAAGAATTGTGTCCGGGCAAATGCTAAAAAAACATTAGGTTAAGTAAAACCAAAAATTCTTAGTGGTTTCTAGACGCAGAGCATCAAAATTTAGGCCAACTGTAGTAAGAATGGCCTCCTCAAATTAAAAAGTAAAATAAAAACAGCCCACATCTTGCTACTACAAGGCTGACAAGAACATACATTAGCACCAAGGTTCGTAGATAAAAGCATTGCTAACTAACACTTGCCTTCATCTGCTTATTATTGGCTTTGGTTTTCCCACCGAATCAATGAAACTAGATGAAGCTTTGTTTTATTTGTGAATACGGGCTCAAAAGCTAGACCATAAGCTGGTCAGTAGATTTATGATGGATAATCAAGTGAACACTATCATGTTCTGCTATTCAGTGGGAGATAAAGTCCAGAAAACCCCAAAGACTGGGTCATGAACAATATAGATTCCTAGAACAGCATGGTCCCACGAGGCATGACAGAAATGTTGTGTGTGCACCCGGGGCCGCGTGACTAGCGAGAAATGTGGCTAGCAGAACAGAGGAGACAGAATTGTCACTGCCTGTAATTTAATTAACTTAGATTCAGACAGGCGCATGTAGCCAGTATGTATTATACTAGACTGTCAGTTGTGTGGGATGGCTTCACCAGCTGGGAAAATCGGTCTCCTCTGGGCAGATGTAACCCATGCCAGGGCAGTAGCTGTACTCAGAATATGATTTGCAAAAGTCATGAAGAATTTGCTGCTGGGGCTTCTTTAATTAAACCTGAGCCCAAGGGTCAAGAGCCATTTTCTAAACTCACACGAGGCCCAAAGGAAGGAGAGTTGGGAAGAGTTTGGATCTAAAGCCTCCGCAAAGAAGCTAAATTAACTTGAGATTCTTGGTGAACTCATAGGTTAGAGATCCACAAGTGCAGGGTAGAGTGCCCCCTGTGGGGGACTAGGAAGAAGTCAACACTAGAAAGCCCATTTACCTTCTGTGCACTATAGTTAACAACTGTATTCAGTTATCAGGAAATCACTTGGAAAGGTATCAGCATTGAATATTACAAATATATCGGGCGCTCAAGATTCTTATGCGTTCAAGAATACTTATTAAATTAGACAATACCTGTTCTGTGTATCTGTTGCCGATGGATTTGGAATGCTTCACCACCACTTTGTTTCAGCAGATCCTCCTCTTCAGTTTAGCTTCTTCAGCAAATAATACCATTCTGATTGTCTTCAGTTTCCTGTGGCCGGGATTGTGGGGGCGGGGAGGGTGGTTCAGGAATGTGTGCAGTTGGCTCTGTATTCTGAATTCACCCGCAATAATACACATCAATATTGTGTATTGAACTGTGTGTAGGAGCAGATGTTTGGCATGTTTGAAGCTACTTTGGGGAATAGTCCCTATTGAAAAAAAAGGAAAGACTTGCTTCAGATCCATTCACATAATTTATGAGACTGAATAGGGATTTCTCACAAAGGAGGAATGCTGGACAGACTATTATGTTTAGCAAGATAAAGCGAGCTGTGTGCAAATCCCAAAGTTGGCTAGTATAGGAGAGGACAAAGGGTTATTAATTCATTCCTGAGGAAAGAGATTAGCTCTCTACAGAGCAAACAAGAAAGGAAGCAGAGGAGCCCCGCAGGATTTCCTGAAGTCTAGGTTCACCAACCTGGGCTTAACTATTTGTTTTCATTGAAGAAAATCTTTTGCAAGAATCGGATTTGCATCGCTGGAAAGTGTTTGAATATTTGAATCACAACTTTAGAGAGACTTTTAAAGCTTACCTAGTTCTACTGCCTATTTTATGCTTGAATTCGTTTTTCAAAACTTTTGCTTAAGATCACCCTGTCAAGACGTCACCATCTCCTGGAGAGAGTGGCCATTAGCTCTGAAGCTGGGACCTTTGGTTCTTTGAGAGCTTCAACACCAAATCTTTGGTGCCTTCCATTCATCTTTTTACCCTGTACCACTGGGGTCAATCACATGGCTCCATGTTTTTCCTGTTGAAGCTCTTGGGCTATCTGGATATGATGGTCTGTCTTGTCTGACTGCTGATGGTCCTTGGAATGTGCTCCTTGCTCAGCATGTACCACAGCATGTCAAGGTTACGTGAGCTGGAGAATGCAAGGCATTTGCTTCTTTGCTTATAAATGTTTCTCTCCTTCTTCATTTCCTTCCCTGCCTTTTCCTTTCCAAGGACCGCCTTACTCGCTTCCCTGCCTTCTTCCCTCAACTCACCTTTCCTCACCTTACCTCAGCTCTCCCGTCCTTTTCCCTCCTCCCCCCTCTTCCCGTCTCTCTCCTCATTGCTGTTACATTGCATTCGCTCAGTGTGTACTCTTCCTGTGCCTCTGTCTCTCTGTAAGCCAGCACCTGCAGTTACACTAGTTGCCTAGAGTTTTATACAGCCGAGTCCTGCCCATTCAGTGCAGAAGGATGGTCCTTTGAGCTTGTTCACCTCATTCGAATTTTGAATACTTTTTTTTTGACATTTTAGATTTAGCTCTTCTTGTTTTTTTTTTTATTTTAATCTTTAACTGATGATGAGTTTATTGAGATATAATACACTTATCTGGTAAGTTCACTCTTCTAAAGTATACAACCCAGGAAAGTTTGGTTTTTTTTTTTAGTATATTCTTAAAATTATAGAACCATTACACTATTTGTTTTTTACAGTTTTGTCATTCAATCAGAAACCCTTTAACCATTAGGAGCTATTCTTCATTCCTCCAGACCCTACCCTCGATCAGCTACCAATCTAACTTTCTGCTTCAGGCTTCTCATTCTGAGTATATAATAGAAATACAATCATCTAATATAGACCTATCCCATTCTTCTGCCATTGGGCTTTGTTCACTGAGCTTAATGTTTGTAATGTTTACTCATATAGGAAGTGTCGGTATCCTACCTCTTTTCCTGGCTAGATACTAGTCCAGTGTAGTAACACACTACATTTTGTTTACACATTCATCAAATGGTAGGTATTTGGGGTTTTCCCAGTTTGTCTGTTATACATAATGCTTTGCACTTCCAGGTGTGCGTGGCTGGACCGTTTTATATTCACAGTCTCAGCAGTAATGTAACCAAGGCAAAGGAACCTGATACAATGTTGCTGGGACTTAGCTCTTGTTTTTAACCTGCCGGCTTCTTTTTAAAACCTGGTCCAGACATCCAATATTGCCATTTGTCTTTCTGCAGATTTTTTTGAAATCCACTGTGTATTCTCACATGAGACGCTGAGTAAAATGTTGAAACAAACAGAACCCAGAGAAACATTTTTATGATACTGAACTATAACCTGATTTGTCATTGACTGTTAGTTGGAATCTATGTACATAGCTGTTGGGATGTTTGCTCTTCATCTCCATCACTGTCTACACACTGATCGCCAACTTACTACGTTTTTTTTTCTCTCTTAAGGTTAACGTTGAAAGAACTAAACTTATCATTGGATGTAACGTGTGCTGTGTCATCCTTACTCCCCGTTCTTCTAAGTATTGTATTAAAGGAGGAGTATTTTTATTTTCTCTTGAGATTTTTGCTCATCACTTCTTTAACATATTTCTTCTGATATGAGTAACACCTTTTGATTCCCCAATAGGCACTCACGGATAAGCGAAGGATATTGACAACAAAGAAAATTGTTAGAAATGGTGGCCCTTAGAGGGGAGATAAAACATAGTAACAAATTACTTATTTTATTTCTTTTAGCGCTATTGAAAATGACTCTTCTCTCATACAATACATCCTGACGTAGTCCCCCCAACTCCACCCCTCCCAGGTGTCCTCTCATCTTCTCTCTCCCCCATCCGCTTTCCCCCGTTTCCTCTTCAGAAACGAGCAGACCTCCAAGAGACAACAGCCGAGCAGGACAAAATAAGACACAACAAGACAAAGGGGAAAGCCCCTTGCTTTCGTGTATGAGGTGAATACTGCCACATTCTCATCAGCGGAGGCTTGGCAACCGAGGTTGTGGCTAACACAAGTCTGAACACCTGAAGTGTTGTTGCTAATGCTTATTTGTTGCCTACATTCTTATGTTCTCCAAAGACCTAAGAAGCGTTTGAAATAATTAAGTACATCGATGTCATTAAATGTCTGGGATCAAATGCACGGTTTGGTTTCAATAAAAGAGATGTTCAAGGAATGTCTCAGTAAAGATAAATCACATGAGGAAGGGCAGGAGGTAGTGGGCAAATCAGGTGATAATAAAGATGGGCAAGACTGGAGAATCACAATGCTCAACTTTTTCTTCAATGTGGTAAACATTATTAAGCTAATAAACAACTCAAGGTAAACAATAATCACGATAGAAATCACCCTTCTTGTCATCTAACGTCATTAAAACAGCAATGATTTTCTGTATAAAAGTTGACAGGCGTTCTCTCTGATGAATATCTGTTCCTAAATTGTTATTTAAGTCACAGGTTTTACACCACACCACATTTTATATAAAGTCAGTGTTTATTTTTTTAGAGACATTAGGCCATTGCTTTAAATTTCATAAATTTTGCATTTTCTATTCTATAATTAAAAACAGGAATTCAAGAACATCATAGCTTTTAAATGGTAAAAAAAAAAAAAATGGCTTTCTGATGAATCTTTAATGTGTAGTTGTTGGAGGGACTTCAAATCTGAGTCAAGACCGAAAGAAGTTCCCAAGCTATAAAAATGTATTTTTGGAGTTATAGATTTCCTTGATAGTGTGTAGTTCTTTTTAATACAGTGAGCCAATGAGAGAAACATCCACACTCTGTGTGCTTTGACTGTAGGGTTGGTCCTTACAGATGTATCCCCATACTCTCTGACTTGAGCACCTCGTGTTATTTTGTTCTTCTGAGTTCAATTCTAATTAGAACTTGAAGTGAGTCATCCTGTTTATTGAATCAGGGACTGGTGGTCCTAAGATGTTCAGTTTAAGAGAGCAGCCGCATGCCTGGGCCTTGGTAAATGTGTCTATGTTATTTCAATATTTCACCAGAGATTTATACTCTTAGACATTTTAGAATCTAAAATTAGTATTATATTATTTTTTTTATGAAGTTAACTCACAGGGATGGAGACATGCAGGAGATTGTTTGTTGGAGTTAGTAGGAATTTCAAACCCCACAGATAAAAATGTTCAAAGTTACCTGCTGTTTTCATGTTGCATCGCAGGGTGGATGCATTTTGTTTGGGCAACAATGTGAAGTCAGGTTGAGGGTGGACCCGTTGGATCCCCCGACATTGCAAGTGCTCTAAGATGGGAGAATAAGGATATTATCTCTGCAGTCTCACCTTAAATATCAAGATGGAGAAGAAGAACGTGCTGGGGCCAAGTTTTTGTGGTGTGGATAATCTTTGCATCCTCTCATACCTGCATGGGAGAGCAAGTCATATTGCCTCTCTTCAAAGAGAGAAGTGTAATTCTATCAAAATCTCAAAAATTAAAGAAAACAAAGTAAAACTAACTCCACTAATAATCCCAGAAACCTCAGAAACAGAATTCATGGTTATGAAAAAGCAAGCAAGCAAGCAAGCAAACAAAGAAAGAACCCCCCGCCTCCCTGAACAAACTGTCAGGGCTCGTATTCTACAGCTTCTCAGAGATGCTCTACTAACTATCTATGTCATAACTTATCGCCAACATGACTGCATCTACTTGTGATAGTTAACGTTGGTTGTCAACCTGACATCTAGAAACACCTAGGAGACAAAGACAAGCCTCTGGCCATATCTGGGAAGGAGTTTCTACATCCTACTACCAGAGATGCGGTGTCCCATACTACTATGGGTGATGCCATCCATAAGCTGACTACCAATGGCAAAGCAAGCGGAGCACCACATTCATCCCCTTCTGCTCCCTCACTCCGAATGTGGTGCATCTACCTGCCTCGTGGTCCTCCCACCCATGCCTTTGCTGTCAGGATGGATTGTATATGCCCTCAATCTGTACATCCCAATAAACCCCTCCCTTGACCGAGTTCCTGTTGCTCAGGAACTTTGTCCTGGCAAGGAGAAAGGTAACTAGTCGCTGCTATTTTGTGGCCAAGTTCTCCTAGTTTTAAGGCTGTTATAGCATTTCCTTGGCTGCCTACAGAAGAACGTGGAAGATTATGACACTTAGCTACATTAGAGCTCGAAGTATGGGGTTTCCAATGGTGGAGTCTTTCAACTTCAAGGCCCCGAAACATCCAGGCTCCTTTTCAACTATCACACTCATAGGGTTAGTGGTTTAGAGCCAGAACTGCCCATCACAAAACCTGAGAAGTAAGCCCCACCTCGGATCCTTTCGCAATGCATCTCAGAAGTCCCAGAACATACATTTTATTTTTACCCCTTCTTATTTATGAAATTCTGGTGTTTTGTAAAAACAAATATATTGTGCATAGTTGATGTTTGCAACATGATGCTGAGAGATATGAATAGTAAATCTTTAGTATAATAAGACAAATGAATATATCACTGCTCTGGCATAGTTGTTTTCCTGTTGATAAGAACAGCTGAAATATGCATATTTATCTTTAAATAGCCTCAATAAATACAGCTTTGTTAACTGTAATCTTCATGGTGAACATCAGATATGTAGCCTTATTTATTATTTATGCTGGGCAGTTGCTTCTTCTTATGACTTTCGATCTCCTCTTGTCATTTTTGCTCTCTCTGCCCTGGGAAAATCCATTTAGTTTTTTGCCAATGTATCCTTTTACTTTTCATCCCAGATATTCAGTATATGAAGCCACGCAATCTCTTTTTTTCCTGTTTCTTGCTAACTGTACCTTGCATGTTCATGGCTTAATGGTGGTATTTTCTTTTTTACTATACAAAAGAGAGTGATGTACCTTATCATCTTGTAACCAGTGAAATACTGAACACAATGGAAGTTCTGGGAGCAGAGAATGTTTCCAGAGGTTCTTCAGGTGACTAATTCCCACCGTTTCCTAGGAATGCATTAAACTATATCTGGGGAGTGTTCCTTAAACAGCCATAAATATAAACTGATTGTTTCATTTCATATATGTTTCCTCTTGGCAATAGATACTATAAAGTACCTACTATTATTTTTATCTCATTTTAGTATTATAACAAATTTATTTGTATGTATTTCCTATACACTTTAAGGATCAAGGTGCTGAAGCTTAGGAGGAGAAAGCTATATGCTCAAAGACGCGGGCAGTGTGAGGATGCAACCTCAGATGGGTTTGATGCCAAATCTGTAACCGCTATGTGACACAGCAGTGACTCTTAAAATGTAATCTTAGCCAGCAGCAGCAGCCTCTGCCGCCGCCGCCGCCGCCACTGCCATCACCCCTAGGGAAAGTGCCAGAATAAAAATGTTAGGGTTTTACCCTATGCCTAAGGAATGAGAAATTCTGAAGGTGGGGCCTAGCGAGATTAAAAAAAACAAAACAAAACTAGATTTCTAGTTAATTAAGTGAACACCGAAGTTTGAAGACTTCTGTCATACAGAATATGAGTCTCTTACAATAAGGAATAGCAGGCATGGCTAATAAAGATAGGACCTCATAAAGTTTATTGGATAGTTGGCTGGCTCATATTATAATCTGAAGATAATTCCATATTTGCAAGGTTGACTAAGCTTTTAGTTGCTTAATAACAAATAAAATTGCATTTGCTCAAATGTGCTTTAATTATAGCTCCCAGTAGGCAGAGCTATGGTAACAAAATATACTAGGCACTAATGTTTCTTGCATAATGAGCACAGTCAAAGCATTTAGCAGCAATGGATTGCAGTTCTCCTCACGGACAGGACAGCTTTAGAAAGTACCACATGCCTGTCTTTGCTCTGGCATCCTCTTGTCCCCTGTTTTAGTCTAAGCCTATGGTTTCCTTTCTTCAAAAGTACGAAATATAATATCTTTGTTCCTAAGAGGGAAGGACAAACTGACAAGATTCCTCCTCCTAGTTTCTTGAGCAGATTAAATCTAGCATTCGTAATGCAGATAGAAATTAACAATTTCTGAATTAAAGCTGATTTAAGATTTAGTTGAAGGAAAAAAAAAAAAAACCACAGAACCTGCTTACTTAGTGAAAAAATTGACTGACAACAAGGAATTAAGACTCCCCAAAGGACAAATAAGTTTGATTCTAAGAAGAAAAGGCAGTAAAAAAAATAATATTCCAAACTGAAAAAGTGTGGGGATGACTGGTGAATATAATTATATCTACCTAACATCAGGGCAACTGTTTGAAAAGCACAGCATTCAAACTGTAATTTTTTTTTTTCTGCTCTGCATGATGCAAAATAAGCAATTTAATTTTTTCTTTTTCCACTAAATTGACTGGCTCTTGAACGCATTATTTGACCCACAGTTCTGTATTATCCACAGCATTTCCCAGACGACTGAACTAAATAGATGTCTTATTGTTGTTGTTTATCCCTGATGGGCATGTATGGGAGGCTGCAGATAATAATTAGGAAAAGGAGGGCGGCGTAGTGTCTGGAACTTGGGAGTGTTTCGGCAGCTCCAGTGCCTGAAAACTGGTATTGCTGAGCAGTGACCTGGAGACCCCGTCTTAGCTCCAGGCGCGTGTACGTGTTTAGCAATGCAGATTGGTGTCTTATAAGTAGGGTGGAGGTGTTCATGGCTTATTGGGGATTCTGATCTGGTCCCTTTCTTATATCTAGTTTTAACCTTTTTCTCATGTGTGTCCTGAACCGCGAGGTGCCTCTTGACTTACACCCAAGAGCGGTGTCTTCCCAGGCTTATCTGAGATGAGAGAGTGATGTCGCTGTCTGTGTTTCTCCCATACCCCCTTGCTTACATGATAGAATCGGGAGCTCCCGATGCCTGTCCAGACCTTGACTTCTGCTTCTAAGATCTAGGTTGGCCAAGCCGTGGACATTTCTGTTAGCTTTCCTCATAGATTTTTTTGGGAAGTTTGCAAGTAGAAAGTTTACTTTTGGCCACACAACAAAGTGTCTCATTCGTTTGTGTGTGAGATAGCACAGGTTCACCCCAAATGCATAGTCTTCCTGCGTCAGCCTCCTAAGGGCTGCAAATAGAGGCATGCAGTGTCCCGTTTGGCACATGGTGTCTCAGTATATGTGTACGTTGGAAAATTGCATAACGAGGCTGCCATCTACATTACCTCCCAGATGTGCCACTTCTCTGTTGCTTGGTCTTTGTCATTGTCATATCACAGTCTTGCCCTACCCTATTGTTGGCAAGAACAAGACATATTTGTTATGAATTGCATGACTTTTCCTTCAGGAAGTTTATTAATGTTCACCATGGCTAATTTTATTAAGCATTGGACTCAAACGGATTCTTTTAATCCATGCGTCAAGAAAAATATTTTTAGGAGTGTTTCTTAAAAAAAAAAAAAAAAAAAAAACCTGCCGTGATCTTTGCAGGAGTAATCTATAATAAAGTACAAATGTTTGCCTCGTTGGTTTTGAATTCCTACTTGAGTAAATGGCAGAGCTTTAGAAACACTACCGCTTAGCTGCTTAATGCTGAGGCTTACCTGCGTGTTTATTAGAACCGCTCAGAAATAATCACGTGGTTTAGTTTCAGGGCTTGGCGTTTGGCTGTTCTTGCAGCTACAGTCAGCTAAGCTAAAAACAACTGGGCAGTCCTTCAATATAATGACAAAATGAAGAAGACTCAAAAGTGACAAATGTACTTAACATCATTAAAACTTGATAAAGTTGGACACCTATGACTGACTTCTAAAGCATTTACAAACTTCCAAGTTGTCCAGTAATTAAATCTCCTGTGGTATCTTCCCTTGGTGGTGATGCAATGGTAAACTCATGCATCACATCTAGCGGGTAACAAAGTGGAATCATCTCCAAGACTAACGTGTGTTCAGAAAACATTTTTCGTAAGTTGGAGTCATAATGCGCATTTATATCCACATATGTGCTCTGTACGTTTCAATTCACATTTAATTCTGAATGGGTGTTTCTGTGCCTATACACATAAGTTAGGATTGATTATGGCTGCTGAATATGGGATCAGAAAGTTGTCTTGGCTTAAGCTACTTTCTCAAAGACCTGCTTTTCTTGAATATGTTTTACTAGTTTAAACTTAACAGTTGCACGTTAATAGTGTTGTACTCTTCAAAGAAAGAACTCCTGGTTTCAAGGTGTATTAGTCTTTATGGGGAAGACTATTTTGGAGGTATGTAAGACTTGACAAATTGGATAAAGAAATAGCATATACGTATTGTTGAGTTTCTAAACACAAAGGCTGCTTCTTGGTTTGCGTGACAGAATATTTTAGAACACTTTTGCATAAGCAATTGCATTTAGCCAGCAAAAAAGCAAAGTTGTTTTTTTTGTTTTTTTGTTTTTTTTAATGAAATGCACTGGAAAGTGCTGGAGTGTTTTTCCCAGTGCAGGTAGATTTAAGAGTGTTGCACATTTTATTTTTTCCTTTCGAGTCAGGGTATCTCTGTGTAATGGCTCTGGCTGTCCTGGACTCCCTTTGTAAGATCAAGCAGGCCTTGAACTCACAGTGACCCACCTGCCTCTGCCTCCCCGAGTGCTGGAATTGCTGGCCTACATCACTGCACCCAGCTGGAATTAAATGAAATCCCAGATGCCCCCCTGACCTGATGCCTGAGACCAGAACATCCAGAGACCGTAAGACAAATGAAACACCTGAAGACAGGAGGCAGGCACAGTTGTCTTCTGAGAGACTCCACCCAGCAGCTCCTCAAAACAGATGCTGAGGCTCACAGCCAAACATTGGGCAATGTGTAGGGAACCTTGAGGAAAAGTGGGGGTGGGGGAAGAAAAGGACCTGGAGGTGACAGAAGCCTCACAGGAAGACCAACAAAGCCAACTGACCAGGGCCCAGAGGGGCTTGTGGAGTCTGGAGCATCAACCACGGACGGACCTTGTGTGGATTGGACCTAGGCCCCCTACAAAGATGTAGCTGACAGTGATCAGGCTTTATATGGGTCCCTTAGCAAGGGGAACAGGGGCCTCTCTGTGTCATGGACTCTCTTGGCAGCTTTTCAATTACTTAAGCCTGGCAGGCCCACAGGGGAAGAGGACACACCCAGTCCTGATATGACTTGATGAGTGAAGGGGGTAGGTAGGAAGGGAGGCCCCTCTTCTGAGGAATAGGGGAGGGGATGTAGGAGAGGAAGAGAGGGTAGAGCTGGGAGGTGAGGAGGGGTGGGGCTAGGACCAGGATGTAAGGCGAATACATACATAAATTAGAGAGAGCGAGAGCGAGAGCGAGAGCGAGAGCGAGAGAGAGCGAGAGAGAGAGAGAGAGAGAGAGAGAGAGAGAGAGAGAGAGAGAGAGAGAGAGAGAGAGAGCTGCAGATGACCCTAGTGGTCTTGTTCTAACAGAGAGTAATGCTCCTCATTATAATTTACAGAAGTATTTGCATTATTTTCTCTTTGATGCTATGAGTAACAGGAAGAAGTCTTGATAATTCAAAGTTATCTTGAGCTGATATGCACAAGGTAAAAAGTAGGAAATTCCTGTCTTCTAGTAATGCTGAAAGGATTCCAAATTGGTTGAAGTTGAATTTATAACCTTATCGAAGTTTTCTTTGGTGTAGTCATTTATTAGTTTAAGCCCAGTAGTGTCTACATGGTATGTGAGAGAAGGAAGGTGAGGCGGGAGGGAGGAGCCATGGGCCACAGAGTGAAATTGTCCCATATGACTATAGTGCTTAGTAACATCCTAGCCATGTTTATGTAAATGTTCAACAGTGATAACGTTGTATAATGAAGCATTTCTTTGAATATATCCCTGTATATTTGTCTGTGTGGATGGATGGGTATATACATGTGTATGTATTATAAGCTAATAAGTTTTAGATAAAAGATCAAAGCATTGTGAACTAATGAGACAATGGTAATAATTACTAAATGCTCACCCATTACATTCAGCGCAGTGAATGATTTGTGGCAGCCTGGGCATGCGTGTCTCTAGGATGAATGAGTTTAACAAAAGTGCAGTAGTATGAAAGTATCTCATGAATTAGAGAAATTGGGGTATGTAGTGAGGGATTAAACGTTTATAGTCAAGCAATAGTGCAGCACAATCCACTGCAACACAACACAACACAACACAACACGACACAGTCTCTCTCTTTTCTGTCCCTTCCTCATGACTCCTGTCCATCAGATGAGAGCTACGCCGTCCCATCTCCTCCACAGCAATTTTACTTTTAATTGACTTAGTTTTTCCTCAAACTTGGAAAAAGCCTTAGGTGTCAAATGACTATTTTTATTGATAAATTACAGTCTTTTATTAAGATGCTGAATTTAGTAAATCAATAGCGTGCTGGATGGGCACACTGACTGATGTAACAATGTCCCTAGGATATTTTGTTAGAAAAACAAAACAAGACAAAAACATGTTTGCTTTCTAAAGCCTAACTGTAGATCTCATGATTCATGCTTCTCTCTTTCATGGTAAGGTGATCATAACATTAATTTTTAGGAAACTTTCCAGTGCGTACGCTGATACGTTCTACTGCTTTTTTTTTTCTCCTTTTAGGGAGAAATAATTATAAATATCCTTTAAAAAATCACTGTGCATCCTTACTTAGCATATAAATTCCTCCCTGATTCTTGTGGAAGTACATTTAGGCCATTCTCCCTATGCTGCTTTCTGCTAATTAAAACAGGACTTCGGAGTCCTTATAATGTGCCACATACTGTGCTCAGGTCTGTCTAGAGACAAAAAGGATGAAAAGATACGAGTTTGTGTTTATGTTACTCACAGTCTTTTCCAAAAACACAAAATCACATTACACTTCCTTTTCCTCTGGGTCTTACAGTTTTTTTCTGTCCTGTCTTCTGCAATGTTTCTGAAGGCGTGGCTATCGGAGGACAATCTACACCCACTAACCTACTAAACCAGTATAATACTTAGCAACTATCTCTAGTATTAGTCCTTACACTGACAGGTAAGTGTGGTGTTCACCTCTCATCAAAGAAACGTTCCTTTGGTACAGCAGTAAAGCACTACAGAACCACAACCAACCAAATTTCCAAATGATGGAGCCCAACTCCAGTGCTTGCATCTGCAAAACACTGCCGCTTCTAAGGCTCAGGGAATACTGAGCCACCTTTAAAGAAAAGAAGGCAGTAAATACAAATTAGATTCATAAATCCTTAAGGAAGTGTGCCGATTCATCTTTATTTTCAACTTGATCAGACTGAAGATGCTGGAGATTGACAGAGCTCATGTCTGGGCATCTGTGGTGGCAGTGCTAGAGATCATTAGCATGTGGGGCAGGGACTGAGTGCACAAGACCCCCTGGAAATGTGGGCAACAGCTGACCAGGAGCCAGGATAAAAGGCAAACGGAAGAAGGAAATGCTCCATAGTAGGGCAGACATGCCCCTCTGCTTCCTGGCTTCTGTGAGGAAGAGGATCCAGCTCTGCCCCGTCATGCCCTCTCCACCACGATGACTTGCCTTCCCTCAGGGTGAAAGCAATGGCTCAGTCAACCTCTGACTGAAATCTCATGAAAGCATCAGGCAGAGAGACTTCAGTTATTTGCCACAGTAATAAAACCCTGATGAGATGGCTACAATGTAGGATACCTATGCTGTTCTTCTTCTTCTTTTACAACTACATTCAACGATCACTTCCATATCCATATGATAAAGTTTCAGATATATTGATACATAGAAAATTCACTTGCACATATTAGACCTTAATTGATAATAACTAAAATTAATAATGAACTTAACCTGTTTCTTTTCCTTTTTAGAATGTGTGACTAGTAGAAGATGCTAAGAAGTCTATTAAAAATGGAAAACACAGGCGTCATTTGCATTATATTTCTATTAAGAAGCACCAATGCAGATAAGTTTCTAAATGGAAGGGACAGAGGTATTCAATTAACAAAATAAATGCTTAAATATGTCATTGGACAAACTAATTGAGTGTCCATGCTTTGTTCAATTTGGTACAAATGGTCCCTCGCTCTAGCTATGTCTATATATCTAAATAATTCAAATTCAATTATTATTTATTGATTACATATGTTGTAGAAATTATTATGCTAAGAAGATAAATAATGCTTGTGACATAGTCATAAATAAACTATAGATTACACTGTATCTGATGTATAAAAATGAAATAGCCAGTGCTAGTGAAAGGAGTTACTTGGAAATGACCGAAATAAAGAACAGTTAAGAAGATAAAAAAGTGTCATTCTTATCCTTATAGGCACATGCTAAGGCAAGTTAAAATATTACTCCTATTTATCTCTGAACCCCATTTCTTAATTGGGTTATTTGGTTTGGTAGTGTTTAATTTCTTGAGTTCTTTATTCATTTTGGATATTAGCCCTTGGTCAGATGTAGGGTTGGTGAAGATCTTTTCCCAGTCTGTAGGCTGTTGCTTTGTTCTGTTGACATTGTCCTCTGCCTTATAAAAGCTTCTCGGCCTCATGAGGTCACATTTATTAATTTTTGTTATTAATTAATTAGAGACTGGGTTGCTGGTGTTTTCTATTCAGGAAGTTGCCTCCTGTGGCAATGAGTTGAGGCACTTCCCCACTTTTTCTTCTATCAGATTTAGTGTATCTGGTTTTACGTTGAGGACTTGAATCCACTTGGACTTGAGTTTTGGGCATGATGATAAATATGGATCTACTTACATTTTTCTACATGTAGACATCACATCCAGTTAGGCCAGCACCATTTGTTGAAGATGCTATCCTTTTTCCATTGTATAGATTTGGCTTCTTTGTCAAAAGTCAAGTGCTCATAGGTGTATGGATTTATTTCTGGTTCTTTGGTTTGATTCCATTGATCAAGCAGCCTATTGCTATGCCAGTAGCATGCTGTTTTAACTACTGTTTCTCTAAAGAAAATTCTCAGCAGAGGAATTTTGAATGGCTGAGAAACACTTAAAGAAATTCTCAACATCCTTAGTCATCAGATGAATGCAAATCAAAACAACTCTGAGATTCCATCTTACACTCATCAGAATGGCTAAGATAAAAAAACTCAGATGACAGCACATGCTGACGAAGATGTGGAGAAAGGAGGACACTCCTTCATTGCTGGTGGGAGTGCAAACTTGTACAACCACTTTGAAAATCAATCTGGTGCTTTCTCAGAAAATTTGGAACAGAGCTTCCTCAAGACCCAGTTATTCCACTCCTCGGAAAATACCCAGGAGATGCTTCACCACACAAAAAGGAATTTGCTCAATTGCGTTCATAGTAGCCTTATTTGTAATACCCAGAATCTGGAAACAACCTAGATGTCCCTCAGTAGAAGAATGGATAAAGAAACTGTGGTACATTTACACTATGGAATGCTACTCAGCTATTAAAAACAAGGATCTCTTGAAGTTTGCAGGCAAATGGATGGAACTATAAATGATCATCCTGAGTGAGTTAACCCAGACCCAGAAAGATACACATGGTATATACTCACTTATAATTGCATACTAGCCCAACATAGATGTCCTCTGAGAGTCATCAGTCAGCAGGGGATCCAGATGGATGCTGGGACTCACTATTGAGACTCCAGCTGAGAGTGGTATGGGAGAATGGGGAAATAGAAGGACCTAGAAAGTCCAGGAGCCCAACAAGAAGACCATTAAGGCTGGTGGATCTGGACCCAGAAAGCCTGCACAATCTGCTGTACCAAGCAAGGACAATGCATTCAGTAAACCTAGAACCTCTGTTCAGATCTAGCCAATGGACAGCGCGTTCTTCACAGTTGTGTCGAGAGAAGGAACTGACTCTTACATGAACTGTGGTGCCCCCTATTTGACCACTTCCCCTTGGTGGGGAGGCCTAGTGGCACTCAGAGGAAGGGGGAGCAGGCTATCTGGATAAGACCTGATAGGCTGTGATCATATGGTGGGGGAGGGGTTCCCCTTCTGTCACAGGTCCATGGGAGGGGAACAGAGTGAAAGAGAGAGGGAGGGGATAACAATCAGGATGTAATCTGAATAAATTATTTAAAAAAATAGCTATATTCCTCCTAAACAAGTGTCTGCTTCATCTTAAAAATCAACTAAATGAAAATCCTGTGAGTTATTTGCTTTTCACACAGAAGGAGACAAATCCATTCCTACAAGCACATGTAAGCGTAGATCTATGCTCTTGAGGTTGGAAAGTGATACTCAGGAAGATAAAAGACATAGATACACATAATAAGAGACTTTAGAGACGAGAATCATCTTGGATGATGGGCAGAAAGTCATGTTCAGATAAAGTCCACGGAAATAATTTGAGCTAAAGGATAAATCACCTGGCAAAACGAGTATGCTGATGGTGGAAGGAAAGTATTAGCTGCAGGCCAGGCTGATCTGGTTATCTTGGTGGGCAACATTTGTCCTAACCACAGGTATTCAGAGAAAACCATGTTAAATGTTTTGAGCAAGCTCTTATTGAAGGGGATTGGTTAAAATTGGGAATTGCTAACTGTGAGTTATTAAGAGACACAGTATCCATAAATCAATTAAGTGCATTACAGTCTATTCCGTTCCCAGCTTTCATTTAGAAACACAGGCTGTATGCTTTACTGAGGCAGCATAAATCAAACATCTAGGCTACCTTAATTTATTCTATAGTGTTTGCCTTTTGTTGAAATAAAATGAAATACATCTACCCCGATAAGCCTGAAAGGCAACACATTTATATTCAACAAATTCCCGGTGTTTTGACTTTAGTTTTGCTTTGATTCCTACATCCTGACCTATGAAGTGGCATGGGGGCATTGTGAAAGGCTGGACTTTGGTCTTCGAGTGGACGATTCAAAAATTGTCTCTACTGCTCACTGGGGTTTGACTTTGACTAAGTTACTTTATCTTCCTTAATGTCAATTTTCTTGCCTCTAATTTCTGCATGGCAGGGCTTACGGGAAGGTGTAGAGAAAGTGTTACTTAGTATAACACTAAGCTTTACTTGCTTAGGTTTCTGTAAACACCACTACTATCATCATCATATCATCATCATCATCACCACCACCACCACCATCATCATCATCATCATCATCATCATCATCATCACAGTGTTCTCATATTATGGGTGAGAAACTTAGTTTTTGTGCAGGAAAACTGTAATTCAAATGAGTATTGCTGATATGAGAAATGTTATTACTAGTGTTTCCCCAGGTTTAGAATGAGGGAGGAGTTGTAAGGATAAAAAGTCTATGAAGAGGGAAATAAACGTCAGCCAAAATGACCTTTTCACAGGGGTCACTGAAGACCTTTGGAAAACATAGGTATTTACATTATGATTGATAACAGTAGCAATATTAGAGTTATGTGAAGTAGCAACCAAAATAATTTCATGCTTGCAGTGGGTGGGGTGGAGGGTCAGCGAGCCACGAGGAAATGTGTGAAAGGGTCCCAGCATCAGAAAGGTTGAGAACCACGGAAGAGCTTTAGCGGGGAGGGTGGCCATGGTGGTGATTATAAATCTTTAAAGTGCACGGAGAGAAGCCTTAGAGCCAGGGCAGCTGGGAAGGAGGCGTCACAGAGTTACGGGATTCTCTGGACTGAGGTGCAGGACTCGGGCTCACCTAACCACCCAATGTCTAAGAACAAAGTTGGTTGTAGAGGCACTTTATTTTCCACCTCCCAAGCCCTGAGCTAGGACAAGTGCTTACGCCCAGAACTCCATGCATGGACCACCCGATTCTCTCTGTAAGTAGAACAACACGTAGAACGCCCCTATCCTCAGGCGTTTCTGAGATACATCGGCAGACTGGAGTGGAGCAGGCAGCAGCCTGGCATATCGTAACCGTGCGTTGTGTTGGAAGGACCCTCATAAATGCACACATCCTCGGATGCCCCCGCGAGTATTGGGGACATTCAGAACTTGAACTATTCCGGGCCCGTTCCTACAGAATATAATTATAATCTCATTTTATATTTCCTTATCCACAGTGATGGTGTCAGAAAAGAGAGTGGAAATCCGTGATAAACTGAGGAAAGGTATTAACTTTCCAAAGTCAAGCCCTTGAAATGCTTTTCTCATTTGCTTGTTTTACAAAGTACTCTGATCAATGAAATGAAGTAGGCGAGGGGTTTCACACTCCACGATGCTCTTTTCAAAGTCTGCTTACAAGGAGCCAGAAAAAATCACTTTGTCCCCTCTAAGCTTAACATTTTTTTTTTAAATAGGAAAAGGAATTCTTTCACTTTTCCTTTCAAGAAAGATTCTGATAGCTAAGACCAATTGAGTCTAAAAGGCATGCACTTTGACCTGTAGCTACGATAACGTGGCCAGACCTGGCAGGAGAAATGTGGCAAAGGAACGTGTGAAGTGTGACCATTTGCCAGCGCAGAGCTGGCCTCTCATTCTGGCCCCGTGTGTGTCCATGTCCATGCATGTGCAGGCGCACATGTGTGAACTCTAGAAGGTAACTTCCGTGTCTCTCCCTTAGAAGCATCATCTACTTCACTAACTTGGATTAGCCATTAACTTGGATAGCCTGGGCACCAAGCCCCAGAAATCCTCCCGTCCTCCTCCTCAGTGCTTGGATCACAAGAGCATGGCCTTGTGAATTCTGGGGCTCAAGTGCAGGTCTTAATGGCTGCAGAGTGGTCACTTTGCCTACTGAACACTGTTCTCCCACCCGAATTCCTTTTTTAGGTCTAGTGGTCTTTTTGCTTGTTTTGTAAAGTGTTTGTGAGTGAGTGTGAGTGTGAGTGTGTGTCTCTGTGTGTGTGTGTGTGAGTGAGTGAGAGAGAGAAAGAGAGAGAGAGAGAGAGAGAGAGAGAGAGAGAGAGAGAGAGAGAGAGAGAG
>OU015744.1:92995317-93007707 GCA_907169655.1 Acomys percivali
GTGTGTGTGTGTGTGTGTGTGTGTGTGTGTGTGTGTGTGTGTGTGTGTAATGAAGGTCCTGGAGGAAGCAGGCGCTCCACAAAGAGACCATCAAGACCTGTGGATTTGGATACAAGAGGGCCTGCACCAGCTGATGCACCAGCCAGGGACAATGCATGCCGAGAATCATGAAACCCCTGTTCAGATGTAACTGATGGAATGCCAGTTCTCCATGTGGCGGGCAGGGGCGACTGCTGCTGAACCTCAGCATGCGCTTGGTTGCCCAGGATTTGGTCACTGCCCCTTGGCAAGATAGCCTAACAGGCACTCAGAAGAAGGAGATGCAGGCTGTCCTGATGAGACTTAGTAGGCTTTCACCGGACAGTTGGGGTAGGAGAGCACCCCCCCATCAGAGGTCTAAGGGAGGGAACTAGGCAGAGGAGGGAGGGAGGGTGGGAACGGGAAGATAAGAGGGAGGAGATAACAATAGGGATGTATAGTGAATAAATTATAATAAATAAAATATACATTAAAAAGAGAGGGAAAGAGAAAAAAATAAATGAAAAGATAAAAACAAAACAAAAACAAAAACCAGATTGTCCACATGTCATATGTACCCATCTGCACTGTTAGCTCTCATCATTCTTGCCCTAATTATGGGCAGGGTCAGGTTTGACGCAGAATGGTCTCTAGATGCTTTCTGGTTTTTATCGTGTTATGGCTCAAGAGAAAAAGAGCTCAGGTATCTTGGATATTTATGCTTCAGTGACTGACTGCAAACCTTGCAAGGAATGGGGCCTCGCTGAACTTAAGGCCTCTTCCACGAGGAGAGCCTCACTCATGCTCAATGCTCCTGTCAGATCGATGACAGAAGTATTAGGAACAAAAATATTAATCAGGTCTTGGCTTTTTCAGTTATATTTTGATTGAAAATGGAATAAAAATATATTACCCCTCGAGATTAGCACTTACTGAATACTGCTGGCGGGCACCGTTCTTCCTACTGTTACATGGAATATTTAATCAAACAGTGAGTTTTGAGGTAAGCAGTGGTATTTCAGCAGTTTCCCTTTTGCGCCCACCAAGTGAGCTTTCCCGCTGAGACTGCTCACCGGCTGCCCAAGGATAAACAAGTGCTGCCAGTGATTCCGGTTACTGTGGGGGCAGGGGAGGCCGCAGCAACACGTTAAAGCTTCTGGCTGCCACAGCACGTTGACGATGCCCAATATTCTTTCCATACGGCATCTCATTTGGTGTGACAAGAGGCATGAGGGTAACGCTGTATATTTAGTCTCTGCTTGTCCCCGTCAAGTTTCTTTTAGGCTGTAGCTGGGAGGGCCAGTTGGAAGGACTGGTCGTCTTAATCAGAAAACGAATAACCAGAAACGCGTTTCATAAAGTATCCATCCTTTTAGCAGATAGTAAATTAAAATGTTGTATAAGCTGCTGGAGTTCAATACTGGGCCATTTTATTCAAGGAAGAAAGAGGTATTAATTAGTCTGTTGCTCGGGGGCTTCCTTATACAACGCTTCATTCCCTTTGCTCTGTAACAAACAGTTCCCGGACGCCTGGGCCCTGACAGAAGAACTTGCGAGTCCCTTCTTGATAGCTCTCCTTCTTCCCTCAGACACCGCTAAATGGGAGAGGATGTGGTTCTGGTGTAGGAAGAACAGAAAACAAAACCAGGCTCTCTCTCTCTCTCTCTTTTTTTTCCGATGTAAGAGAACAAATAAACGTGGCATCATGGCAGACCAGAGCTAAACACTCCGCCCAAGTTGTCTGTCTCAGTGATGAGGCTCCTTCAGGCCCCAAAACCGAATGTTCTGGAAGCTTCCTGAATTGGAGTTGAAACCAATTAAGGTCATATCATCTGGGTGGGGCCTTTGGAGGAAGAATGGCTTACCACTGAGACTGAAAAATTAGGGTAGGTTGCAGTCGAGTAAAAACTCCGAATGTAGAGTACACCAGACAAGTGGTTGGTGAGAGTCTTATGTAATTACTGTCAAAAGTGGGAAGTTTTAGGACAAATACAGTTTTAGGGGCATTATTTTCACACGAGACGTGTGCCTTTTTTTAATCCCCAAATTTGGCCTTTCTGCTCAAAAGTGATTGACATCTTCAAAAGTATTTTCAACCCTATGTAGTAAAGATAATGCCACTTAACTTATATTTAGAAATACTTTTAGACTTACAAACATTTTGCAAAAATAGTGCAGAGTTTCTGTAAGTCATAATCTCCTTCAGTGCTAAAATCTTACTCAAGCAGAATGTGATGTTTCTGAGTCAAGGCATTAGCATTGGTGAAATAAAAATAAGTGAACAACCTATCATATTCAGATTTCATCTGTGTTGCAATGCTGTCTTCCCAGAATTCCATTCAGGAGTCTACATGGCATTTTGTTGTTATTTCTGTCTAGTGTCCCGAAATCTACAACTGTTCTTCATCTAACTTTAACCTTTGTGACCTTGACATTTTTGATTAATATAGATCAGTTATTTTTGAACATGTCTCTCACTTTGGGTTTATCTGGTGTTTACTCATAATTGGATTGAGGTTGTGTACTTTTGCAGGAATCTCATGGAAATGATCCTGTCTCCTTCCCTGTGCATCATATAATAGGGGTCAGGATGTCAGAGTGTGTTATTTCTGCTGGTACTGACCAGGGTCATTTGGTTAGCTGGTTTCTGCTCTATTTTCCAGTTACTATTGTGTGCCTTATTGCTGGGAAATATTTTGGGAGAAATGTTTTGAGATTATGCAAATCATATTTGCCCTAAACCTCTCAAGCAATGGCTTTTTGCCTACAACAGTAGATTGTGACTAAATAATTATTACTATGGAATTTACTTAATGATATTTTTTTATTTTCCTCTTTTTATCAATATCTATTAGTTGGAATTATTCAGTATGGAAGAGTGATCATTCTCTTTGTCAAGATAATTTTTTTTTGTTTCCTTGAGCATATACACGTGGGTATTTATTTGTTTCTATGGTATATTAATTACTTTGACAAAATGCCCTGAAAACCTTGGGAGGAAGGGTTTATTTTGATATGCAGCTCCAGAGTGGATTCAGCCCATCACAGTAGGGAAGGCAGCACCCTATCCCATTTCATCCTCACCCAGGACACAGAGAGAAAGAAGATCATCATGTGGGACACAGAGACAAAACCCCCAAATCTTCCCACGGTGGTGGGCTAACTTCCTCTAGCAGAGCTATGCTCCATAACCCCCCCAAATGGTGTCACAAGGTGGGGGCTGAGTATTTAAACACAGCCAGTGGGGGGCATTTCTCATTCAAGCCACTGCATATGGGGATCATCTCATCCTGTCCTTGCTTAGTTTGTTGCTTCTGTTATGCCAGTGCTGGCCATTGAGCATCTTACTGAGTCTGTTCTGTGGTAAATGCCACGTCTGCTTCTTGAGAACCTCACTTCGTTCCCTGGCTGCTTCATACTATATTTCAGGCTTGTTTGTACTTTATCCATCCTGTCTTTATATTGACTAGCTTTCATTGATTAGAGAATGCTGTTCAGGATCTTAGGTGTATATTTAAAGCCACTGTAACCTCAGGGTTAAATTTTGCCATCTTTTATTTGTAACTTATTTCTCCAATAGTGAGGAATCCAGTTTTGAGTTAACATAATGTATTCATTTGTATAATTCTAATGGGCATATAGAATGGGTCTAGGATTGTTAAATTATACCACGATGAAAACCATATTTACTACCTAAATTATAGCACTTATAGAATATTTTTAACTATTTAGTCTAATAATATTCAATAAAGCTAACACTGTGGATATTCTATTCACATCGCGACCTAGAAAGCATACAGTTGTTCAGACACATCTTTCTTAACCTAGTTTGTAGATACCGATTCATGTTTAGATGTCAGTATCTTCTGTATGTACCACTTTCTTTAGGAAAAAGCCATGCCCGTAGTAAAATAAAGAAATGTAACATTATCATAATAAGAAGGCAAAGTGGACGACTGTGAAAATATCTTAAACTGTGAAAATCTGTATGTTGGACGGCTACATGTAGGCAGACAAGCAGCACTATGCCCTAAGGCTTTGCTAACTTAATATTACTGGGAGGATTGCTTTGTCACACCCGTGATTTCCTGAAAACGCCATAGCATAGTGGTTAATTGCAGCTTCTGCCATTAGTGTTGGGAACATCAAGATATTTTTTTTTTTTTATAGTTTGCTAGTAATATACATTTGGGTAAATTATTTAACATCTGCATGTCTCCCATCCATCCGTTAAAGTTTTTTCATATCTCTTTCTCAAATCTGAAAAGTTGGGGGAAATAAGTCAGCGTTCCCCCCATGGTTAAGATCATCCGCAGGATTCACTTAAGGTGGTGTGTGCCTAATAAGTAAAATGTGGACTTGAAAATCATTCTTGTGCTGATAACTGCTCTTAAATGTTGTATTAATTTCCATTCTAAGATGAGATTTGTTTCATTTATATATAATTAAAAAATATATATTTATTTATTCACTTTAGATCCAGATTGTACCCCCTCCATCCTCTCCTCCCTCTTTTCCCTATGCCCCTTCCCCTACTCCTTAGAAAAGGGGAGCCACCCCCTACCAACCCCAGGACATCACATTTCATCAGGACTAAGTGCGTCCTCCTCCCCTTGGTCTGGGAAGCAGCCTGGCCAGGGGGAACTGACCGAGAAGCAGGCAACAGAGTCCATGTCATAGACACATGGCACTCCCCTCACTAGAGGACCCACATGAAATCCGAGCTGCCCACCAGCTACATCTTTATAGGGGCCTATGGCCAGTCCATGCATGGACCTTGGTTGGTGCTTCAGTCTCCACAAGCCCCTTTGGGCTCTTGGTTATCCCTCTGGTTATTTGGCTCTGTTGGTCTTGTGGAGCTCCTGTCACCTCCTGGTCTTCCATCCTTTCATCCTTTGTTCCGTTACACACTTTGCCCAGTGTTTGGCTGTGAGTCTCAGCTTCTGTTTCAATCAGCAGCTCAGTGGAGCCTCTCAGAGGACAGCTCTGCTAGACTCCTGTCTGCAAGTATAGCAGAGTAATAATAGTGTTGGTTCTCCCCCGTAGGGTGAGTCTCAGGTTGGGTCAGGCATTGGCTGGACTGTCCCTCAATCTCTGCTCTATCTTTATTCCTACACATCTTGTAGGCAGGGTAAATTTCGGGGAAAAGTTTTTGTGGGTGTGTTGGCGCCTCCCTTCCTCTATAAGGAGTCTTCTCTAGTTAGTGTCCTCTTCAGTCACCATGACCCCTGCTACTAGGCATCTCAGTTAGAGTCACCCCCATGTCCTCTCAGAAGCCTACCTGTCCTAGGTCTCCAGCGTGTCACAGAGATGCCCACACCTACGGGTTCTCTTCTCTCTGCAGGCCCTCTGCCCTCCTGCTTTCACTCTCCCCAGGTCTGATCTTCACCCTCATTTTTCTTGGTGTTCTCTCTATTCCTTTCTTCCCTCTCTTCAACTGCTTCGGATGTCTTTTCTATTTCTCCTTCTGAGTGAGATTTAAGCATCCTCCCTTGGGGCTTCCTTCTTACTTATCTTCTTTGGGTTTGTAAATTGTAGTATGTTTATCCTGTACTATGTGGCTAAAACTCACTTATAAGTGAATATATACCATGTGTGTCTTTCTGGGTCTGGGTTACCTCACTTAGGAAGATCATTTCCAGTTCCATCCATCTGCCTGAACATTTCATGATTTCCTTGTTTTTAATAGCTGAGTAGTATTCCACTGTGTAAATGTATCACATATTCTTTATCCATTCTTCGATTGATGGAATCTAGGTTGTTTTCAGATTCTGGCTGTCCGAATAAGGCTGCTATGAAGATAGTTGAGCAAGTGTCCTTGTATGGTAGAGCATCTTTTCGGTATACGCCCAAGAGTGGTATAGCTGGATCTTGAGTTACAGCTATTCCCAATTTTCTGAGAAAGCGCCAGATTGATTTCCAAGTTGTACAAGCTTGTTCCCACCAGCAATGGAGGAGTGTTCCTCTTTCTGCACATCCTCGCCAGCATGTACTGTCACTTGACGCTTTGATCTTAGCCAATCTGATGCATATAAGATGGAATCTCAGAGTTGTTTTGATTTGCATTTTCCTGATGACTAAGGAAGTTGAGCATTTTTTATGTGCTTCTTGGCCATTCAAGATTTCTCTATTGAGAATTCTCTGTTTAGCTCTGTACTCAATTTTTAATTGGAGTATTTAGTTTGTTGGTATTTAATTTATTGAGTTCTTTATGTATTTTGGAAATTAGCCATTTGCCAGATTAGAGTTGTTGAATATCTTTTCCCAATTTGTAGACAGCTGTTTTGTTCTACCGACAGTGTCCTTTGCTCTACAAAGCTTCTACTAGACTCTCAAAGAAAAGCTAATACCAATATTCTCAAACTATTCCACAAAACAGAAACAGAAGGAACATTGCTGAATTCATTCTATGCTACCATAGTCACCCTGATACATAAACCACACAAAGACTCAATGAAGAGAATTTCAGACCAATTCCCCTTATAAACATTGATGCAAAAATACTCAGTAAAATACTCTCAAACTGAATGCAAGAACACATCAAATATATCATCCAGTGTGGTCAAGTAGGATTCATCTCAGGCATGGAGGGGTGGCTTAATGTATGAAAATCCATCAACATAGCCTGCCATAAAAACAAACTGAAAAAAAATATACGATCATCTCATTAGATGCCAACAAACCATTTGGCAAAATTCAACAGCCCTTCCCTTCATGTTAAAAGTCTTCAAAAGATCAGGGATACAAAGCACATACCTAAACACAATAAAGGCAATATACAGCAAGCTTACTTATATATAATTGAGAAACTTAATACCTAAGTTATCTATTTGAGAGAAATAGAGAGACAAAGACACAAAGACAAAGATACAGAGAGACAGAGAAAAATAAACATTATCTCAGTATTAACAACCAGATGATGTCATTGTTAGTACAGAGTGATACAAATCCCTCTTTATGATGCTGTTATGTAGCATGTATATAGTTTAACAGGATATGTATAAGTTAAGCAAATGACTGTCATATCTATACACATGGTTTTTTCATTTAAAATAATATTGTGGGTATAGTGTTATACTTTTTGCCAGAAAGCCTGGCCAAATCAGTCTGAATTCTGATCAATCCAATGGGAGCTAAAATTGAACTAGACAAAAATATCAGTAAACACAAGTATTTGGGTGCCCTGGCCCTCAACTCTATCAGTTATCTATTTTTTTTTCTATAAATGCAGCAATTCTCAGGGTTTGCCTAGAAAAAAAAATAGAGTTAAATCTAAGAAATCAATCTTTGCTTTTTGAAATTTTGTTTGTCATGTTCATTTCAGTGGTATCGCAAAGTGAAGGAATTAACCTCAACTTCAAACCCACGTCTTTGATCAAAGGTGCTCTCCAGAAGCCTGCAGGCATCCTCGGAGGCTGAACTTCCAAAGGAGGCATTTTCCACCACAACTATGGGGTTTTCAAAATCATAAGTAATGTTTCATAGCTTAAAAAAAGATTAAGTGAAAGTCTCCCAAGAGTCTGCTTTACTCATGCCCTCCTTCCTGCCCTTTCTCTTTGCTCCAGCTACACGATGCAGGAAGTATAGCTGGTGTCTTGATGTTGCCAACGTTTTAGATGGTGCTGAAACGTATGAAAAGTTCTAAACATGTAAAGACTGTATTTCACTCTTATTTTTAACTCGTGAGAGTAATATTAGATGGTGCTGAAACATATGAAAAGTTCTAAACATGTAAAGACTGTATTTTACTCTTATTTTTAACTCATGAGAGTAATAAGTGAGGAGGTTAGGATTAAGTGATGTTACACTGAAGAGGGCATCTTGAATCCCAACTTTTATGTACAAAGCCATTACCTAGGTAAGCATCCTGTGCTTTCCATGTGAAACGTAAACTTGTCACACGTTACTTTCTTTGACTCTCTGCACCTTTTAAAAGAAAGTTTTCTTGGAGGGAAAAGGAGGAAAGTAATTTTGAAAACTTGTAGTTACTAAAAAATCCATCTGATTATTTTTTTGCTTTGGTCTATATCTACATTGTAACAATGCTGTATATATAGCTCTGTAGCAGTGATTAGGTCCCTTAAATGTAGTATTTCTATTTGGGATCTTTAGAGGAATGATTGGGCCTGCAGATATTAAGGGCAGTGTTTCCAGAATCAGAGGACTACCTTTCAAATTCTAGACTCCTTTGGAATGTGCAAGGTATCTGACTGCACAATATTATTAACTGTTAGACATGCTTACACATTATGACATGCCTGCTGTCTGCTAGGATCTGTGCAAATACCTCACACTTATTTTGTATTCATGATACTGGGTTTTTATTACCTCCATTTTACGGTAATGATCTGAGTCTGGAAAAGTGAAGTCTCCTTCTTTGTGTCATTATTATTTTGCTTTGCTTTTTTTGGGTAGTGTCACCAGTTCTTTCTTTGAGAATTTCTGACCACGTGTTTTGATTATATCCAAGTCCCTCTCCGTCTTCTTCTGACCCACCCCCTTCCCTACCTGCCCAACTTTGTGTCCTCTCTTAAATTCTTAACATTGAATTTGTTCTGCTCCTATACTCTTGGTTGTGTGGAGCACGGTTAGCCGGAGCCACGCCCTTAAAGAGAACTGACTCTCTTCTTGAAGAAGCTGCCAAATGCCCAGAGGGCCTCAGCTAGGGGTGGGACTCTGTGTCTCCCTCCTGCTCCCTGCTAAGAGTTTTGTCTCTCTTGAATTTGTGCAGGTTTTACGCTCACTGTCACAACTACTGTGCGCAGCCACCCTCAGTGTCCAGGAAACAGTGTTTCCCCATAGTCACCCACCACCTTGGTTCTTAAAGTCATTCCTGTCTCTTCCATAATGACCCCGTTGTGATGCGGATATCCCATTTAGGGCTGAGAATGCTGCAGCCTGTAGCATGCAGTTATTGTATTAAGCAACCATCTGCAGGAATTTAAGCCAGGGTTGTGGTATTCTTCCTTTTTTCATCGCTAGACATAGTTGAGACTTGTGAGTTTCTGGTATCCTCCGAACCCCTGCTTTGTTTAGGACCAGCACAGCCCTTACACGCTGAGCCAGCTATGGCAGCAATGGGCTCTGGCTGTGGCCTGAACCCTCTAAGACTGCTGAGTATCTCTCCCACCTCCTCCGCCATGGGCTTGCGTGCTGACTACTAAATGAAGTGCTGAGGCTGTAGGGAGCTAAGTCTAGCCGAGACTTGTGGAAAGGCAGCACAGATGGACTTACCTCCTACAGTTTTCGTTTCTTTTCTAACCACATTTCCTTTCTGAATTATTAACTGACTTTTCCTGTCTCTTCTTTAAAAGTGTGCTCTTAGTTGAGAGTTAGGGTAGCTGTGTTTCTTATCTGTTACAGTCTTCAAGTATGTATTTCTTGCTTCTACAGGTAAAAGTCAAAACTCCTCTCCTTAGCATTATAGGTTCCTGCCACATCTTTCTCTCTATCTCCTGACATTTTCAACTTTCATGTTAGGTTCAAGTTTATCCATCTATTCACTGTCTCGTATGTGTGTGTGTGTGTGTGTGTGTGTGTGTGTGTACGCGCACGCGTGCGTGCGTGTGTGGGCATGTATGAGTGCATATGTCTTTAAATTCTTTTGCAAGTGCTAGGTTTTCTGTCTTCCCACCACGTCCTGTCCACTTTCCAAACCTTTTATTTTATTGTTCAGAGTGCAGCTCAGTTGCCCTCTGTTCTGTGAAGTTCTCTCTGCATCATGGAGGAAGGAGGTTCTCCTTTCTCTGGGAGGCCGAAGCATCACAGAAATGCCTTGCCGAAACATGTTTCACCAAGTTTGACACTTGCTCATTGGTTGTTCACTCCACCGGGCTGTAAGCCCTGGGAGAGTGATGACTTTGTCTCAGACCTCTTTGTGTCCCCTTGAATGCATTAATAGGCAAACTAGGAGCCAGAGAAGGTAAAACGACGTGCCCTGCTAGCGTGCAGCATGATCAGTTACTTTCAGGATCTCTTGGAGCCTAATTTTCTCACCCCTGAGATGAAGACCTTGGCTCTAATCTCTTGTGTCTGTTCCTCAGAGGACATTTAGCCAGTTAAACAGTGAGGAATTAAGGGGTTGCTTATGGCAACTCTTTTACGAAAAGCTTGCTTTTTTGTTAAAAATGTCATTTCAGTATGAGTCTCTCCAAGGAGTGGTTTGGGCTGAGAGTAAAGATCCTGGCATCTCTGGAGACTGAAGTGTAGTGGAAAGGTCGCAGCTATAATAGGCAGGCCCCGGGAATTGTTTCAGGCCCACAGAATCTTGGACTGTCAGACTGGGAGGGACTGAAGAGATCCGTCATGGAGCTTCTTTAATAAAAACAGAGGATGTGGAGAGTTTATGTAACTTGTTCAAAGTCGTAAATTGGGCTGTCACAAAATGCAGCCTCTGACCAGGCAGTGTGGCAACACACCCATAACACGAGAAGGATGAGGCAGGGGAATCTTGAGTTCAAGGCCAGCCTGGGGTACATAGTCAGACCCTACTTAAAAAACATAAAGCTAAAAAAAAAAAAAAAAAAAAAAAAAAAAAAAACCCACAAACTGGAAAATTTCACCTATAGTCTTAGATTTTTTTCATTATGTCTTATTAAACACATAATTTCCATAATTAAATCACTATTTTGGATAATATTGTCTGCTGAGATGCATGAGGAATGGAAGTATTGATGTTATTCTCTGAGCTTCTGTGTCACAGTTTGTTGTAGTTGGGTCCTTGTTTTCCTTCCCACCCTCAAGCTCCTGGAATAAGGACTCATGGGATGCAAAATATCATTTACAAATACCTTGGCAATATAGACGGGCTCTTCTCTGACTAGTTCGTAGCTTACAGTAACCCATTACAATAACCTACATTCTGCCTCGTGGCTGGTTACCTCTGCTCAGGTACCTTGCACCTGTCCTCACAACTCTCTGCCACTCAAATCTCCCAGGCCTCTGGCTCTATCCCAGAATCCTTTCTGCCTGCTGGGTGTCCCACCTCCTATTTCATGCCTAGGCTATAAGTCATCATATATTTTTATTAACAGGTATTGCATCCATACAATACATAGGACATTCTCTCGACAACAGTTGGTTCGGTTTAGTAAGCCTAATGACTTGTGGACTGCCTTAGTTTCTCTTTGTACTCATATTAGCTTGATCTCCATCTCCCAATGTGGTGTAAGTATGTGGAAAAAAAATTATCCATCATTTATTGTTCTATTCTGTTCTGTTCATCAGAGAAGTGAAAGAAGAGTAAACAATAGGCAGACAAGATTTTACTAAATAATGCATGCTAAAAGATTCATCTTTATTTGTTTTTAATTTTTGGTTTTTCGAGACAAGGTCTCTCCTTGTTAGCCCTGGCTGTCCTGGACTCGCTTTGTAGACCAGGCTGTCCTCGAACTCTCGCGATCCACCTGCCTCTGTCTCCCGAGTGCTGGGATTAAAGGCATGAGCCATTTTACCAAATGATGCATGCTAAAAGAGTTTTTTTTAAAAGTTATACTCTGGCCACAGTTAATGAGGAGTCAAGTTTCACATAAGATAAAATAAGTATGCACCAGATAAGAAATTGGACAGTGTGTGGATAAGCTTTGAAAGTCCTGATGCAAACTGTAACGCCAATGGCAGGCGTGGAGACTCGCAGTTGCTATAGGCTTTGTTTCTGTACAACTGGGCACGTTGCCTTTGTTATAATGGCTGAACCTTTTACCCAGTCTTAAAAATTTCATACATAATATTATTTTTTTCAGTTGCTGTGATGAAACACTCAGATAAAAAGTAACAGGGGAGGAAAGGGTACTTCCAAGTCACAAAATATCACCGAGGGAAGTCGAGGCAGGAGCTCAAGCAGGGGCTTGAAGCAGAAACCGTGGGAGAATCCATCTGTCACCTTCCTTGCATGCTTATATTTAGTTACCTTTCTTCCACACCCCAGGGCCGCTACTTTGGCAACTACCATAAAGGCCTGGTGATTTTTTTTTTCTGAGCATTTGCTTATGCCAATACTTTAGATTGGACTAAGAAATCCTTATATCAGATAATTTCTGTCTTCTTTTATTAAAAAATAGTTTTATTACGTCTCTGAGAATTTCATACAACGGATTTGAACATATTCACCCCCTGATTCCCTCTGTTTCCACCCTCTCCACTTTATCATCCCTTCCCACCTAAGTTTGAGATTATTTCCTTTACTCCCCTTTTCCCCACACAGTGCAGGTCGTGTTGCCCATAGTCTTGGGATTGAAGTCTTCTTTGATGTGCAGTCATCCAATCAGAGAGCACATCAGTAAGGGAAACTAGCTTGCCTTTCCCCAGTAGCCATGAAACGGACGCTAGCTCATCAGTGAGCAGTGAGACTTCCTGTCCACCTCCCTCGCTCCA
>OU015744.1:93017649-93045876 GCA_907169655.1 Acomys percivali
TAAGGCAGAACAGACCCAGACTGTTATCCCTGACTCCACCTATAACATACCATCTAGTGCTCTTCCAATCTGAATACTTTCAGCCGTCTGAAGACACAATTTTATTCATTTGTCTTTTTGTAGTGCTGGTTTTTATGACCTAGAAATTCCTGGCATGTTCATTTTTAACTCTGTGGCTTAACCTCTGTGTGTGCCATTATGGAAATCAATCTTTTGAAGTCATAAGTATGCTGCAGAGACCCATCACCAAGCGTTTATATGAATGATTTAGAATGGGGCTAAATAATTACATTTTGTGGCCAAAAGACTTAGCTTAGAAGTTAGAAGAATAAACCTTTTTGGCATTTCTTAAATACATATTAGTGTTATGCATCTTAATATAAATTCAACAATGTAAAGTCATTTCAGTAGCATACTTGAAGACTGAGAGAATCTGCCTACACCCACATTTAACTAAATTTGGCTCCTTAGGTATTAGGAAAGTAGCTGGTTAAATTTAAGTATGATTATCCGAGCCATTGACTGTACAGGACATTAAGAAGGATAGTGTTCTCACCCCTAGTACCTTGAATATATTCACCAAGATCTACTTTCCAAGTATTTCCCTCATCCCTGAAAAGTAGTAGGGATGGCATGGACAGGAACCCTGCTCTCATGGGTGGTTGTGCCATTATTTATTGAGCACCATTCACATAACTACCGTTCTTTTTCCATAGCACCGAGCTATGATTTCTAACTCCACCCATAGAAGATCAACCAGGATGTGTGCCATTATCAACCTGTCCACTGCCTGCAAGTGCCAATGTGACAAACTAGTGGGACTAGCATGAGGTCTGGACGTAAGGGAGGTCACACGGGGCCAGCTGTGAGTGAGCGGGAGAGAGCCAAGGCAGAGTGCAATGCAGTGCTCAGCTTTTATCAGGGAAAACAAATTTCCAGATAATCTCTATCCAATCACCAATTTCTGGGATGCAAATCCCATGGTGCACTGTCTCTTGCATTGTTCTAAGTACTTGTGTGATTGTGTGCAGTCTAAGAAAGTCCTCTACTTGCTGCCACTTAGCATTGGAGACTACCCATTTCAAGATATTTTCTTGAGAGAAGGTAGGGAAATACATTTTAGTTCACTGTACCCTTCTTGAACCAAATTATCTTGAAGTTGAGTGTCCAGGAGGGATTCTGAGGGCCTTCTCTTTCCAAAAGTGTGAAGGTTGATCTTTCTAAGAGGCTGTACACTGGCTCTTAGGGAAATGTCCTGCTGGTTGTTCTTTCTGGCTTTGCTTCATATTCTAGCCAGCCTAGCTTTAGTCTAGCAGCTACAGGCTCCGCCCCCTCAGCACTCCCCAGATTTTGCAGATTACTTTCCGACTGTCCTTTTAACTGTGTGTCTGCTGTGTGACTTGATAATCTTCCCTGTCCTGGTTATGGGATGCTATCATTTGTCACATATTCTTTT
This sequence comes from Acomys percivali, assembly GCA_907169655.1. NCBI lineage: Eukaryota > Metazoa > Chordata > Mammalia > Rodentia > Muridae > Acomys > Acomys percivali. The sequence goes on from OU015744.1 coordinate 93,019,106, forward strand.
TATTATGCAACCCATTAAAGTTTATTCTAAATTTCCAGGTATATTTATATGTTATTTACGTGGCGTTGTTTGATGACCTTGTTTATTTTCCCTAGTGGGATTGTACATTTTTGTTGGAGGGTGGCAGGTGTGCCTTTTCTTTGCATTCTTCCACAGAGACCTTTACACTGACAATTTGAATAATCAAAAATATTTATGAAACAATAAATACAATGTTGATTATTTATTCAATTGTCTGAAATTTTTGTTGTCAACTTCAGCTGTAGTGAGCCAGTTAAGATTTGTTCTTTGTTTGAAATTAGCTGAGGATAATATGCTCATTGATTGATTGTTTTCTTACTTTCTTTTGACATTGAGGCAATTTGCCTCTATTCAATAATTCTCTACTCTTAATAAATGTCAAAGCCTGAGGTAGATGTACAGACCTTGTAACTCAGCATTTAGGAGAGGCCAAGGAAGAATGATTTCATGAGCCCAGGAGTTCTTAACCAGATTATGCAACAAAGTAAGAGAATATCTTAAAAAAAAAAAAAAAAAAAAGAAAAGAAAAGAAAAAAAGAAAAAAGAAAAGAAAAGAAAAGAATATACAGCTGTTGCAAAGAATACCCAGACTCTTAAGGAAAGACAGCAAAGTTGACCTAAACAAAGAGATGTACTCGCCAACTGGCAGACAATGCTCAGAGAACAGAAAACTAATTTATATCCACCTGTCAGACACAGAGAGATCCTACATCATAAGAGTTGACTCTTGATAATTCTTGTGTAGGGTGTTGGGTTTTTTTTTTTCTTTTTAAAGTGGTGGTGAAATGAAAGATATTTAAAAAGAATGTTCTTAAAAATGAGTATAAAAATGAGGCCCTTGAATTTGTTGTGTTGCTCAAAACTTGTTTTCTGTTGAGTTAGATGCAAAGTGCTGTGTGGTGCTTTCAAAGTCACCGTGATAAATTATTAAGTATTTGTAATTTATTACACACACTGGAGAATAATATATTGCAGTGTGAGCTGATGTCACTAAATAGTGCTGGCTAGAGCACTGTCTGGATCCTGTGTGAGATTGTCTGAGGAACCAGTGGGCTCATTAGTAACTCGCATTGCAGAAAGAGACAGGCTCCTTCCTTATGAGGATTTGCTTTTCAATTGCAGATAGCAAACTGAAGAATTCTGGGCATGTGTTTCCATTATTCGAGTGTCTTAGTGCAACCTGTCTTTTCAACAGTGCTAGAACAGTTGGCCAACGTTTTTAAAAAAATTAATTGATTAATTAATTTTAGTAACTAAATAAATGAGAGACTTTGGTCCTTCTATTTAAACTAGATGTTTCCTGGAGATTCACTGAATATATGTTTAGCCTTTGGCTTTATCCGTGGCTGGCATGAAATAGTAGTGATTGCTTTTGTTTGTAAACCTAGTTGCAAGCTATATTTCCTGTTATGTGTAGTGTGATTTTATGAAGAATAATTCAAACTAAACGTGCAACGGCATGCGCTGGGTAAGGATTAATTCATAAAGCCCGCAGACATTACCATTTTTCATCACATCTTTGTAACTAGAGTGTTTTCTTCAGCTGAAATAAAGGACATTGTTGGATCTGTCTGTGGAGGAGGAGGAGAAGAAGAAGCCTTCTTTACCTCTTCTTTCTATTGATTACAGGATGCCCTGCCCTGTGTGTGGGTTATTAGTTCTTTTGTGCCGTACAGAATTTTAATTTATTTCACATTACTCCTAAAGAGACTTTTTTATTAGTATATATTTTAATTAATGCTTTCTTCTTGGGTGTTCTCTATTTTATCTCCCCCAAATGCATTCAGAATCAGTTTTAATTATAGGCAAATTATTTCACCGCCTTTGAGATCTTTCTTTAAAGGGTTTTAAAGCTTCTGTGCAGCCACACCAAGCAGTGAAGCTCACTGGAGAGGGAGAAAGAGAAAGGGAGGGGTATGAAAAGGGGGGAAGGGGAAAGGGGAAGGGGGGAAGAAAGGGAAGAGGGTGTGTTAATGCTCGGTGGAAGGACACTTGAGGAGCCGGGTTGCTACTAAGTGTGTACAAATACTCGGTACTGTATTATATATATATCAGACACGCCATTCTGTTTAAAGGTAGTTAATACTACTGTTATTCCCGCTAAACTGAGGAGGAAGCTGATTTAAAAAAGTCACATAGATTGAGGATGGTAAAATGGCTAATAAGCCAACATTGGCCTCTGCGCACAGTGTGTCTCTTACAGGCTGTTGTCCCCTAAAGGCCCTTGCTCCCCTCATCTATCCAGCGTGATCACTGTGTGCTTTGCTTCAGGGAACCATATTTAATTTGGGTGAGGATGGGAGGGCGGTTCCTCCCTTACTGTCTCTGTAAGTGAGAAGTTTCATATTTAATTTTTATATTATTGTTAAATAAGATAAGTGAAAGTACATAAAAATGCATCAATCATAAAAATATTAGTTAATTACCTCTCACATAGGTAAACATGTCTGTTAAAGTTCTGTTTACCTCAAAATTTGTTTCATTATTTAACTTCACATTTTTCCCCCCCAGAGCTGAGGACCTAACCCAGGGCCTTGCACTTGCTAGGCAAGCCCTCTACTACTGAACTAAATCCCCAACCCTTATTTTTACATTTTAATTAAAATATAATAACACTACTTTCTCCTTCTCTCTCTTTTTTTTTGATTATTTTTTTTAATTAATTTATTCTTGTTACATCTCTATGGTTATCCCATCCCTTGTATCCTCCCATTCTCCCCTCCCTCCCATTTTCCCCTTATTCCCCTCCCCTATGACTGTTCCTGAGAGGGATTACCTCCCCCTGTATATGCTCATAGGGTATCAAGTCTCTTCTCGGTGACCTGCTGTCCTTCCTCTGAGTGCCACCAGGTCTCCCCCGCCAGGGGACATAGTCAAATGTGAGGCACCAGAGTACATAAGAAAGTCATATCCCACTCTCCACTCAAGTGTGGAGACTGTTCTGACCATTGGCTAGATCAGGGTAGGGGTTTAAATTTTACCGCCTGTATTGTCCTTGGCTAGTGCCTTAGCCTGAGCGGGACCCCATGACCCAAATCTGCCCTCCAATTCTTCCTATTTCCCTCCCTTGTCTCAACTGCTCTCAAATTGAATGCCTCTTTTTATTTGACAATTATTTTTACACACACATACACACACACAACACATACATACACACACGCACGTGCACACACACACACACACACACACGCACACACACACACACACACACACACACACACGTAACCACAATCTGATGTGCCCATTTTTACTTTCGTGTGTATATGATTTCAGGACTGACTACTTTGTATTGGATAACGAGTCTGGGGGCTTATGCGCAGGAAATGACAATTCTCCATCTGTCAGCAGGTATTATTAGTTGCCTCTAATTTTTTGCCTAGGTGTTGGCCCCTGTAAGATTTTTTTCTCCTCTCGCATTACTGTGTTTATTGATACCGTCATGCTTATGGAGCTATTTTTATGAGAAGCAGTTTCCTGGCAGACTTCTTGGCATTCTGACTCTTAACAATTATTTCCTTGTTATAACAACATTTGGAGCTAAGAAATGCAGATGAGATTAAAAAAAAAAACACTCATTCATCTGTCTTTCTGGGTCTCATTTACCTCAGTCAATATAATCTTTTTCAGAGCTATCCACTTACCTGAAAATTTCGTGGCTTCATTTTTTTTCTTTGTAGCTGGATGATATTCCACAGTATATATGTGCCACACACATCACTATCCATCCAGCAGCTGGAAGGCAGCTGAATTGTCTCCCTGTTTCATCTACGTGAGCAGGACAGCAATGAGCGTGGCTGAGCAAGTGTGTGCGGAATAGGATGCTGAGTCCTTTGGACATATGATAAGGACTGGTATAGGTGGGTCACACTGTATAGTTACTTCCGGTTTTTTCCCCAAACTGAATTTCAGAGTGGCTTGTCCACTTTGCGTTCCCGTCAGTTGTTTTGCTGATCTTAGCCATTTTTATTAGGGTGAGATGACATCTGACTGGTTTTCATTTGCGGTTTCTGAGTTGCTAAGGCTGATGAGAACCCTTTGAGGTATTTCTTCTAATGATGGCTCTGCTTAGATTCCTAGTCTATTTTTTTTTTAATTGGGTCATTGTTTTCTTGACTCTTTTTTTGAGCTCTTTGCATATTCAGGGTATAATCTTCTGTCAGATACATAGTTGACAAAGATTCCCTTCCTTCTGTGACTTCCTCCTTCAGTGAGTTGTTTGCTTGGCATCACAGAATCTTCTTAGTTTGATGATGTCCCACTTATCAGTTGCTGGACTTTATTCCCGAGTGAATGGAATCCCACTCAGGAAGATGTCCCCTGTACTCACATCATCTAGGTTGCTGCCTACGTTTTCTTCTAGCAGTTTTAGCATTTTGGATTTCAAATTGAAATGTTTCATTATTTTAAAATTTTCATATAAGTTTGAAATTCTGCTCTGCTCCAGAATGTTAGTCACGGGCCCCCAGCAACTACACTGATTAACGTAGCCTTAGGCTCAACAGGAAAGTTCTTTGTCTGCAGCCATTACCTTTAGCCAGCTTCTCACTGGCTTGCTCACACGAACCTAGTGTGTAGGACAGACAGGTCTTGAACTTGCGATCTTCCGTCCTGGTCCTTTAGAGCAGTTAAGATAACAGGACTGGTTGCCATTTAAATTTAAATGAAATAAAATTAAAGGCTTGATTTGTTAGGTAACAGGGCTGTCTTTTGCAAGCTCAATAGCGTTATGTTGCTCCTGGCTACTGTACTGGACGAGGTTGTTGTGTATTGATCACCGTTATCTGCACATAAACTTCCAGTGCCAAACAGGTCACAAATCATCACCGTTATCTGCACACAAACTCCCAGTGCCAGTGCCAAACAGGTCACAAATCACACTATTCCTTTCCAAACTCGGCAAAAATGATAGCTCGCTCATCTTGCTCATAAACTACCATAACTTTTAATTCCTTTAATGTTTACAGAATCAATATCTCATTTCTTTCTCTGTCTCCTTACTTACTTATGAATTACTTAAATTTAAACAAATACACTTCTTTCTTCCCTTTTTCCCTTTCCCTTGATTCAGCACAGCCTTTCCCTACTGAATACATGTGAAACCTGCTGCCAGAGCTCTTTTAAGTGCATCAGCACCTTTGCCTCTGAGCAGCCTGCGTCTAGGTTTGCAGCCTCACACAGTTCTTTCTGAGAGGCACAAGGGTTTTCTGAGGCAGCCGGATCACACCAAGGTATCTTGTCATTCTGCACAGAGAATGTCCCGAGGAGTTCCTCTTCCCTCCTGCTTCCTCCCGCCTCCTCTCCCTCTGTCTTTTTCTTCCTTTTCCTTTCCTTCCTTTTCTCCTTCTTCCATTCTACCTTCCTCCCATTCTTGCCTTCTGTACGGTGCTTTATTACATATTTGTCTGTTTGTACAGAGAGGCTTCACAGCACTGCAGAGGCAGCAGTGCACAGTATTAAACTTGGTGCGTCATACAACAGTGTTGATTTTGTCTTATCTTTTATATCATTTTGACCGTGTCATTCACACTTTCTCCGAAGACATTTGCAAGTCAAAGGTGGGAGAAATTGAAAAGTAACTGCCCAGTTTTAAAGAATTTATTATTATTATTATTTTAATTCTATTTGTGTATGTGTATCTGCACAGGAGTGCTGGGGCCTGTAGAGATCTGAGGTATCGGATGGATCCCGGGAGCTGGGGTGACAAGAGGTTGTGAGATACCAAACGCAAGTGCAAGGAAATGCATTCAAGTCTTTTGGAACAAGTGGTTTTAGCTACTGTATTATCTCTACAGCTTAAGTCCCCAGACTTTAAATGTCAGAATAAAACAAGATAGAAGGTTTAGTGAAGTAATTACTAGAAGACATTGGACAGAGACCGTTACACTTGTTCATCTGTTTATTAAGCCAGGAACCATGGACTTACAGGTCCCTAAGAGCCTGGCTTTGCAGGTCCTTGGAGACACAGAGTCAGGGGCACATCTTTAACCTTATAGAGACAAAAGTCTGGTTAGAAGAGTTAGCAACTAAAAGGACAGGTACCATAGTTTGAGCGGGACCCCTGGGCCCAAATCTCAAACTAAGGCACCAGCCAAGGACAGTATAGGTTGTAAACTTCAAACCCCTACCCAGATCTAGCCAATGGACAAGACATTCTCCACAGTTTAGTGAAGAGTGGGGTATGACTTTCACACATATTCTGGTGCCTCATATTTGACCATGTCCCCTGGAGGGGGAGACCTGGTGGCACTCAGAGGAAGGATAGCAGGCTACCAAAAAGAGGCTTGATACCCTATGAGCATATACAGGGGGAGGAGGTCCCCCTCAGTCACAGTCATAGAGGAGGAGAATAAGGGAAAAATGGGAGGGAGGGAAGAAGGGGAGGATACAAGGGATGGGATAACCATTGAGATATATCAAGAATAAATTAATAAAAAAAAAGGACAGGTACAACACAGCAGCAAGGTAAATGCTCTGGTGAAATGATTTTAGTCTCTGATGGTGTAGTATCGGATGTCTATTCAACACTTGAGAGGGCTGTACCCTGTGACGGTCTAACCTATGGTGAGTCAGGCAGCACATATTTAGATGAAGGGTCATATATACACACATGCCTTTGTGCTGCTGAGCAAGTGTGAAGCTAAGATGGGTAAGGTCACTAGAAGTTTGAGCATAGTTTGCATGCTATGCCACCGAGCTCAGATTTCATTTTGAAATCAATGAAAGCATCCCATATGTATCTAAGCAGAGAAATAGCATTCTCTCCCAGGTCAATATTTTAGACCATATATGATACCAACCACTGAAGTAGAGGCAGAAGAATTTACTGTGGTAATCCATGTGAGGGGTAAGGGCGTAGCAGAGATGGGGAGGTCTGTCTGCAAAGAAATGGGGTTTGAAACACCGGCGCCCCATGACACAATAAACTAGGGTAACTAAGCCCAGAGATCAGTCTAGGATAATTGGATAGGCTTCTGTTAAAACTATTGCTGCAAAAATATCTCTATGGGTGAAAGACTAGGCTATAGAAATGATATCTATAGTCCTTTTACAGGTCTATGAGTCATAACTTAAACTTTTATTAACTTTCCAATCTCCTAACAACTTCAACTAATTATAATAAAACACAATAAGTCTGAAGTTTAGCACCTATAGAGTGCAGTGGGACACTGTTTCAGCAATCACACTAGAAAAATATTAAGCCTACACTTTTCCCTATCGGCAAGACTCATGGACAATTATATACTGTTGGCAAGAGTATCATTTTGGTATACATAGTTTCAAGAATTATCATATTTTTAATGATGTGTGGTGTCTGTGTCTGTGTGAGCATGTGACATGAGTGCAGGTGCGTGTGGAGGTCACAGGTTTCACATACCCTGGAGCTGGAGTTACAGACAGTTGTGAGTTGCTCCCCGCGCACACAGGAAACCCAACTTGGGTCCTCTGGAAGAGCAGCAATATGCTGAACTACTGATCAATCTCTCCAGTCCCTGGTAAAAAAGTCTTTTGAAGAACAACTTAGCATTATGTACTAAAATCTAACAATGTTTCCATCCTGCCATGAACTATGTCAAACAGAACAAACAGAAAACAGGACGTGAGAAAATATCTATATCAATGAAGCATGTACCACTTTGGCACTTGGGCCTATGAAATATTGGTCATGATCTAAATGTCCAAAAAGCAAGGATGGGTAGGTAAATTTCCTTACGTCAGCTCTACAGAAGATGGGGTGGCTGAGAATATGCTGACTCTGTGAATAGTATGCTGTGTGGTGGCACACCACGTTTTGCTCAGAACCCAGGTTGTTTTTGTTTGCCTTATAAATAGGTTGGGGGAAAAACCGACGAGATTGTTCTCAGTGGCAATTTCATTCTAAGAAAGTCCATTTACATCCAGAATCACAGACAACGGGAGGTTTCTGCAGGCAAGGCCGTGATGTTTTTAATGCTGAGATAGTCAGTGTACAGGAAACATATCTTCTCCATTTCTTGTTTAGCATTCATTCTTTATATTTCCATGCCGTGATGCCTTGGTGATATTTTAATAATTATAAAAGAAAAATTTTTAAGAAAGTCTTATTTTTGTTTCAAGATTGCATTGTTTAGCCCTTCTGGTTTTCCACAAGATGGCTTGCTATTGTCCTTCTCGATTTAGAAGCGTTAGATATTTAATAATAATAATAAACCACGTGCAGAGGTTTGAGCATTGCACTCTGCTTTCCAAAACTCCACCCAGCACCAAGCTCGCAGAAGCCCGCCCACAGTCTTGGAGCTATTTAATTTCTCACAGATCTGTGCTCATGTTGTGCTATGGCAGCCCTGCAAAAAAACCTTGAATCCGAACCAATCCTCAGGAAAACAGAAGAAATGCATATTGTGAGCCCTAGAAAGGATGAATATAGGGTTGTTTTGGATAGTTTTTTTTTTTTAAGAGAAAAGACCCCTTTTGCTGAGGTCTTGCTTGGGTGGCCTTAGTCCTCAGATGTTAAGACACGTCCAGACCTCTGGGAGCCACAGCCTTTCACTTCCTTCTATCCCATCCAGTCCGCACAGCCTTCTCCTCCCTTCATGCAAATCAATGTCTTGCCGTCCAGGGTCAAGCAGGCGTTCACAGGAGACTTATTTCCTGGAAGTAGCACTTACTTGATTTTGGATTTGTTCCTTTTACAGGGTCTTTTCCCCTCTAATTCCTCATTGAATTCCCACATATATTTTAAACTCCAGGAACTTGTGCCCAATAATTTCCCGCTCACAATACTACGCCCAACTTGAACATGATAAGAACTTTATTCTTATTTTTTAAAAATTAAAATTTTAATTAAAATATTGCATCATTTCCCTTTCTTCCCTCAATCCCTCCCACTTACTCACTTTTAAATTCATGCCTTCTTTTTATTTAATTGATATATTTGGCAATTATATATATATTTATATATACATATATATGAGGAAATACATATTTATACATAAATATATTATAATGCATTTACATTATATATGCTTATATACATAAGTACAGCCCACTCAGTTTATTTAAAGTTGCTTGTATGTATGATTTCGGGGCTCACCATTTGATACCGGGTAACTAATTAGGGGGCTCTTCCTTGGGAGAGACTATTGTCCCAGCTCTTGGCATTCTGTAGTTTCCTATTGTGCCTTGTCTAAGGGTGGAGCAGAGAACCTGATTTTTACTGAGACTATAATATTTCTTTTCTAAAAAGGAAGGGAGGGAAGGCAAAGGGGCAGAGGAAGGATAAGAAAGAAAGGAGGAAGAGAGGAAAAGCACCATCACTCTTGTGAGAACTGCAGTCTGTAGGCGTAGATTTTTCAAAACCTACTTTACTTAGGGCGCTTAAACACTTAAACCTCACTTCTAGCCCACCAACCAGAGGAAGGGGAGAAAGAATGTTAATAGGAAAAGGAGGTTGTGGACCTGTTTAGACATAGTTCCTTCAGCCAGTTCTCTGCGCTGTCAGGATATCAGCTGTCCAGTCCGATAGCCAGCACAAAACAGCACAAGAATCCATAGAGGTGGCTTGATCCAGCAGAAACAGCAAGGCTCTGCCGAATTGGCATGAGTCCGTGGAAGTGGCCAGGATGAGCGTGAGCACCACAACAAGTTCTCTGGGACGTTTCTCTCTGTGAAGTGAAGACCAGAAAAGACCAATGAAGACCAGCAAAGTCCAGGAAAGAAAGGCTAGTGAATGACCTAGAAATGCCATAAGCCTCATCTGACTGTCTGTGGCTCTCTTACACTCCTTCTCACACACCCTCTCACGTGTCTGCTCCCCGCAAAACATCACATGCCCTCCCTTCCAGAAAAACATCAAGTGACGTCTCATAAGACAGCTTTCAGCAGCAAACAGCACGTGACACATCGAGTCTGCAAAGAAACCAGAAACTTCTACTTCAGTGGACACAGGTTCATGGAAGGGGCAAAACTATTGTTCTTAGTAGACAATGCAAATACTAGGTTTCCTATACCCATTGTGTCAGGGATATTGGGGAGACCCAGAGGGACTGCATGCTCTAATCCCTGTCATAGAATACAAGACACAGGGAGAAAACGTAATGCATTTTGAGCTGTGTGACTTTCCTCAGTTTTACGCTCAAGTGGTGTTATAAAATCTCCGAGACTTAAGATGAATATTTATTATTTGGTATTAAAATGAAGAAATGTCTTATGAATCTAATTCCTTCATTTTTCCTATCAGTCGGATAACATATTTTCTTAAGATCAAGATCTGGTCTTCAGTCTTCTGCCTGTTAAGCTGCTCAGTACTTTGCATGAGGTGTCTCTCTCCTCTCTCTTCATCTTCCTCCTCTTCCTCCTCCTCCTCCTTCTTCTTCTTTCTCTCTCTCTCTCTCTCTCTCTCTCTCTCTCTCTCTCTCTCTCTCTCTATCTCTATCTCTCTCTCTCCCATCTCCTTTTCTCCTGGTAAGTGCTGAGGGCCTGAGGGATCTCCTCATTCTCCATGTGGCCTGGAAACAGGAGCCAATTTGGTGCTGAAAAATAAATCATTACAGAGTCTTTTTGGAACACTGAGAAGTAATTAATTCCAGATTCCCTCAATGTATATCATATATTTAAAGCTACATATGGATATGTCCTTATCACAGACTAATGAAATCTGTGATTTATTTCTCACATATGATTCATCAAGTTTCAGTCTAGGCAAGTTAGCTAAAATTTGACAAAAAACCATTTTCAAACCTTCCTCTCTCTTCTTGGAGCAACCTTGTCAGGATTTCCAACTCTGAGGAGGGCTGTGGATGACAGACCCTGGCATGTTTCCTCATCTTTTGAATTTCTACAGAACACCTACCAGATTAGAGCCTTGTTTACTGACAGCTATAGATAACGGACACCCATGCTCTGCCTGCTGATGACCTGCTGGCTCCTTCCGTGCTCCCCTCTACCCTGCTACCACTTTGCCAATGGAACTTCACTTTCTTTATATTCCTTGAAATGCTTATATAATACTACTGGGGTAATATTTGTCTGTGTGTGAGGAAGCTCTTATTTATTTACTTTTTGGTCCTAACAAGAGAAATAAGAGTGAATTTCAAATAGAGCCAGATGGAGTTCCAGTTGTTTAATGTCAGTGATATAATCCTGATAGCCCTGAGTTTGAGCCCCAGTCTTACTAAACAGAAAAAAAAAAAAAAAAAAAAAAAAAAAAAAAAGAACCAATTACTGATATACCCAAAAGGTGTCTTTGGAGTTTAAACATGTAGCAGCTTGTGGACAGGTTAGCAGTGGGCACCATGAGAAGCTGACTCTTTAACCATGAAAACATAGACTGTCATGTGCTCTTATTTTGCTCAGTATATACTATTGTCTGGGTTCTGATCGTAAGTAGGTTGAACAAGCATCTTCTATGCCAATAACCAAAAACAATCAATCAATCAATCAATCAATCAATCAATAAAACAAACAAAATCATACAGGCACAAGTATGAATACACAGTTTTTTAAAAAAAGAAACCCACTTAGAGAAAATGCATGTCTAACACATAGGACTCAAATCATGTGGCCATCTTGAAGCTCTTATGACTTAACAAAGCAATGTGGATTTTTTCTTGACAAAGCAAATATGATTGTTTAACCTAAGTCACATCATAGACAGTAAACTGTACTTGATAAAAAATTTGCCCCATTGCTCTCACTTGATCTAATTTCAGAAAAAAATTGTCTTTAGTACCACTATTTTGTTGTCTCCATATTTTTACATAATATCTTTATACTGGGTTTTTGTTTTATTTTAAGACTTGGTCCATATTATAACATGATGACTTAACTTCCTGCAATACACAGATTGAAAAATGACAGACAGAAAGCCAGAAACACACACACACGCTTAGACAAATATATATCTATATGTACATATCTATGTATGTATCTTCTCTTCTGAAGGTTCTAGTGATTCTCTGTAAAATTTTGCTTTAATTTATCTTCAGTGGTTATGTTATTATAATTGCACACATAATGCTACAGCTGGTCTAGATGTTATACTAAAAATAACTTTCTCCTTATACAGAATTTGGGTTTTTTGGAATTAACCATGTTGCTTTATCATAAGCTTGATTTTTATGTGTCTATTATTCACTCATACCCTAGCTCTTACAGGACTAGACATGTTCGTTTGGTACATCTAAGCATCCCTGAACAAACAAACAAGACCAACCAACAATTCTGCTTCTTTTTTTAACTTGGAGAGACTCCTTGAATCTTTTATCTGGATCCCAAGTTGATAAAGCTTAACACACTGACCTCCCTTGTCATCACTTTGAGAAATCTCTTTTCCTGTTAGGTAGACTTTGGGTTTTCTGTCTAGTTTTCTTTTTGTTTGGATGACATCTATTCTTCAGAAACATTTTGATAAGTATGTATAGGAAGTAATTCTTTTGAAATTTCTCCGTGTGTAAACTTGACTTTATTCCATCCACATATCACATGACTTGTAGTTTAACTGACTCTCTGTCTGTCTGGATAGAACACAGTTTTTCCTCCTGATTTTGAAGGTGTTGAACTACTTGTTATTGTTTGAAGTAAGTAGAGCATCTTAGCTTCGGGAACTGAAGCAAAATAGAGCGAACTGTGTGGTTTAAACCTCAAATACGAATTTTTCAGTTTTTTGAACTTCAAATGCAGGATCAGGGTCCCAGTAAAGTCTGCGTTTTGGTGATAGTTATTTCTTACACTACAGATGTCTGTGTTTCCACGTGGTTCAAAGAGAGAGAGAAATCTAGACCATTCTCATAAGAACTCTAAATCCGGTTTTTGCAACCCAACCACCATGATTTAATCTGAGTTTAGTAACCTGTCAGCGTCTCTGCTTGTGAATGACCCCAGAGGGCAGGGCTTCAACATGGCAGGAGTAAGTGACATACAACATGAAGCCTAGCAACTGTAGCCTATTTACAGCACTCGGCCAGCACGCACAGCAGAAAGTCTTCTTTCTTTTACTACTGTAGCATTTGAAGAGTTAATTTTTGTTTTTAATTGTGTGTGTCTAAGTATGTGGGCATATGCGTGTGTCAGATCTGCTGCAGTAGGAGTTACAGGCAGCCGTGGGCTACTTGAAATGGCTTGTAAACTAAAGTCTGATCTTCTGCAAGGCTAGTAAGCTATAATAGGTGCTAAGCGTCTCTCTAGACCTTAAAAGATTTAGCCTGTATTTTTAATTGTGTGTATATGTTTGTGTGTTAGTATATGCTAGTGTAGTTATGGGTAGAGGCCAGAAGAGGGCATCAGATCTCCTGGAGCTGGGCTTACAGGCAGTAAGCAGTGACCTGTCCAACGTTCCTGCTGACCAGAACTGGAGTCCTCTGGCAGAGCAGCCAGTAGTCTTACTCAGTGGGCAGCCTTTGGAGCTTCTAATCATTCCCTTTTTTGTTGTTTTTGATGTTTTCCCATTACTGAATCTCAGATTTAACAGAAAGAAAATAATTGGAAAGGCTCTGAATCTGCTGACTCCATTTTTAGGGCTATTAAAGGGACTGTGGTGGAGGAGGTAAGGACAAGGGAACAGGATAAAGAATTGTGAAAAGGTTCCCCTTTCTGAGAACTAGGGGAGGGTATGAGATCGGGAGGTGACGAGGGAGGGGGATGTAAAGTGAACAACAACAACAAAAAAGAGACTCCTGAAAAGAAAGTGTGAAGATGAGATGATGAAGCCATTGTTAACAAAGAAACAAAGCCAGGATGGACAGACCTCCATGGAGACGTCTTCAAGACTGTCCCTTGTGACTGTCCAGACAGTCAGCTCTCTGTCTTGTCAATACTTTTGGAAGTTGCTTGCCTGCACTTCCTTCATATTAGATAGTTTTTCCTTCTGGGGTCTCTGATGAGGTTGAAGACTAGATAGCCACAGTATTAATATAAGTTTAGTTTTAAAAAATAAAACAACAACAAAAAAAACCCTTTAGACTTTAGGATAAGAATCAGTAGCCTAGGATAATGGAATAATTTCTTAAAAATTGTTAACTACAAGTGGACTGGTCCTTGCAAATGTTGAATTAATGGATAATTCTTATGTTGTTGTATATAGCTTATTTTATTAAATAGAAAGGAGGAGATGAAGGAAGGATAAACCCGTTTTAGTTATGATCCCAAGTGTGGGATGGGGAATGGTCTTGTGAGAACAGGTGAGGCTAATCCACTAGAAGGCCAACCACCTCATGTGGGAGCTTGATTGTTGCCAGCTGAAAAGATCTGTGAACAGACTCTGAGAGGAGATATATAAATGAGCCCAGAACTGGAGGAGGGGCTTTTGGAGACTTGGGATAGTTTTGGCTGTTCATCTCTCCAAAGACGCTCCTAGAGAGAACTGCTCGAGGGAAGGCTTCAGGGCTCCGGCTCTTGCTGAGGTTCTGGGTTCTGGTTACTCAATGTTCCAGCAGAAGAAATCCTGTTGATTATGCCAGGAGAATCGCTCATCAGAACTGATATCCTTATGGTTTTGTTATTTTTCTTAATCCTCTTTTCCTATTGTTTTGGTTAGTCGGGTTATAAGGGACATACGCTCGGTTAATAAGTTTGTAATAAAATATATTGGTTAAGAAAACTGAACTTTCACATGAACTCTGGTGCCCCATATTTGACCACGTCCCCTTGATGAGGAGGCCTAGTGGCACTCGGAGGAAGGATAGCAGGCTACCAAGAAGAGACTTGATACCCTATGAGCATATACAGGGGGAGGAGGTCCCCCTGAGTCACAGTCATAGGGGAGGGGAATAAGGGGAAAGTGGGAGGGAGGGAGGAATGGGAGGATACAAAGGATGGGATAACAATTTAGATGTAATATGAATAAATTAATAAAATATATTTAAAAAAAGAAAACTGAACCAACAGTCCCTCATACTCACTTCATTTTTAATTGAACTGTCAAGGGACCATAGTTACTGACTATAGTTACTTAGCACCTGGTACAGGTTCTAAAACTCTTTCAAAAGTTTTGTCTTAAGTTACCCAATTGTACCCTGACAAAGGAAGCCACGATTTAGACTTTAGACTTGGATGCGTTTTCTGTTTCTTCTACTTGTTTTGCTGTGGGCTTTTAAGAAACTAACTTATTGTATTTTACATGATGTTCTATTCCCATATTAGAACTTACATAATTCGCAGTACTCATGGGAGAGAGAGTATGTGGTATTCATAGAAACACAAATGTTGAAATTGAAGGGAACTTTGAGTTCGTCTCCCCAAGTATTCTTTTTACCCAAGAACAGATTTATGAGCTGAAAAGTTGTGTGTCCTCCTCAAGGTGAGGAAAGGGAGCAGGGCCGTGCTCCAAAGCGGGAATAAGAAAGTGATTCTATGGCATTCATAAATTTGTCATAATGCTAGAATCCAGGCTTCTGTTATGACATTTATATTTCTGTATTTGTTTCTTGAAGCTGAACTGCTTTTCATTTATAGATACTTACATGCCATATATATGGCTAAGCTGTAACGCATTTGTAAAGAAAATAAGTTTGATCTAGGAGTCACTTCATGAGTGGAAATTGTAGAAATTATATTACAGAAATTATATGTACAAGGCAACAAATTATTGTCTCTTTGTTCCTTGCTGCTCTAAGGAGATTTTTCTTTTTGAGCTTGGATGATGAAATTGTTAAAAAACTTCACAGTTTTTTACCGTAGGAAAGCCCAGAAAAACCAATATAATTAATATATTTTATATAATATATATAATATATAATGCTAAATATTGTTAACATAGTAGGTATAGTTTTAAAATACCGAAGGGGTACAAATATTTTGGGATTCCGTGAAAGTATATTTGATAGTCGATCCATAAATTATGCAATTTTGAACTAGGGCCCATTTATAGAATTTATAATAACAGGAGTACATTTTGTTTTAAACTTAGAGGTTTTGCTATGTTGCAGCATTAAGCTAAGGCCATTGGAGGTAGAGAGACCTGTATGGATGGTTGTGATTAGAATTTATTAAAACCAGCTGAGCCCTTGGTGCTTATCACTCGTACTTTGCCAGTTCCTGTTCAAGGAACCGTTTTAAGGCCTAGTGATGTGCTCCGTATTCCTCCACCTCCAGGTGAGTTATCTCTTCCTTATCATGGAACAGTGCAACTAAATACCCCTTAATATATAAACTATGAGTATTTATTATAGTATATTAAAATTATTAATGACAATGAGAGAGATGCCATCACGTCTATTAGAGATAGATTTTTTTTTCATATTTCTGAATGTTGAATTAATCAAAGGGGCTTTCTTTTGAAGTGTTTTCTGACATGGCTCAGGCCATGGTACCACGTACGGTGGCTCTGATCATGTATTTCCAAGGCCACTGGCAGGAGTGGCTCTTATTTACCAGGTCTCAGTCTCTTGGTTGTGTCCCTAAAATGGAGTGTACTGTAGTGAGCACTCTTCACGCCAAGTTTGACTTGATGTGACTGGATTTGATTGTACGTGGTATTTTTCGCCCTGAGCTCCTGAAGGTGGGAGGATGCATCCTATTCAGGTTCTAGGCTTCAGACTCCAACACAGTGCTCTGAGTGTGTGAGGAGCTCAGCCAAGGTCCTGTGAGTGATGGCAAGCATCCTTGGTTTGTCTGTAGGGCACCTGCAGAATATTCTTTGGTGGGGATTTTGGTGGATGTGAGTTCTTCTCAAACTGAGCTAGATCTAAAAGCACTTTTATTAAATTTATAACATTTCAGCGTTCACATTCTCACTCTATCCTCTCTTCCACTGATTTTGTGTTTAATTATATATGCCAAGCAGATGCAGTGGCCATGGAGACAGTTATTGAGAGGCAAGAGCAGAGTGCAGTGTCTATGCTTAGCTGTTAGGATGATGTTTGTGAGGTGTATAGTTGACAACACTAGCTATGTGGTCTTGTGCAATTTCTTGCAAAAGGAAATTGTAATGTCTACCCACTTCCTCAGAGCAGTGTGATATTAGAAAAGTGAAGTGAGATGTTAAAACATGACTCACTCATACTCTCTATTCAAATACATTATTTTTCACTTGTTCTGAAATAAATCCTTTAAGGAGAAAATAACAGAGTTAATATGTTTAGGGTGTGATGTCTTGCATCTCAAGCTACCAATTACCATCTATTTCAGATAAAATTTGGTCCAGTACTTATTTTTTAAAAAGAATCCTTTAAAGAATGTCCTTGCCAGACGTTTGTTATCTGAAACATTCCATTATTAACTCGTCTCTCCTTTAGGTGGCTAGAAACCAAGATGTTCTCTATAGAATTGTCTATTTAATGCCCTCATAGTGTAGTGGGTCAGCACAGACCAACCTCTGTTGTAGAAAATGGTCTTGCTATCGCCAAGAGTAAACCTCCAAGGCATTTGGGGGTCGGCAAAAGATAGAAATTTTGTGCCTCTGTTTGTTTCATTTGTTCCTTTGTACCTGCTGTACACTAGTCATAGTGGGAACCGCGCTCTTAAAAGCTGCTCAACTAAATGATAATGATCTCTCCGTTCTCAGTCCCTCCTTCTTTAAATTGGGAATATCACCCCCACTTTGAGTATATGTTGAAATACATCCCTGAACAAAGACCGCTGGTTGAAAGCCAGTATGGAGCTGCATCAAGAGCCAAAAAAAAAAAGTTCAGTGGTGTGTGTGTGTGTGTGTGTGTGTGTGTGTGTGTGTATGTATATTTGTATGTGTATGTGTGTGTGTATGTATCTGTGTGTATGTGTGTGTATGTATGTATGTGTATATGAGTGGGTATGTGTGGATATGTGTGTGCATGTGTGTATGTGTGTGTCCATGTGTGTGTATGTGTGTGTGCATGTGTGTATGTGTATATGTGTGTGTGTTTAATATTCCTTGCCTTCTCTTGATAGACCGTGGCTTTAAGGGATAGGTATGTTTATCTATGTATTAGATCAGTCCGTGGTACCATGGAATGGGATGCCTTGTTTATTTATTGGCACCTCACCTATACACAGTGAATGACCATAGCATCAGGCTTCATGGCCCCTAGCGGCACGCTGGTTTGTGGACTCTGCGATGTCAGAAACCTTTGGCATAGTGTTCACTGATATTACCCCTTGTGTGAAGGTATCTGATATCTATCATGCACAAAATATTTGTCAAATCCCTGAGAAAGAGCAGAGATGATTAATGTCTTCCTTCCCCATTACTAACCCACCTGATGGAATTTTGTGATGAATTTCTAAGCTAAGCCACTGATTCTGAAATGGACACGGTGCAAAATCTCATGTTGTTTCTCCTTTAAATCCAGTGGATGAGGAATTTAAGCAATGCTCATTTTGATTCAGTACAGTCTTTGGCGTAATGATTTTCCTGGGCAATGGGCTGGAAAATGTGAACTTTCTTTTCCCCGGGTCTGTTCATAGTGGGCACTTGAGCATGTAGGGAGTCTGAGGCTGTCCTGTCACATTGTCGGCCTCAGTGTTTGGAGCCCTACCTCACAATCTCACAAAGCCAACTGGGCAAAAACAAAATCCCAAAATATTCTTTTAAAGTACCTAATAAAAAACAAAAAAAGAAATACACACAGAACATTGATAGAACTCATTTTAACCCGGTTAAGTGGTATGAGCTGTTTTCACCTCACACAGGATCTGCTTGCTGCCCGCGTCTGTGAGAGCATCAGGGCTGAGTACCTGTGCGTGCTCTCCTCTTTCTTCTGCCCCATCTTCTCATCCATCCCTTCACACCACACCTTACTCAGCCTCACCGACTTTGACATAGGGAAGGGTTTTGTAGGGAAGGTCCCGCTCTATTCCTCCAGCTGGCCACTGGCTCTGTAATAGGCTGTGGTTGTGTTGCCTGCCTGGTACAAACACTGATTTGGGGAGTCTGACTCATTCCAGTCAGCTTGCAAACTGGACTCTCACTCAGGCCGGACATGGAGGCTGGCAGGAGAAGTGGCCTGTGAGCTTGTTCTAATGGAGTGTCCCGGGTGCTCTGATGCAGGGAACCTTTGGGAATGCTCACAGTCATCTCTCTAGGGAGTTTCTTCTCTTATAGCACTGCTTCTCAGGGTTTGAGAGCCCAAGAGTACAAGGGGAGGAGATCTCCGTCAGTCACAGTCATAGGGGAGGGGAGTAAAGGGAAAATGGGAGGGAGGGAGGAATGGGAGGATACAAGGGATGGGATGACAATTGAGATGTAATATGAATAAATCAAAAATATATTAAAAAAACAAAAACCTAAACAAACAAACAAACAAACAAACCCAAAACCAAACCAAACCAAAACAAAAGAGTCCAGGACAGAATTCCATGGAAGAAGGAGTGGAGGAGATGGGGAGGGGACAAAGAGCAGACGGAGAAGGAGGATGGATTTAGGTGCAGGTTTACCCGTTTAATCCACGTCAGTAAAGATAGCACTCTCCTTTCACAGTGATGCGCGAGGTAAATCTTCCCTCTCACCCAGGGCGTTCTGAGCTGACAAACGTCCCAGTTTTCCATGCTGTGCACTTTCCTGCCAAGTCCCAGCTGTGCATCACATGAGGAGGTGAAAATACAGTTACAAAAGGTGTGGTTACACTTATTTGAACCCTGTAAGGAATTTTATACAATTTCCACTAAAGGGCCAATTACAGCATGTCAAATTGTTATTTTATTTACTTCTTCAGGAAGATACAATGAAATGATGCTATGGGTATTTTTGGTGGAATTCATGTGCTTCTACTGCCTTTAAAAAATGAAAATAAAGTACTCTGGGTACTGTGCTTTGGTCATTCATACAAATAAATAATAGCTGAGTGACTATGGCATTCTGTTAAATTCTTAGAACACACTTCAAAATACCAATAATTTCTTATTGGCATACAATCTAATAGTTTAAACTGATAGGCTTTTTAACAAGTGGTGAAGGAATAACTTTTGTGCATATTTGTTTGTGCCCTCAAACCAGTTTGCTATATGGATTCATCAAGTTATATCATCAGGCTGGGTGTCATGGTGCATGCCTGCACCCTCAGAACTTGTAAGGCATTGAAAGTCATCCTTAGTATATAATAAGTTTAAGGCTAGCCTGGGCTATAGGAGACACTGTCTCAAAACTGTTCTACTTGCCCATATTTATAGGATTTAATTTGATAGAAATTATGAGTTAACTTGGTATCATGAAACACAATGGTGGTTGTGTTGTTTTTATTGTAAAAATTACACTTGGTATTCTATGCATGGCTTTGTAAGTAATTTCATTCTAATAACTTAATCCTCAATTCCCATCACAGTTGGAACTTGGTACTGTGGCATTGTTTTTATTCCCACATACTATACCATTAATAGAGATTTGTGTCTCTATCAAAAATAAGCAATATCTAAAACCAAACCTTTATCCCTTCAGATTGTTTTAGCAAAACTTCTTTATCAAAATGCTTGGAAGTTTTATAGTCCAATTCTCTTATCTATGGTGGTTACAATTTCAGTTTTGGGCTGTTTGTAGAGATTGCCTTTCTTTGTACTATAACTCTCCTTTGCAAGAAGATTTTGACGTTAAACAATAAAATTTTGTTAACACTCTGGCAATAATATAATTTAAAAGATACAGCATCTCTATTTCCCTTTATATTTTAATTTGTATATCATATGAATCACCCTTCAAGATCACCAATCAATGAGGCACCTCTTGTTCCTGCTTCTGAGACTTGTGTGATTAAACATATGTCATCTTTCAGCCCCTTGAAGGACTTCTCTGGCTGCCATGTGCAGCCCCATGTAAAGCCACCTTCACCAACTCCCAGAATGGTACATACACGACGACCAATTGTATCGGTCAATAAATAGAACATCCCACATGCATACATATGCTTGAAGGGATTTAACATCAGATATTTGCTTCTATAGACAAATAAACTGCAGAGTCTCTCAATATGTCACTTGCAAGTTAGAGGCCCAGCAAAATCTATGCTGTAGCTCTAAGGCCTGAGAACCAGCGTTCCTCAGGGCAGACGGACAGTTCAAGCTGCCAACCCAAATCAATTCCACCTTACTCCACATGTTTATTGTAGCTTGGCCCTCAATGGATTGGGTGATGGCAGAGCACACTGGGGAGGACCAATTGATTTACACAAAAATCCCCAATAGAAATATTCATAAATAATGTTTAACTAGCTGTCTGGGTGTCTCATGGCTTAGTCAAGTTGCCTTAATTTACATGGAAACTTAATATCCTGGCTTCCGTGGCTCATTTCAAAGTTCACTCTCAGCTCATAACTCCCTGTGGTGTTAGGACTTTGGCATTGGGGCTCGGCGAGTTAGACTTTTTCTCTGAGCAGTCCTGAGTCTCCTGGTAAGGCCACCATGGCAGTTTACAGGTATTTCAAACTCATTTTGAAGGTTTGTGTTCTGTAGCTCCTAACCTGAAGCAGTATTATCTCAACACTCCAGATTCCAGCTCCTAATAAATTACAGCAAGCCTTTCTTTAATTTTTACCAATGCCGTGAAATTATTTCAATCCTTTCATTCATAAATGAATATAAAATAATTGAAGTATTGTATTAATCCTTCCCACAGATGGGAATGTATCTCAACTCCTTGAGTTGTCTTTAAATTGTGCTGCAGAGAAACCACGTGAGAAGAAGCCAGAAATGATTCTCCAGTAACATTTACTGTGTGTGTGTGTGTGTGTGTGTATGTGTAAGGACCTAGCCTAAGGGTGAGTGTGGCTAGACAGCAATACTTTGTGTTGCACCTCTTCATTTGTCATGTGACTCCTTCCTAGAAGGTTGTCTTGAGAAGAATTATAAACCATCCAGAGCGTTAGTGAGAAACACTTTTCTTCCTCTACCATTGTAGGGCATGGCTATCTAGCAACTGACAAAGTCTTGTGCGTTGCTAATGCATCTTGGTGCATTCTCTCTGTATCAAATAAATAAGAAAAAGAACCCTGTCTGTATTCTGCATAAATTCTAAGTTCCTGGATATTATGATTTGCTTTCTTCTTCAAATTATTTTCTCTTTCATTAAGAAATTTCATAAGTCATCTTTTAGTCAGTTTGTATATTTTCTTTTTTTGTTACTAGATTTTTTAATTAATTAATTTATTCAGATTACATCTCAATTGTAATCCCATGACTTGTATCCTCCCATTCCTCCCTCCCTCCCGCTCTCTCACCCTATTCTCCTCCCCTAGGTCTAAGACTGAGGGGAACCTCCTCCCCCACTATATGGTCATAGGCTATCAAGTCTCATCTTGGTAGCCTACTTATTCTTTCTTTGAGTGCCACCAGGCCTCCCCACCAAGGGAAGGTGGTCAAATATGGGGCACCAGAGTTCATGTCTGAGCCAGTTTGTATATTTTCTTAAATTTAAATTAAAAATCTTTTTGAGAATTTTCTATATGAATATGTTATCCTTGGAATTTACACAGCTCCCTTTTTCCTGGGCAACTCTTCCTATGACCCCCACTTCCTGTAAAATTTATGACCTTTTCTTTTATTATTATTGTTACCCACACACACTGTGCTGAGTCCATTTCCTGTTGCTCATATATATGTAGGCATTTACTACATATATATGTAGGCTGGTCACTTGGGATTAAATCACCTATCAGGGTCTCATCATCAGAGAACACTGAATCGCCTTCTTTCAGCCAACATTAACTGCCTGCAATTCTATCTTTAGGGTTGGGGCCATCTGAAATTTCTCTGAGTTCCTGTATGAGAGTATATAACCTGGAGCAACCCATTTATATTTTGTGACAGTAAATTCTACCTACATTTGCTTTGGTCGAGTCTTAGAGTCTTTTTTTTCATCTTTTTTCTGGCTCCATGGAGTCAATGTGGGGACCAGAAAAGGAACTTTTCTCTCTGGTGTTCAGACCCTATACAGTTTTATGCTCACTGGCTGATATGGTGGGTGTGGTCATAATACCTTTACACCAGTTGGATTATTTTATGAGAATCTGAGGACCAGGTTGATATTGGAGACTCTCAGTGAACAGGGCTGTCTCATCCTTTTCACAGCTGTGGCATTGGACATGTTGTGGGGGGGGGTTTAGGAGGGGTTGATGATGTGGGCTCTCAGATGCAGAAGCCACAGCTCTCCCTCTACAAGCATTACTTGAAGCTCAACATGTTTATCATAAGCAGCTGAATAGAGAGGTAAGGTTATTGCAATCAGCTGAACCAGTGGGTGGGTTTGCATACTGTGCAGGTTAGGTTTAGGTCAACTTGACGTGAGCTACAGTCATCTGGAAGGAAGGAACCTCAATTGAGAAAATGCCTCCACAAGATCAGGCTGAAGGACATATTCTTAATTAATAATTAATGAGGGGCAAAGGGCAACCTATTGTGGGTGGTGCCATGCCTGGGCTGATGGTCCTGGGTTTATAAGAAAGAAGGATGAACATGGTATGGGGGAGCAAGTCAGTAACTCGCAACCCTAAATTGCCTGTGCATAAGCCCCTGCCTCCAAGTTCCTGCCCTGCTTGAATTACTGCCACCATCGATGAACTGTTATACGGAACTGTAAGTGAAATAAACGCTCTCCTCCCCAAATTGCTTTTGGACACATCACAGCAATAGTAACTTTAACTGGGACACTTACAGATAACAGGTTTGTGGTATCTATTTGGATACTACAACAGCCTCTGAAGGGGAACTGTCTGAAAACTGTAAATATCTGAGAGGAGAGAGAGCTATGGTGGACATTTTCTTCACACACTATCAACATTTGCGTTCAGGTCCCAGGGGAAAGCTTCTCCTCCATTCCCTCTGAGCCTTACTCCAGTGTGTGTGGGAGGCTTTGCCATTCCCATGGGTCTGGGGCTCGAATCCCTAGCATGGTCCTGACCATGTCAACAGCACACTTTCACTCAGTGTTTTCTCTCTTCTCCTCTTCGGGAGTCTATGAAGAGCAGTATGGAACAAAAAATCCAATACATAATTTTTTTTTTTTTTTTGGTTTTTTGAGACAGGGTTTCTCTGTGTAGCCTTGGATGTCCTGGACTCACTTTGTAGACCAGGCTGGCCTTGAACTCACAGCGATCTGCCTGCCTTTGCCTCCCGAGTGGTGGGATTAAAGGCGTGCGCCACCACCGCCCGGCCCCCAATGCATAATTTGATTTCCTACCACAGCAGCTCCCAAGGTACAAGGTACAAGGTATCTGGCTGCCACCAAAGTCTATCAGGCCACCATGGGTCCTGAGAGCCTTTCTGTGAGTCTTCCTGGATCCCTGGGTGGCTGAAAGTAGAACCGGCTGGAAATAGCAGGCACAGTGCATTCTAGGCCAGCCCCAGAAAGGAGATTGCAAGTGATTCCTGGCAAACTTTTACGTGAAGCAACGTGGTATTTTTAAAAAATTTTTCCATCATAGTTTGCACCATTAATACTTTGAATAGTATTTTTGTTGCAATTCTATCATTATTTTTAAAAGTCAAATTTTAGTTAAAATCTTATTACATTTTTGTTTCTTTTAAATTTTTTATTAATTATTTACTGATTGCTGCTTCCTCTCCTCCCGGTCTTTCCCTCTCCCCTCCCCTCCTCCCATCCTCCCTTTGCTTTCTCCTCAGATAAGGGGAAGCCTCCCATCCCAGGGATATCAGCTCTCCTTGGCATATCAAGTTGCAGTAAGACTAGGTGCATCTTCTCCTCCTGAGGCTAGATAAGGCAGCCCAGTTAAGGGAAAGGGCTCCAAAGGCAGGGAACAGAAACAAACGCAGGAGACCCTGCTCCTCCTGTAGGGAGCCCCACATGTAGCCCAAGCTGCACACTGTTACATGTGTGCAGAGGGCCGAGGTTTGTCCCATGCATGCTCTCTGGTTAATAGTTCAGTCTTCGTGGGCCCCTATGGCCCAGGTTAGTTGATTCTGGTGTGTGTGTGTGTGTGTGTGTGTGTGTGTGTGTGTGTGTGTGTGTTGTCCTTGACCTCTCTGGCTCCTTCAAGGCTCCCTGTCACCTCTTCCACAGGGTTCTCCAAGCTCTGCTTAATGTTTGGCTGTGGGTTTCTGCATCTGTTTCCATTAGTTGCTGTGTGAAGCCTCTCAGATGGCAGTTATGCTAGGCTCCTGTCTGACAGTATAGTGGAATGTCATTAGCAGTGCCAGGGGTGGGCTCTCATAGCATGGGTCTCAAGCTGACACCCATTGGTTGTCCCTTCTCCCACTTTCTGCTCCATCTTTACCCCTGCACGTGTTGTTGCAGGACAAGTTTGGGTTGAAAGTTTTGTGGCTGTGTTGGCGTCCCAGTCCTTCCAGTGGAAGTCTTGGCCCATTATAGGAGATGGCCATTTCATGTTTCACATCCTCCATTGCCAGGAGTCTTAGCTAGAATCAAAGATTCCTGGGAGTTTCAATTGTCCTATGTTTCTAGCTCATCCCAGAGATGGCCTTCCCCCTGTGAGTTGTCTCTCCCAGTCCTCATTCCCTCTCTCCTCCCCTGACTTGACACCTCCTGTTCCTATCCTCAGCTCCTCCCCCACACAGTTCCCTCCTCCCATCCACCCCTGATATCTATTTCCCCCCTTTTCAGTGATATCCAAGCAACCCTCCTTGGACTCTCCTCTTCTTTGGGTCTGTGGATTGTACTTTATGGCTAATATCCACTTATAAGTGAGTACAGACCATATTTGTCTCTCTGAGTCTGGGCTACCTCACACAGCATGATCTTTTCTAGTTCCATTGATATGCATACATATTTTATGTTGTCCTTGTTTTTAATAGCTGAGTAGTATTCCATTGTGTAAATGTACAACTTTTTCTTTATCCATTCTTCGGCCGAGGGGCATATAGGTTGTTTCTAGTTTCTGGCTATTATGAATAAAGCTGCAGTGAACATAGTTGAGAAAGTGTCCTTGTGGTATTGTGGAACATCTTTTGAGTATGTGCCTAGGAGTGGTTCAGCTGAATTTTCTGAAAAACTACCAAATTGAT
This sequence comes from Acomys percivali, assembly GCA_907169655.1. Lineage (NCBI taxonomy): Eukaryota > Metazoa > Chordata > Mammalia > Rodentia > Muridae > Acomys > Acomys percivali. The sequence goes on from OU015744.1 coordinate 93,044,978, forward strand.
TTCTAAAGTGGCTGCACAAGTTTTCACTCCCACTAGCAATGGAAGAGAGTTCCCCTTGTTCCATATCCTCTCCAGCATGAGCTGTCCCTTGAGTTTTTTATTTTAGCCATTCTGACTGGTGTAAGGTGGAATCTCAGAGTCATTTTGATTTGCATTTCCCTGATGACTAAGGATGTTGCACATTTCTTTAAGTGCTTTTTGGCCATTAGAGATTCCTCTGTTGAGAATTCTCTGTTTAGAGCTGTGCCCCATTTTTATTTAGTTATTTAATGTGTTGATGTCTAGTTTCTTGAATTCTTTACACGTTTTGGATATCAGACCGATGTCAAGTGTGGAGTTGGAGAAATATTTTCCCATTTTGCAAATTGCTAGTTTACCCTTTTGACTTGTCTTTTGTATTACAGAAGCTTTTCAGCTCCCTGAGGTCCCAGCTATTGATTGTTGCTCTTCATGCCTATACCATTGGTGATCTGTTTAGGACGTTGTCTTCTATGTCAGTGCATTCAAGGCTGTTTCCCACTTGTCTTCTGTCAGACTTAGTATAACTGGTTTTATGTTGAGGTGTTTTGATCCACTTGGACTTGAGTTTTGGCCAGGGTGATAGATACAGATCTTTTTGCATTCTTGTGCATGTGGATATCCAGTTAGACCAGAAATATTTGTTGAAGGTTCTCTCTTTTTTTTTCTTCATTGTATGATTTTGGCTTCTTTGTCAAAGGTCAAGTGTCTGTAGGTATGAGGGTTTACTGTTTGTTCTTCAACACGATTCCATTGATCACCATGTCTGTTTTTATGCCAGTACCATGCATTTTTTAAAAAATTCGCATTGCTTTATCATACAGCTTGAAATCAGGAATGGCAATACCATCAGAAATTCTTCTATTGCATAGGGTTTTTTT
>OU015744.1:93048201-93073244 GCA_907169655.1 Acomys percivali
CTCTCTCTCTCTCTCTCTCTCTCTCTCTCTCTCTCTCTCTCTCTCTCCCTCCCTCTCTCTCTCTCTCTCTCTCTCTCTGTTTTGAAATCTGGCTTTTTCAAGCAGTGACTTTCCTCCTTCCCCGCTCCCATTGCGTGATGCATTATTTTTAATAATCTTCTAGTTTACTTCCTATTCCATTGTAACATACGCTAGCATGTGCTTCCAGATTAGACGGTGTTTCCTGTGCTGGACAGGTCTTTCAGAATCTATTGCGGAGCACATAATGGCAGCCAATAATTTTTGGGTAATTGGCGTTACAGTCAGCTGTTGGGAGTGAAAATATTTTTGCCCATTGAAGCTACAATGCAACCGAAACCTATAGGTTTTTCTCTTCCAGCGTTAGAACTTGTCTTCCTATTTTCTCTTCCAGCGTTAGAACTTGTCTCTGCTCTACTGCAATTAGAAAAAGCACAGTCTTCTACCCCTATCCAATCTCAGAGGCAGAGTCTTCTCTAACATTTCTTTGGCTGTTCATTGTTTTAGGAAAGAGTGAAAGAAGCATCCTGGATCCCTCCTTCTCCCTCCCTCCCTTTCTTTCTTTCTTTCTTTCTTTCTTTCTTTCTTTCTTTCTTTTCCCCTCCCTTTCTTCCTTTCTTTGTTTCAGCTTCAATAGTTATTTCTGTTTGTATGATCTGTGTCAGCTGAGGGCTTGAACCTTTGAGTTTTGTTGGTCTTACAGCACACCCTGCTGAAAAGTGATGAGGTGTTGCCAGTCACCGGCAAAACTAAATTTAATGAGATCTACTGGTAAAGGAAAGCAGAGAAAGGAGCTGGCTGTTCCACAGTGGCCTCACACGGAAGGCGTGGTCAGAGGTTCCACAGTGACCTCACATGGAAGGCGTGGTCAGAGGTTCCACAGTGGCCTCACATGGAAGGCGTGGTCAGAGGTTCCACAGTGGCCTCACACAGAATGCGTGGTCAGAGGTTTTGTTAACTTTATTATTCTCATTCAGTCTTACAATGAATAAATTTACAGGATCCATTTTTTCCATCCACCCCTGGGATCTACTCACAGATCTTAGGTTACATTTCTTCTCTAAACCATCCGTATCATCACCACGAACAACAACAAAATGTTTAAATTTGTGAAAGAAACCAAAACTCATATTGATGTTATCCACTTAGTGTATATACATACATATATATATATATATATGTGTGTGTGTGTGTGTGTGTGTGTGCGCGTGTGTGTATGTATATGCATATATATATTATATATATGTATATATGCAACTACTTTCAGTAGGCTAGAGTGACAAATGTTTGGGGAAACAATTTTTTTTTGTAGTAACTTGTGCTTTTATAATGTATTTAACCTCATTAAGTTTTAATAAAATAAGTAAATGATTTTCCTGAAACAACTCCCTCCCCCCAAACAGGCGGTGTGTGCATTGCTCAATCACAGAAAATTCCACGTGAACCAAGGCCTGGAGAATTCGAAAAAATTATCAAGCGCCTGCTGGAAACACCTAACGCTCGCGCGGTGATCATGTTTGCCAACGAGGATGATATCAGGTGCTGATTACTTTCCTGCAGGACGTATGGTTGGATTTGTGCCCCACACCCTCTCCAAACCTATTTTATGAACAGTGTAAAAAGCGTGTGAGATTTCACTGGAACTGCTAGGCTCCTGCGCACCCGCAGACTGCGCTCTGCTTCTGACGTAACGGCCTTCTCACTTCCTTGTCTTCAATGCCCACAGAGTAAAACCTGGGACTCAGGGAGATGAGACAGCTTAGAAGGAGACGCAGCCGCGTGGTGGTGGGAACAGGTTAAGGATTAGCCCAATTAGCGCAGCTGCTAGGAGAGGATAAGACTCCAGCAATTTGAATGATTGACCGACTGTTTAACGGTGACCCACTGAGTGTGTTTAACTTTATAAAACTGGTTGCGTTGGTCCACTTCTTGTTGCTATCCTCAAATGCTAGAATTGGATAATTGTTAAAGAAATAATGAAAAAAGCATGTTTGGCTACGGACTGGGTGGTTTATAAAGAAAAGAAGCTTGCTTGGCTCTTGGCTCTGAAGGCCCAGGAGTACGGTCCTAAGCTGCTTCTTGGCAGCTGATGAGGACCTATTTTCTGCATGAAAACATCGAGGGCATCCTATGGCAAGTCAGAGACGCATCTCACTCTGGGCTCTGCTTCTCCGCCATAAAGACATTCATATAGTCCTGGGACCCACTCTCCTGACTTATTCCCCCAAGAATCCCACCACATATGACTTGGGAAATTAAAATTTCCACGATACATACACACTCAGGCCTCAGCACTGGTGTTGTAATATTCATAATTGTAGTGTTTCTCAATAAGTGCTATATTTTAATTTTATTTTATTTTCATAGGAGGATATTGGAAGCAGCAAAAAAGCTAAACCAGAGCGGGCATTTTCTATGGATTGGCTCAGATAGCTGGGGATCCAAAATAGCGCCTGTTTATCAGCAGGAGGAGATTGCAGAAGGGGCGGTGACGATATTACCCAAAAGGGCATCAATTGATGGTAAGGATGCAATAAAGATAATTAATTTTATTTCAATCAAATCAAAGTTCAAATACAGGCTGGGGACATAGCTCAGTGGTCAAGCTCTTGGTTGGGGTGCTTATAGCTCTGGGTTTTAACTGCAAAATTGGAGAAAAAAGCGAATTAAACACTTAAAATTATAATTTGAATCTGTATTATACTCATCACTGATGAGTCTGAATGAAGTATACACCTATATTGCACAGTAATCATTTCTACTATGCAACTATTGTATGTTAAAATATAGATTTTAAAGATTTTTTTCCTTGTGAAAAAGCACCATTATTAAAATTAGACATTTCCACGATGCTAGTTACTGTAGTTGAGTTTTGTGCAATTTTATGGATGTTTGTGATGGTTTTAGCATTTTTGGAGGGAAAGTGTTTGATTAATAAACACTGAATACATTATGCTAATTGACCCTATGGAGAAATAAATGAAACAGGGAAAATTTGGAGCACACTCAAAGACAGATGATCTGTTTCCCAAATATCTTCCCAAAACTCTTGACAGTGACTTAAATTCCTATCTTTAACGTTATCCTCTAAGGAAAAGCATTGTTTCCAGATGTTGTTCCTTAAGGAGGTGGCTACCTGGGAAAGCTAGCCATTTATACTGTTCAGCCACGACTCTACGGTTGTGCCATCACTGGCTGCCTCATTGCATTAGCTGAAAATAGAACAAACATGGAGACTGAAGTGGGTTTAGATGCGGCAAAATCTGGAGTGTCAATTCATGTTAGGGGAGAGTGAAAAGAATTATTCATTTGTTTTATACATATATATAATTATACAATATATAAAAATATTATATGCTATAAATAGTGCACAATGAAACATTTATTCAATGTTCTGGTGGTATTTTGTCTTGATTTCGAATGAATATTGAAACCATACCTTTTTCCTTTAATACAGGGTTTGATCGGTACTTTAGAAGCCGAACTCTTGCCAATAATCGAAGAAATGTATGGTTTGCAGAATTTTGGGAGGAGAATTTTGGATGCAAATTAGGATCACACGGGAAGAGGAACAGCCACATAAAGAAATGCACAGGTAGACCGCCTCATGTCTCTCTCGTTGTGGTTGTTTCAGCATTACCTAAGGAAGAAAAGGTTTCTCTCCACCGTGACTGGAACCCCCTGTTCTTCTGTCTCATGTTTCTTTAGCAGGGAAGAGGATGGTTTCATCATTCAGTAAACTGTAGCTTGTTCATTGGCCTTTACACTCTACCAACAACCATTCACCCAAAATACACCATGTGGCCAGCACTGGGGCATTTCAGTTGTATTTGAATAACATATTTTAAGTGTCTTTTTGGAAAACACCTTAATGTATTTTATAGGATATAGGCAGATGGGCAAGGTCGGGAACTAAATTGATCATAAGTTCCTGTAAGGAATTGTCAACTATACAATGCATTCCTCCGTCATGCTGTTATTCTCCGTCTAGCATAACAGTTATCCCCAACAGCTATGATTTCTGATGCTTTCAGTTTCTATAGCTTGTGTTTTAAATAATAATCATTGAATGGCCCTCTTTGAGTCCAGAAATAAAACTACATTTATTTGCAGATAACATGATTGTGTAATAGAAGCAGGTGTGGAGCCTCAGCCGTTACTACTAAGCAGCAATTTGCATACTTATGATACAAGTTTAATGTAAACGTTTATTCTTAATATAATTAGAAACTAACACATTGAAAATGATATTTAAAGATTATTATTAGTATCATGATTAAAGAACCCCAGAAATCATTAAGGATAACTACACTGAAAACTACAATATTTGGACACGATTTTCCCTCTTCACCTATGTTTTGGGATGTCCTTCCTGACTTCTGTATACCTCACATCTTGTGGGAATATGCTAAATGTTAGCACAGACATATAACCAGAAAAAATATGAAGATGCAAAAATTGGTACAAAAATAATCTTACTTCAGGATTCCTAAGCTGACCATGGGGGGAAGGGAAGACAAGATGTAGTTCCCTGAATTTACACGTGCATCTGTTGTGGCAGGAAGCGATTAAGCAAACGACGTGAACCAGGACTTCCAGATGCTGAGACAAATTTAGGACAAATGAAAGAAAAAAAGAATATGAAAGTGAGGCAGGATGGGCCTGGCAGAGAGGATAGCAGTTACTTTGTGTGGTCCACGGGTGACTCACACGGGGGTGACACGTGAGAGGAGACCCTTGCCGTCATGTATAGACGGCAATCACGGGAAGACAGGGGAACAGCGGTGTCTAGAGCCAGAAAGAGCTTTTGTTTTGTTTTGTTTGGGGAAGGCAAACAAACAAACAACAACCTCTTGGAGTGTGAGAGTGTTCCAACTGAAGACAGCAATGGACAGATAAAAGGAAAAATAAGGAATAACCTTTAATTTCTCTTCAGAGTTTCCAGAGTTGAAGGATTGGGGATTTACTTAGGCTTTTCAGTCGGAGGAACTGCTCAGGTGGCCCTTTCAGAAAAGATTCTTGTAGCAGAAAGGTAAGAGGAAGGTGGGGAGTTAGGGAGCGAAAAGGGGCAGGTCCTTGAACTCAGCCACAGCCCTGGCGATAGGTAGTCACCACCAGGGGGGGGGAGGGCAGAATGGGGCACACGCAGGACAGATGCTCTCACAGGTGTTCTTAACACATGGTAAGGGATTAGCACCGAGGCAGAGAAGGGAAAGAGGGAAGTCCTCCAAGGTGAATTTCTAATTGGTATGATTCCCATGGTGGCCTGGCTTGCACGTCCAGTGGGCTGGTCCAGGCGCGGCCTGCGTCCCAAAGGAACAGGAACCTCAAGATCAAAGTTCCTGTTCCTTACCCAGGGATGGCTTAGAGTGAGGCCCCTGTGGTAGGCAAGGCTCCTCTTCTCTCCAGAAGTGGTGGAGATGAGTTTTCTACTGGGTGTTAGTTAGCTCTTTTAGAATGAGATTGCTGGCAACAGACGGCAGCAGAAACTCGCCCTCAAAAAGCCTGTGATACCAAAGGTGTCGTTACAGCTTGTTGTTAAGCCATGCTAAGCTTCGCAAAAGAAGTGGGTAGAAGCCACCACCAGAAGGCAGGTCCGGCGGGATGCAGGCCTGGAGGGTGCTTCACCGTTGGTCAGCATGGGTCTCCCAGCCCGTGGCAGACTGACAGGCAGTCAAGCCCAGGGTGGTCCAGAAGCTAAGCTTCACAGGCAAGCTGGGCACGTCCAGCAGCAATTCCCGAGGAAGGAAGAAAACCCTCCCTTCCCCAGAATAACTGGACTCTCACATGGTCATGGAAGAAGAATGACACAAGCATGGGAGAGAGTTTATTTTGTGAATCAGAGACATTTACAGACCTTGGGCAGAGAGAGGGGTGTCAAGGGTGAATGTGTCTGATTTGCTATGACTGGAGATGCCAAGGATATCTAATCTACATGTCACAAAACAGCACTATCATAAGAGGGGGAAGGCAGAACCTAACTATCCTATGGGTGGGAGAAGATCTCCAGGAAAAGTCAAAGGCCATTAGTTGAAAGCCAAGACACCAACGTATCTTATTAGCTAATGGAAGTTTTTTTCTTTCTTTTTTAATTTTTATTTAATTAATGTATTCAGATTGCATCTCAATTGTTATCCCATCCCTTGTATCCACCCATTCCTCCCTCCCTCCCACTTTCACCTTATTCCCCTCCCCTATGTCAGTGACCAAGGGGGACCTCCTCCTCCACCATATGATCATAGGCTATCAATTTTCTTCTTGGTAGCCTGTCTATCCTTCCTCTGAGTGCTACCAGGCCTCCCCACCAAGGGAACGAGGTCAAATATGGGGCACCAGAGTTTGTGTCAGAGTCAGTTTCTACTCTCCACTCAAGTGTGGAGAATGTCCAGTCCATTGGCTAGATCAGAGTAGGAGTTCACTGTTTACTGCACGTCTTGTCCTTGGTTGGTGCAGTAGTATGAGCAGAACCCCTGGGCCCAGTTCCTCTCGTCCTCATGTTCTTCCTGTAGGTTTCTAGGACCCACTGGATCCTTCTATTTCTCCATTCTCCCATACTCCTCTCATCTAGAGTCCCAATAGGATGTACTCACATCTATCCCAATCTCCTGATAAGTAAAGACTTTCATGGGACATGCCTCTTGGGCTAGTGTCCAATTATAAGTGAGTATATACCATGTGAGTCTTTCTGCTTCTGGGTTAACTCACTCAGTATGACTGTTTCTAGTTTCATACATTTGTCCATAAATGTTGGGATTTCCTTGTTTTTAATAGCTGACTAGTATTCCATAGTATACATGTACCACAGTTTCTTTATTCATTCTTCGACTAAGGGACATTTAGGTTGTTTCCAGGTGCTGGCTATTATGAATAAGGCCGCTATGAACATAGTTGAGCATGTGTCCTTGTTGTGTGCTGGAGCATCTTCTGGGTATATTCCAAAGAGTGGAATAGCTGGGTCTTGAGGAAGCCCTATTCCCAGTTTTCTGAGAAAGCGCCAGATAGATTGCCAAAGTGGCTGTACTAGTTTGCATTCCCACCAGCAATGAAGGAGTGTTCCCCTTTCTCCACATCCTCACCAGCATGTGGTGCCACTTGAATTTTTGATCTTAGCCATTCTGATGGGTGTAAGATGGAATCTCAGAGTCGTTTTGATTTGCATTTCTCTGATGACTAAAGATGTTGAGCATTTCTTTAAGTGTTTCTCAGCCTTTGATATTCCTCTGTTGAGAATTCTCTGTTTACTTCTGAGCCCGATTGATTTCTCAATTGGGTTATTGGATTTGGTAGTGTTTAATTTCTTGAGTTCTTTATATATTTTGGATATAAGACCTTTGTCAGATGTAGGGTTGGTGAAGATCTTTTCCCAGTCTGTAGGCTGTCGCTTCGTTCTGTTGACAGTGCCTCCTGCCTTACAGAAGTGGAAGCATTTTCTTAATTGAGGTGCCCTCTCCTCTCACCCTAGGTTGTGTCAAGTTGACAAACAACAGCAAGTGCCACCATGCTAACCAGCACAGTGGGGAGTGAGGAAAGGGAATGGAGTAGTGGGACTGAGGGGGAATGAACTGAGCATCAAGATTATCCTTAATCTCCAGGAGGATGACACAGCACTTAGATTTGCAGTGCTGCAAAAAGGTGTGGAAGAGGCACAGAAGTGTCAGAAAGACACAGAAACGCTAAGGCGAAGTGTAGAACAGAATATAAAAGGAAAAGATGCTTTTAGGAGAATGTTGGCAAATAAATAAATGAAATATACTAAGAAAACCTGGGAAAAAGTTAAAGGTGAAGGTTTGGGCATATAAAATAGAAGAGAAACTTCCTTGAGAAAGCTCAGAGTAGGCATTAAATATTACTTCTAAATGACAATATTCATTTTTGAGGGGGGAGTATTATAAGGGTATGTATATATAAGGAGATATATGTATATACATTTCAATCCATTTGTCCACAAATTTTGTGAGTTCCTTGTTTTTAATAGCTGAGTAGTATTCCATAGTGTAAATGTACCACAGTTTCTTTATCCATTCTTCTACTGAGGGACACTTAGGCTGTTTCCATGTTCTGGCAGAGGCAGGAACACTGTCAATAGAACAAAACGACAGCCTACAGACTAGGAAAAGATCTTCACCAACCCTACATCTGACAAAGGGCTAATATCTAAAATATATAAAGAACTCAAGAAATTAAACACTACCAAACTAAATAACCCAATTGAGAAATCAGGCTCAGGAAAAAAATAAAGAGAAATCAGGCTCAGAACTAAACAGAGAATTCTCAACAGAGGAATATCAAATGGACGAGAAACACTTAAAGAAATGCTCAACATCTTTAGTCATCAGAGAAATGCAAATCAAAACAACTCTGAGATTCCATCTTACACCTATCAAGAATGGCTAAGATAAAAAATTCAAGCGATACCACATGCTGGCGAGGATGTGGCAAGAGAGGAACACTCCTTCATTTGCTGGTGGGAATGCAAACTAGTACAGCCACTTTGAAAATCTATCTGACTCTATCTCAGAAAACTGGGAATAAGGCTTCCTCAAGACCCAGTTATTCCACTCCTTGGAATATACCCAGAAGATATATATATATATATATATATATATATTCTTGTTACATCTCAATGGTTATCCCATCCCTTGTATCCTCCCATTCTTCCCTCCCTCCCATTTTCCCCTTATTCCTCTCCCCTATGACTGTTCCTGAGAGGGATTACCTCCCCCTGTATATGCTCATAGGGTATCAAGTCTCTTCTCGGTGACCTACTGTCCTTCCTCTGAGTGCCACCAGGTCTCCCCCTCCAGGGGACATGGTCAAATGTGAGGCACCAGAGTACGTGAGAATGTGCGGCCTTATTTCTTAACTTATACATTAATAAAGTTAAAAATACATTACTGCAAGTCCAATGCACAGTTGGTGACCAGAAGAATTTGAGAGCATGCATCCAAGATGAAAGCAAAGGTTGATCCTGGGGTGAAAGGCATGGAGAAGAGTGTGACGATAGCAAAGGTCCAGATTCTCAGAGAGGAGGATTCACAAGGAACAGCTGGAAATAAAGGACCAGTTCATACAGGTTCATAAGGAGAGTGTATCCATTAACTTCCCTATCTCTCTGATAAGAAAAATAAACCCACCAAACCAAAACAGGAAAAGCCAGACAGCAGGTGGTTCACAGTTCCAGAGATGTCAACCCACTGGAGCCGTTGGCTCTACTAATTCTTCTCCCATATGAATTGGAACATAGGGTAAGAGGAAGTGAGAAAGGAGGTTGTATAACTACATACTAGGTACACAGGAAGCAGAGAGGGAGGCAGAGACCAGGGGCGGAGTCCAGCCTTTAAGGGCACACCTCTACTGATCTAATTCCTGGGACTAGGCCCTACTTCCCAAAGCTTTCAGGGCCTTCCAAGCTAGCAGTGTCATCAGAGGACCAACTGCTCAAAAAATAAGAGTCTATTAGGGTGACTGAGATTCAAGCAGTAACAGAGAGAATTTACACACAGAGTGAAGTGTGTTTCTCACCAACTTATATTCTCATCCCTTGCTTACTACTGCATTTGGAATACTATTATTTGGTCTGGTACAAACTCAAGTCTGATTGGTTAGACTGGGCTTTGAAACTATACTACTAGTTCATGAGATAGAGAAACTTATTTTTTCCTGTAGCGTGCGTGTGTGCATGCGTGTGTGTGTGTGTGTGTGTGTGTGTGTGTGTGTGTGTGTTAGAAAATGAACACTACCTAACCTATCATATCCTTTATTAATGGACTGTTTGAAGAATCACCAGGTTTTCCTAACCATTTTCCAAGTATATAAAGATATGCAATTCTACTGTTAGCATCTTTAGACAACGTATACTTAGCACTTCTTTCAGACATAAATGCTGAACTGGTTTATTGTTAAATGCAGCTATGGTGGCAGGTGAGCTTCATATTTCCATGAATTATTTGGATATTGTTATAAATGGAATAATTTGTTCAATTAGAACTATTTTTAGTGTAGTGAAAGTGGTGTTTAAGTGCTGGGGGGACATGTAGTTTAGGAAACTGGGTCAATATTATTTTCATTAAACTACCATTTGGAGGGCACTGAAGTAGCTTGTCTCTGCTTTCTAATAAACAATGAGTGATGTTATACCTCGTTCTAAGAAAGTAGCCTCTGAAAATTTACAATTTGTACGAAAAGATATTTGTGCTTTAGATTACTGCTGTAGTCTATTTTGGGGAATAAGGGAAAAATGATCAACCATGTTAGTGGTCAAATATTTGTGAGGAAAACTTACTGTATTTGCATGAGTGAAGGTTTCCAGGGTTTGGAAACTATTTTTGAAACTGGATTTTTAAAAAGTTCGTGTTTAGGGCCACTGTAGTGGACTGCTGGGAAAAGCCACTTGGCGCCAGGCATGATGACCTAAACTTGATCCCTGAGATCTACAAGGTACAAAGGGAGAACTGATGCTTGCAAGTTGTTCCCTGACTGCCACATGTGCCTCCTCTCAATAAGCTCATTTTTTAAGATCATGTTTAACTACTTACAAGGAGAAAAGGGAATGCTAAGAATTCACAAAGATTTCTTCCCCCACTTAGACCATCACTTGTGGATTGTATGTGTTGAGTAAAATCTTACATTAGACTACAGTAGTTGGTGACTGTAGCAATTTGCTTCCATTGGGGGTGATGCTGGCAATACGTACATGAGTAAGAGTGTGCTTCCCAGCAGGGCTGGCGTCTGCTTTATTAATTTTGGGGAGACGGAATTTCTTCCAGTGGTGAGGAGCATACTCTTCCTAATGTTAGCATGCTTCAGACAGTTCTTGGAGATGATCTCCCTGCCTAGTGTCTCGGGAAAGCTTTCAGGGAGATGCGTAAATGCTTCTAACTTTTGATATGCTGGCCGAACTCCAAGCGAGGCGACTCCTATCACCCACTTAGCTATTTATGTAGTTATTATTGCTTCTGAGAGCTGCTGAGTTCTGAAAGCCACCGCTACTTAATCCTACTTAAAATTCCCTTTGTCTTTTTCAAGAAGAGAAAAGGAGGCTCCTATCCGTGCTATCAGTGGTGATGGCTGTTGTTTCACACACGTTTTTGTGGCCTTTCCCTCTCTCCTCTCCTCTTTCTGTTGCCAGCGTTGGTGCCTTTCCACTCCACCGCGCCTAGACACCCAGACTCCCTTGGGAAACGTGTTCTCATGTGTCTCCCGGTTTCCACAGATTTTCCACATGCACATGTCTCACTCTGGCCCCTGCCTCAAACTTCTCTCCCCTTGTTTCCTCACTGCTTCTTTTTGTTCTCTTTGTCCTTTCTTATCAGTACCTCCAAGGCTTTACTTTGTTCAGCCAGAATGCTACTGGCTGGAAAGAGGTTTGCTTGGAGATGTCATCTGTCCCACTTAATGACCGTCCTTTTCCCTTGGTGCTTTGGTCTTGTGAGGACTCTGATAGTGACTATCACAGGAACCTGTGCGTATGATTCAGCCAGCATCTCACGGCGGGTGGGGCGGGGGGGGGGGGCGGCACAGTTTTTCAGCTCACACTGTGTCTCTGTCTCTACATTTATTTCTGCACCCGGAAGTTGTTAATACTCTTGCTGTTGCCAGAAAAACACTATCCCAAGAAGGCCCATCGACTCCACAGGAACTTCTGATGACCTGTCTATTCATTTACCCATCATTCATTCACCTGATGACTCGTTTGTCTAAACCACTGTGTGCCAGGCACTGCACTGCATCTGTACAGACAGACAGCTCCCCCTTGCCTCCAGGTGCTGACAGATGAATACTACCTTTTTAAGCTTAGTGTTCTTTCCCTGCCTGCTGTGTTTCAAAGCTCAGCCAGCACACTGCAGCACACAGCTTGGCCTGTATACGGCTGACACTCAGGTTATAAACAGTGGTGAGCATATGCTACATCAAATGGCCTATTGATTCTTATTTATGATGATAGAAATGGTGGTAATGGAAAACGCAATGCACAAATATGCTTCTTGCTACAAACAAGCAGTTTTGTCAGTGAACCAAATAGAAAGCACAATAATTAGCTTCTGGGAAAAGGCCTGCCAGTTTGTTTTCTTGTGCCGGAGAGAACAGGTAAGTTTTCTGGGGTAGCTACTTCTCGGCAGTCATTATTTGCTACTGAAATGAGGATGCTCTCCTTCATTCTCAGGGCTCACAAGGCTCCATCGTTAATGGGGGAAAGAGAGGTGGCGGGTAAGGCTTCTGTAATTTGATTTGGTGACTCGTAATGAAAAGATATGAAAATAATAATCTCCAAATTACAATGTGCTCTGGTAGTCTTGTCTGTCCCCTTGCCCAGACTAAGATTCTGCCAGGGAGAGTGTCTGCATATTAGCACTCCAAGGTGGCCATTGGTCCATTTGCTTCTGTTCTTGGCAAGTAAAATAGGAAAAAAAAATCACAGAATTACTTATTTATTCCATTTCTCAAATTCTGTATTGAATTTCAATAGGTGTATCTGAGATGGCAAAAAAACAGGCACTGATTCCAGACATACTAGATTTCAGAATTCAGGGAGAGAATGTGAAATAAAAACAATCCTCTAATCTTCTAGATAAAGAAACTAGAAACCAGGGAAGTGAATCATTAAAAACACTCAAGAATGCTAGTCTCAGAGCTGTAACTAGAATCCTGGAGTCCTTATTTGAATTTGTCCTTGTCATTTTACCCTCAATTGTTTTATTGCTTACTTACTTCATGATTTTGCCACACATTCAAGAATACTTCTGTTAGCTCCTTTCTGATGCTTTACATGTGTATTCCTGTTGCTATGACAGAATGCCTGACAGGAGCAATTTTAGAGATGAGATATTCACCTTGGCTCACTGTTTAAAGGGTCCAGTCCACCCGGGCAAGATGGCACAGAGGCTGGGATAGCTCTGTCTAAGCAACGTACAGCTTTTACAGTGTGGCTTTTTATGTCTCAGGGGCCGGAACCGGAAGGGGTGTGTCTGCAGGGTGCTGGGCTATTCCTCAAACCCTGCTCACACCCTATCCCAGCCACCCACGTCTTTCATCCAGGCCTTGCTTTTAAAAGGTTGCACAGTTTCCAAAGATAGCATCTCCAGTTGGGAACCAACTATTCAAACACATGAGCCTGCGGGTGACATCCCACACAACAACCATGCATTGTTGGTTTGAAAAATCACTAGCTGGAAAGCAAAAGGTGGTAGTGGTGGTGGTGGTGGCAGAATTCAATTGGTTGTCATCCTGTCCCACAGAAAATGGTAAATACTTCAATATACGTCTTCGTATGGCCCTTTGATTATATGTGTGGTTTTTGTTAGTGAGTCTAGGATACCTCAAAGCCTTTCATACAGTTTTTCTGTTTCCCAGCCATTTATAAGAATAGAGATAAGACTATGATTTTATAGCTCTATTCTTAAGGCCAGTGACAGTGGATTGGGACAGGTCACTTTGCTAAATTATAGTTAGTTTGCTCATTCATTCTTTACTTCTCTGTGAAATGAAAGCAAAACAAAGAAACCCCCTAATCACCCAGTTTACAGATCAGCTTTGTGAAAACCATAATATATACCAACACCCCTAAGAAGGCTGAGCGCCCACAGTATACTCACATGCTTTCTTAGCATGGACGTTTGATTCTGTGGGTCTGGGATGGACTAGTCTATATTTCTGAGCAGTTTCTGGGCTTCGAGGACATGGTAGTTAGCTTACACTGACACCAGTTCCACCTGCAGCTTTCTGAACAGAATAAATATTCAGCTGTGCTAAGGATTCCAGATAAATCCAAGGTGTTGCCTGCACAGGATCATATAAATAAAAATTTTTAATATTTATCAGCAAATGCAACATTATGCAATCAGTAACCTGTGTCTTATACACCACCTTCAATAAACATGTAGATCAGTAAAATACACAGGTGTTTGTGTATGTGTGTGTGTTTTCTCATAAGAAAATTTGAAAGCAGAAAACTTCATTTCTAAATTTAACAAAACACACACGGATGCACCTGTATTTTCAAAATCCCCAAAAGAAGATTAAAAAGAAAGTTTGCCGCATCAAGGACAAAAAAACAACTCTGAAAATGTCAGAAAAAGTGCTTTCAATCATAAGCGCACATAAAGTATATAAGTTAGATGTGTCCAGCAGCCAGCTCAGTCCTTTCATGTTGTACAAAACCAGACTGGGGTCCATGAGGCCCTGGGTGAACTTCCGAAAGCCCTTAACTGCCTGAAAGCCTGAAGTCGGCTTGCTGCTTGCTTCTTTCTTTGTTCCTGTCTTAACCCTGAAAGGCCTTTCCCAGAACAGGGCTTTGACCGACTCCACTGATGTCTTGGCTTAGTGGCCAGGTCTCCCAAGGCGATGTTATTCATTCCACATGTGTGACTCTTCTTTTTTTTGGGGGGGTGGGGTGGGAGTAGTTCAAGACAGGGCTTCTCTGTGTAGCCTTGGCTGTCCTGGACTTGCTTTGCAGACCAGGCTGGTCTCGAACTCACAGAGATCCACCTGCCTCTGCCTCCATGAATGCTGGGGTTAAAGGCTTCTTTAAAACACATTGGTGAAAAGTATGAGTCCATGTCATATTTTATTTATCACTTACATTTTGTCAATAGTTTTCTGCAAGGTGCCGAGAGTGTGGCAGGGAACAACAAAAGCACAGTGCTGTTCTCCTTGGGCTTACAGGCTATTTGGAAAGATGGCTTTTTAAGCCACGTCCTTACATTGAAGTGTCTTTCGTGATGGGAACAGGAACACACAGCGTGGAGAAGGAATGTAGGGAAGGGGAAAGTTGTAAAATTTAAAATTGAAATTAAGATATGAACAGGACTTAGACAAAAGCGAGGAGATGTGTTTTTCCAGAAAGCTGTCGTGGAAGAATATGGCTGACGTACAGAAAGAATGAGGGTGCCAGACGGAAACAGATCTGAGTATGATCAAGACCCTGGCTCTTCACACGCACGTGAGAGCGTTCAGGTCCCTTCTAATTCTGTCTTTGCTTCCGTGGCTAGTAGCCTCGGGTCTAGACGAGTGCGTGATAACAGTAGTTACCTTACAGGGATCTTGGTGAAATTGAAAGAGACAGTGGGCACAGAACTTACTGTCTAATACGCAGAAGATACAGTTAACTAGTGCTGCTTGCTGATGGGCAAAGACTCCTCTTTCTCTAGACCAGAACTGCCCAAAAAAACTTTCTTTGGTGAGTGAAATTGCTTTATATTTCTGTTGCTCAATAGAGTACACACTATCTATGCATGGCTATCAAGGATTTGAAATATGGTTAGTGCAAACAGCCGAACATTTGATTGACCTAAGTTACTATACTACGTGTGACATAAGCAGCCTCCTACGGTTAGTGAGTCTCCTAGGAGACAGTGCGACGCAACAACTTTATTTCAGCACATTCCTCATGCAACTCAGCTCACCCTGACCACGTTCTCCCAGCTGTAGAGGGATTACCCTGCTGGCCGCCGGAGTGGTGACGAAAGGGTGGTTGGCAAAGCGGTTGTAGCCAGTGCTGCAGATGGGACAGTGTCTCCTGAGCCTTTGGAAGGGAATGCCTGGGTCCTTGTGGTTACGATTGCATCTGGGGCTGATGCACAGTAGAAAAGCTATGCTTAGCACAGCACAATAGACAGGTGGGGAGAATTTAATCTGCTCCAACTCTGAGTCACCCAGTGACTTTCTAAAGATGGTCACCCAGTTAATGAAGACAACGTGGGGCCTAGTGAAAATGAGACGGCATGCAGCTATCCGGCCATATTTTATTTAGATGTATTTCAATATAAGCTGAAACATTATGAAATGTATATAATAAACGTTGTTTCTTAATGCATCAAAATCCTTTAAACCTTTAAACATTATGCCCTCTATTCTATCAGGATATTTTATACAGGGCACCGATGTGCTACATGTGTCCAGTTGGACAGGATTCTGCAGCTAAGCAGTTTTCTTCGCAGCATGAGTGAAAACCTGTTCAAGATGTTGGCAAATTCATCAACTAGAACATAAGACCTAAGAGGTACATGGCACTTCCATTAGGCTTTCCGTGTATAGTAAAGTTCTCAGTGCCACTGGCGGCTATATCCTAGCTGTGTGGTCTTACACAGGTAACATAATCTTCCTAAATTATTCCTACATCTCATTTCTCCCCGTTTCTAGGGCTGAGTGGTGATGACGTTGTCCAGTGTTCACAAATATCACTAAAATTTAGGTTTCCTTTTTATGATACCAGCATATCATATTACTAAACCATTCAGTCTAAGCATATAGTTTCCTTTGTTTTCAGAAAGGTTGCCTAACTTGTTACACTGTCCCTGACAGTTGGCTGATATGGGATGTGTCTAGCAGCTATACATGAAGACAGTATTCTGACAACTGGGGAGTGTCATCCTACCCATGTAACTTCCCATTAAAGCAGTTGACCCACCCATGACCTTCCAGCTGCAGGTGTGATTGCTTACATCACCACACTCACATGGTTAGAATTGCAGATTTTCACTTGGGAAGATTACAGTCTTTCATTAAGGACACAGATGGATGCTAGCTTGAATTTGCCCTGTGCTCACGGCCCACAAGCAGCAAAGCACTCTCCTTGCTATGAGGCTCAGGTAGAAACAGGCTCCAGTTGTGTTTCCAGCCAGACATCTTTTGGAAAGAGCAAGTTGTGTTAGTTAGCAGGCCGTGGGATGGGAACAAACACTCATTTCTTTGTCTAGAGAGAGAAATGGGATATGCTGATTCAGCAGATCACAGGGAGATTATCTAAAACCGATATATGGCTCAGGATTCCATCAGACTATGAGATAAATTAAATAAAATTTGAACCCCATTCTGTGCCCCCCCCCATCCCCTGCAGCCAACAGAACCAGAGGACATCAGAGGAGGAAGGAAATGTAGCGGTCACAGTGTCTGGCGTTTTGCTCAGCCTTGCCTCCCAGGCTGCTGTGAAATGAGAACAGAGAGGACACAGAAACATTTTGGTTTTACTGATTCAGTAGAACTCTTGAAGGCTCTTATTGGTACAAAATGAGGCGTTCTCGTTGACTCTAAATAGGCTTATTAGCAGCACACAGAGGATTTCCACTGTGATCTTTCCTTTGTCTGTCCTCAGAGGGAAGGCATAGGTCTGAAACAGGCTGATAGCTGTGGAAGTGAAAAGTACCCATGGATGGAGGGCAGAGAGCAGGCCCACTGCCAGTGTAGGGCTGACACCCTGAGGAGTGCTATTCGTCGGGGCTACTTTGATGAAACAGCCCTCTTTTGTGTATTTGTACCTGTGGAAGGCAGCAGCATTGTGGCGGATCCAAAGTCCCAGAAAACAAACAACTCATATTGATTTAGGATGTGCCCACCACCTACTCTGTTTCCTGGAACATTAGTTCACATTTCAGTACACGGTGAACATCTTGGAATTCTGACTTGTTTTCCATAGGGGTTTCATTAATTGGCCTGAAAGGTTTAATTTAATAGAGCCCAAGGAACTGTTTAGCTTTTTCTCCCCTGCCTTGGTGACAGAAAGTATTTCCATTGTTGGTTTCCCTGAGCATTTGCCCTGCGTCATCCCCAAGACTGGCACAAAGCCTGGCTTCGGCGTGCTGTGCAAAGCCGTAGGGCTCCCAATCCTGCCCTAAGGGCCAAGGGCTTGATTAAATGTTTAAATGACCTTTTAGGAGATATGACTGTAAGAACGGGCAAACAGTCTGTTCTTCTCCTTCTTAATAACCACAGTATGTATTTGGGATATGTGTCTATGGAGTTGGAAAGACTATGCATAAGAGAATCACTGGTAGTGTGATGGAGGTTGGGGAGGAATGATGAAGCTTATTTTATTTTTTGAAATTATAATATAAATACATCACGTCTTCCATTGTCAGAAGCTACACCCATAAAGTCCAGCCAATGTGACTGCCTAGGCATGAGCCGAACTAGGAACAGAATGATGAGTTTTGATATAAAAATCGTATGATCTCCCACAAAAGAGTCAAACAGAAGCTGGTCCTTCAATACCCCACTTGGCTTCTCATATGGAGATACGCATGGAGCAGGTTGTGTCGCTGGAAACTTCCTAGCCATACGCGGCTACCTTTGCTCCTCAAGGATGATGCCCATTTGACAACACTCTGGCCAGCTCAGCAACATCTTCAGTATGACAACTATAACTCAAGAACAGATTTCCCTTAAAGGGAATTTCCAAGAAAATCCTGCATGCATTGATACGAGTCGCTCACAAAGGCCCAGTTGCACAACTGTTACACGTGTGCAGAGTTCATGCCTCAGCCTCATGCACACTGTCTGGTTGGCGGTTCAGTCTCTGTGAGCCCCTGCGGGTCCAGGTTAGTTGATTCTGTGGCTTTCCTTATGGTGTCCTTGACTCCTCTGGCTCCTACAGTCATTTCCCCCCATCCTCCCCAGGATTCCATACTCTCCACTTAATGTTTAGTCAGTCTCGGCATCTCTTTTCATCAGTTGCTGGATGAAGCCTCTCTGACGACTTGGGCTTGGCATCGATCTGTGAGTAGAGCAGAGTATCATTGGTGTTATGTCCCCTCAGATGACTTTAGCTTGTGTAAAGTTGACATAAAATTATCCAGCGCAGCCTCCATACTATCATGCCTACAGGGACGATGGATTAGCCAACCTGGGTCTATCTTACGTGCCTCTTGAATGAGCCTACCTTGTCTAGAGATGGTTCTATAACAATAAGCTTCTGCCTTCCGTTCCTTAACTTCATTGTCAGTCTCAATAAACACTAGACAAAAACATAAATTTTAACCTTTCATTTTATGTATTTTACTATAAGAAAGCTGGTGACATTCAAACCACAGTACGTAGGCTTCATGCTTGTTATTCAATAATGTCTCAACATATATATTTATGATAATGGAATTTTGATTGTATGAGATTAATTAGCTATCATTTTGCTAGAAAATATGTTTATTGACTTTTCATTTTTTTTTGTTTTAGCATGTAATTAATTTGTAGGCTTTAATGAATTTGTTCAGCTTACTCAGAAATTAATGAAGCCTTTTTATCCAATGGATTTTGTCATTAGCTCCTTTCGTTTTCTCTTGTCTTCTTGGCATCATTGATGACAACATAAAAGCCCCTGTGAATACCCCACTGGGCCTTTACAGGGACTTGGGTGGTTATCGCACAGTCAGGGATCTTTCTGGACTATATTGGATCTCTCATGAAATTATTTTTGAAATTTCAAAATAAAGTTCATACAGGTCAACAAAAATGTACAGAACTTGGCACTTCCTCTATAAAGCATGTTATCCAAATATAGCAAGATGTGTAACATATATCCAGAATTTTCCTGACTCATTCTGTTCATTCGTGGGTTTATGTAGCTAAGTGGTTGATCTCACTGTATGTAGATGACGATGACACTAAAAGTGTGCGATTATGGAAAACTCAGACAATTTTGCAGTACATTTTAATATGAAAAATTATCTGTGTCATGATAAAATACTATTTGCAAGAAGACCACTTGAATCAGATAATACACTATTGTGCCTGCCCAGAGTTACAAGGGTTTCCTGTGTCTACAAAGAACGGGAAGAACATTCTAGTATGATAAACGCCTCTGGCTGTTTGTAAGGCATTGAATGGCAATGACACTATGCCAAGAGCATAGGCCAAGGATATGAAAATGCTGTCCCTGCCCTTTATGGAGCTTATGTCTCTGAGGAACAAGCAGGCTTGCCTTTGGATGCAGATAAGAGCCTCTATTATAAATTCAAATTATATTTCCTCATCTTATATTGGGAACATTATGGGTAAAGATAGAAGGTACCTAGAATTTTCTTTTCTTTCATGTTCTGAAATTCTGAAAACACTCTTTATTTAGTAAATGTACTCAAAAAATTAAAATTTAATTCATATTTGTTGTATGTCAGCATTTAAACTTAATTTCTTGATTGAATTTTTCTTAGCCTTAGTATGGTTCTTTAGGTTTAACCAGGCTATTGTTTTCTACTATAAGAAACAACAAGAGACTCTCTTGCTGGGAATTCTTTTTCCATTTTCTAAGCTGAGGATGACTTTTTCGGGGGAGTTAGATTTGACTAGAGTACTCCCTTGACTGCTCAAAGGACACAGATGATGGTGAACAGAGGGGTAATTTTGGGGTTTACTTTATACCCCCTTTGTTTGGCATGGGTAGCCACTTGCCATTATGAACTTCCATTTCTTGAGGTCAGGATTTCTTTGCTGTTGGATGCACATTTTCACACATAGGGAGTTCCGACTTTATTTTGCTCTCCTGAACGATATAGCTTGTCACTGTAGGAATACACTGGGTCTCTGAGAAGCCAGTGCTGGAGGTACTGATATCAGGACTGGTAAGATGATCTGTTTGAACCAGGAAGGTGTTGGGGGTAACAGAACACACGTGATTCCAAAGTGGAAGGGAGAACACTGGAGGTTTAAGGGCTTAAATGGGGAAATAAAAGAAAAGACGTGGTTGGGAGAGAACCAACCAAAGTAAATATGTATATGAGCATATACAGGAGGAGAAAATCCCCCTCAGGAACAGTCATAGGGGAGGGGAATAAGGGGAAAATGGGAGGGAGGGAAGAATGGGAGGATACAAGGGATGGGATAACCATTGAGATGTAACAAGAATAAATTAATAAAAAATTAAAAAAAAAAAACTCCATAAGGAGACCTGCCCCTTTGTGAGCTAATACAAAGCAAAACAAAACAACACAAGAAGCCCAAAAAACAAAACAAAACAAAAGAAACAACTTCCCCCACCTAAATGTATTAGGTTATGGTGTAGATTTCTGCCAGATTATCATGGATTATTTCACAAGATGTTATATGTTGTCAGCAAGACCAGTTCAAAACAGATCCAGTTGTGGATATAGAAATATTTACATAGTCAATGGGCATCCATAGAACAGGATTTTGTGGGTTAAAAAAAAAAAAAGGATGTTCTTAGAAAAAGCTCCTTTACCTGTTTGTAGGTAAGCAGGACTTTAGAACATGCCTCCAGCCCACGATTTCCCTGGTAAGCCTGACCTATCTGCCCAATGCCTTCTGAGCCCTGTTCTCATTTTCAGCCTGTATTGTATGTGTACATTGGTTTGTCAGATTATTTGACAGCTTTTCACCCACGAAATGGCAAGTTCCATGAGGGCAAGGAGCAGATATTCTCTCTCATCTTTGTCAGCTGCACCTCATGTGGAAGGGGTGCCGTTGTGAGTATCTGCTGAGTGAATAAATAAGTGTAAAAATACCGTGGAGCAGATAGTACATTCATCTAGCTTATACTACAGTAAAAGATGTTTCTCCCTAAGAGAACATATTTTATTTATGTCACTTAGAGTTGCTACATTGACTATGAGGTTGAGAAATTGGGCCATGATTTAATATGAGCATAAACTCTCCAACAATTAATAAACTATTTTTTTCCAGAAATCAAATATGAGGCTGAAAAAGTAAATTGACAGAGGAAAAAGTAGAAATATTTCAAGCTCACGATATATGGTTGGTTAACAATGTTTTGGTGTCATATATGTTTGGTGTCACCATGAAACTGCCACATAAATGTTGCTGTCTTTCATACGTATATATGGCCTGTCTCTGTTCAGTCTCACCCACTCAGGTAAACAGCATTCAGTCCTTAGGTGTGGGAACTGCTCTCCTGTTTTTTTTTTTTTTTTTTTTTCTTTAAGGAAATGTTCCAATGGCTTAGTCATCTCTGACATGTTTTCATTTCTGTTTTTAATTTATAACACCTCACATTGCTAGCTAGTGCTCACGGGGACATTTATTTTAAATAAATTCTAGATAACTAAAAGCAACAACAACAGGTCATTTTAGTGCCGTGTAGAGTTTTAAACGACAGACAATACTATTACTCCTTGATCTTTTGTTTCCAAACTGGATTTTTCTCTAGTCTAATTTTTACTTTTTGTAAAGCTTTTCGCACCTTTAAAAACATATCCAACATTTTGGAAAACGTGATTGATCTCTCTGTTGATTATCTACTTGTTATTTCTTCATCCATCTGTACATCTGTCACCTCAAACCAATTTTTGATATATACATGTCAGCAAATGGGTGTGTTTTGTTTTAAATGAAAATCCCAAACATTCTATTTTACCAATAAAGACTCAGGAGCCAGATGCTGGGGTGAAAACCTGCTAGCTCAGAGAGGCAGGGAAAGCACCCAGCTGACCTTCCTACTCAGCTCATGACCTGATGGAAAAGGCCCAAAAGACGCACTAGCTCAGCTGACAGCCCAAGAGGCTTTCTAGCTCAAAAATCAAAAAAGCCCAAAAAGCCAAGGAGCTGAAGAGCTCAAAAGCCAAAGAGCTGAAGGCCTCCAAGCTCCTTCTTCCTCTACACGCTGCCTTAAATACCCGTCAACTCAAAGTCCCTCCTACTCTTTAATCCCTGACAGCCAGCTTCTTGTTCTGCCTCTTGACCTAGTGTTAACTTTATTAAATCCTGTGTACAGAAAGCTCTTGAATTAAAGGTGTGTGTTAGGGCTCAACTGCACCAATCAAAAGGCAGGTTTTTTTTTTTTAATAGTTCACAATCAAAGGGATCACAATGGGATCAAAATAGCCTGCAACAGATATGCAGTATAACAATAATATAATTTCAGGAATTATGGTCTTAGTTAAAGACTTTTGTCTGTATTTGTGAGCTGGCCTCTTCAGTTTTGCCTGATTCTAGCTGAACCATTCCTTAATCTGTTGTTAAAAAGCTTTTTGTAAAGTTTATGATTTTTTTCCTTTTTTTATTAATTTATTCATATTACATCTCAATTGTTAGCCCATTCCTTGTATCCTCCCTTTCTTTCCTCCCTCCCGCTTCCCCCTCTACTCCCTTCCCCTATGTCTGTGACTGAGGGGGACCTCCTCCCCCTGTATATGCTCCTAGGGTATCAAGTCTCTTCTTGGTGACTTATTATCTTTCCTCTGAGTGCCACCAGGCCTCCCCATCCAAGGGACATGGTCCAATATGGGGCACCAGAGTTCGTGTGAAAGTCAGATCTCCTTCTCCACTTAACGGTGCAGAATGTCCTGTCCATCGGCTAGACTGGGTAGGGGTTCGAAGTTTACTGCCTATATTTTCCTTGGCTGGTGCCAAAATTTATGAGTTTTTAAGAATATCATTGTGTATATCTGCTATACATTGTACCATGTCTCAGAAGAACATTTTTTTCAAGTACCTTATTTTACTTTGAGCATATTGCCCACGTCCTGCACCTTTTTATATCTCCCTTCCGGTGACTCCCCTTTGTTCTTCTAAGAATGTCGTATCTGCACACATGATTTTATATATCAGGAAAAATCTACGGCTACAGATGAGAGAAACCAAATGGTATTTGCCTGCTATTGGCCTAATATGAGAGAAAACAAATGATATCACTATTGGCCTAATATGCTTACTGTGCCTGTCTCTTGGCCGAGTGCGATGGCGCACGCCTTCAATTCCAGCACTGTGGAGGCAGAGACAAGCAGATCTCGGTGAGTTTAAGGCCAACCTGATCTACCCAGCAAGTCCCAGGCTAGCCGAGACTGCACAGGGAAACCCTGTCTCAAAAACAGAGTATTTTTATCTCCTTTTGCATCTGTTTTCCTGCAAGTGACACTCCTTCATACTTTCTTATGTCTGAGAAAAATCCCACCATGTTTATGTACTCTGTTTTCTAAAAGGGTTTTGAACTACATACTTGGCTGCTCCAATTCACCTGAAATGAAGCCCCTGTGGGAACAGAAGCCTACCATTCACAGAATTAAACATTTTTGATGTGGAGTTGCAACACAGTTTAGAGGTTATTTACTCTGTGTATCTTTTTTTTTTTTGTTTTTGTTTTTACAAATTGGATCTGGAGTCAGTCAGAGTAACTTGCTCAGGAGCCAGAGGAAGGGGCCACAGCTGGACACCCCTCTATCTCCCTGTATTTCAGGGACTTGAGGCTGATCTAACCTACTCGTCCAAGTGAATTGTGCACACCATCCTGCTTGTCTCTCTGGCATCAAAATAAAAGAAGACCTAATTTGCTTTACTTTCGTCTTTTACTAACTGCACAGTTCAAGGGATGTTCATCATTCTCTACCAAATTCTAAACGTTTATCTAGCTGGGCCCAGGCAGATAAAGGAGACTGAATGGCTGATCTAAACGTCTCAGATGTTGCTCACTTACTTGCCTGAGAAGCTTCTTGGGCTTTGCTGTGGTGCTCTGGCTGGACGCCAATCAGGAATGACCCAGGAGTTCTGACTCAGTCTGTCAGTCTCCCCTTGACCAAGGAGAACATTTAGGCATGAGTTGTGGTTTTCATTGTCCTGTGACTGACTCATATTGGAAATAGCTACCTGAGGCCAGCCTTCAGTTCTGTTTTGATCTAATTATCTTACAGAAACAGCCTTTAGTGTTTTCTTTGACCTTTGAAGGCTGCTTCAGGGCACAGGGAAATTACAAATACTATGGAGTCTGATGGTGTTTCCGTAATGAGGATGCTATTTTATATGCTTAGGGGATAGATGCTTTTTCTCTGTGGGTTGCCTGAACAGGACATTTCAGTGGCCTCAAATGTGGACTCAACAAACATCAGCAGAGATTTCTATTATAGAAATCCTTCTGATGCTGAACCCTGGAGAATGAAATTGTCTCTAGCGCAAACCCTGGATGTTCAAAGACCAAATTTGCGTTCATCCTGTGTACACCCATGTAAGCATGCAGTCATTTTTATTTGCAAGTCAGAGATGAGTGTAGAATGTCACTCCTGGCGAGTGAGCACAGCATCACAGTTTTTATGAGTATTCTCCATCTTTTAAGGTCATTATCCTATAGTTGCATCAAATACCTCTCAGAATCTTATAGATCGTCCCTAGACTTCTTATTTCTTTGCACTAAAAATATTTAAATGTTACCACATTGGAATATAAGAGGCCTCAGAAAAGAACAGAATGGCTCCTTCCATTATTCCTTCAGTGATAGAGAGAAGACATCCAAAATATTTTAAGATATTTTCTTCTTTCTTTCTTTCTTTCTTTCTTTCTTTCTTTCTTTCTTTCTTTCT
>OU015744.1:93073254-93090510 GCA_907169655.1 Acomys percivali
TCTTTCTTTCTTTCTTTCTTTCTTTCTTTCTTTCTTTCTTTCTTTCTCAAAGAGGGTGAATTAGAGACACAGTAAAATAAGCAAAAAACCTGGAGCTATACGTTTCTGGGTCAATCCAAATACACAAAGCATTAAGAAAAATGTCAGCGACGAAGCTAGATACAAACTGACAGGAAGGAAAAAAAAATCTGTTTGTGTATTTACAGCCCCAAACCAAAAGCAAAATTAAAAACCGTGCTGACCGTTCTCCCTTGGGGATACAGATGTCACTGCTGTCCAGGGCAGCGTCTGCTACTGAGAGGAGGAACGAGCGATGGCATCCAGGTCCCCGGTGCAAACAAAATTAGTCTCTGCTTGCCAAATCCTGAAGCTGTCCTGTCACATGTCGAGAGGCCGGGGCGTGGGGGCTGGAGGAGCAATAAGGATGGCTGCTGCCGCTCGCTTTACATGTACATAAAGTGTGATGTACTCCATACATAACTGACTCTTTTCACTGATGCCTCATTCTTCATTATGTTTTTATAAGAGGCTGAGTATACACAGTTATACACATGGACCTCCGTCTTCATTCAGAATGCTACAACAGTCATGATCAGATAGTGCCAATAGGATTAGACACTTTATACATCTACCAAATAACATTTTTGTTAACTCCCTGAGAATTCCACGCAATGCATTTTAGGACATAATCACCACCAACTATCTCTCTCTGAACTCTCCCCACATCTACCTACACCTCATGCCTTCTTTTTAAAAAATTAATTTAATGTCCCATTAACTTCCACTTGTATTACCCTTATACTTCTGAGTATTGGGCCACTCACTGGGGAGAGCTTGATCTAACAGCAGCTATACCATAGGGACCATGGACTCGCACTCCCCAAGATGTCATTGTAACTCCTCAGTTAGGATGCTGACTGCATGCTGTCCAGCTGCCTGGAGCTCATGGCTTCAGTGGTCCTGACACCCAGAAGACGCTGCTTTGCTCAGGCCCTCTCTGACCTCTGGCTTTTACAGTCTTTCTGTTCTCTGTTCTGTGGTGTTTCCTGGCTTTGGGGAGGAGGCATCATCCAGTCATCCCACTTGTTGCTGAGCACTCTGTGGCCACTTGCTTTCTGCGTGTTGACTTGTGTGTTAGCTTCTGCATTAAGGAAACGTCTCCCCTTGGTCTGAGAGCTGCTCCAACCTACAGGGAGGGGGGTGATGAATTTAGGGGGTGGGTTGATGCAATGTCTGTTCAGTAAAACAATTGTACTATATGCATCCTGAGCACAGTCCACATAGTAGGTTTTCATGTGGCTTTCTCAAACATCCTTAGAGTTAGTCATTCATATATTTTTCATTTATTGTTCAGGGAATCTTTAGAAATTGATTATTAATAGTAAGGAAAATGAGCTTCTAAGTAAACTTAAAGGTGTGTGTGTGTGTGTGTGTGTGTGTGTGTGTGTGTGTGTGTGTGCGCGCGCATGTGTGCATGTAAAGGGATAGCCAGCTATTCTTTTACTCCAAATATGGGAAGTGAGCAACCACCTTCCTCCAGAAATCTAAAACAAGGTTTTGAAATAATCCACACTACCATCAGGTTCCTACCATTTTGCGTGGCTCAAGACTCGCTGTGTTTATCCCAGTTTGGGATATCTATGAGGATGTCATTAAAAGGCAAGAAGGGAAGGGAGGGGCATTTCTTTCCCACGCCCTGCTTTGAGGCCAAGTCCTGGCCTTGGAAGTGTCCTCTCAGTTTTTGGCTTCTGCAAGTGCTGTCCTTCATGCCTTCATGTATACTGGGCTCCTAAGATGCCCTATTTTCTCTTTATTTTCTTGAATCCTAAGAATAGTGTTATCCTCTCACCACTGCTATTCTATAGGTATCTTACTATCCAATCTGTGATCTCTATTTCAACCATCCAGGGCTATTTCTGTTTTGCTTCTGGGACACTGATTGGTACAGAGACTGATGATACATCTACATGAAACTGTGTTAGAGATACTTTGTACGTCTTGTTTTAAAGTTCTAAATTAGGAGTCCCAGCATGACAGGAGACACGAACAAAAACAAAATAAATAAAAAGAAAACAAAATATAGAGCCTAATAGAAGATTGTTTCTTCTTGTAGCAAATTCTGCCTTAGGAAGAAGCTAGAATAGTCAGAGGGGCAAAGATTTTCTGAGTCTGTTGTATATAGGCTATAGAAAACTGTGATAGGTTTTTGATCTTGTGATAAAAGCTGTCATTGGGAAGTATTTTGCCAGCATTTGTGGGAAGAGTGAAAGTAAGGGGAAAGGCTGATGTAGAGAGAACAGGTAAAATGCTTTCAAAATAAGATAGTTGTCAAGAACTGGAGACAAATTCACACAGTAGAAAAACGAAATGCAACAAACATGGCTGCTTTTTGAGTTTGCATTCTTTTCCATGTGATGTATTTGCTTTAAATTAGTATAAGCTCTTCACATGTGGAGGGCTCATATGCTTTGATGTAGCAACATTAGATCAAATGGCAGAAGTTAAATTAGGAATTAAGGCAATATTTGGCTGTAGGGAACAGCATTCTTGTTTCTAGCTCTTGGACTTTATGCGATAGCTCTTAAAATCCTAAGAGGCTAATTTCAGTTCCATCTATTTATTTAACAATATTTTAGATCTTTAAATTTCTCTTTCCAGATGATCAGACTCCAGAGCTTGAAATCCAAGGGCATTATAGCAAATTGCATTGGCATTAAGACTATTGAACTTGGGTGGAGTAATCCCATAAAATCCTCATCACTGCCAAAACATTTTCCTAATCGTTTATGCCTCCTGAATGTCTGTTTGAAAATGTTTTCCTTTTTGTGGGAAGGTAAATGAGCTTGGGTGTGTTGAATTGCATCTACTGTTTTGTTTATCTATTTATTTATTTGATGAACATTTTAGTGAACAGGTACCAACACATTTCTATTTTACTCAGGAGGCATTTTACTTACTATTTAGTTGGTCACCCATTTGTTTACTTATAGTGAAAATGTCACGAGCTTTGGGATGATGCAAGCCTGGGTTTGAAACATGTCATTGCCACATACTATAATTACATTGGGCAAAGTATTTTACAAACACCTTTTTAGGTTGGATGAAAAACTCATTTTTAAAAGAATGTGTATTATGGCCGAGGCAAACCCAAAGCAGATGAGTTTAATCCACACTCATGAGTAACTGTTATTATATGTAAACAAGTTCACTCCAGCCTCCAAGTTTAAAGGAAAGGAAACTGTGATACCCAACCTTAAATCCAACCACAGATACAACACTGTTGTGGTGCTTTGTGACATATGTGAATAAATGTCTATTTTTCCTAGAAAGGGCATTGGTGGAACCAAAGAAACAATCTCAACAAGCCTAGATTGATAAATCAAGATATGTATTGGGGATACTTACAGGTTTGTGGGATACTTATTGATGCATGGGTGACTCAAAGCCAGCATTGGTGGCGACTCAAAAGCTGCAGCCCTGGAGTTCCCTGCACAATTTTCAACTAGGCAACGTGGAGAGTTTCCCTTTGCCAGAAAGTGTTACTGCTTATATTACCTGGTGAGGGCTTTTTTAATCTTTCTGGGCTCTCAGGCGAGAGTCCCTCCTGCTTCCAGCACAAAATAGTTTAATTTGGACTAAATGACTATACAGCGTTCCACATTTTTCTCTGGTTCTTACACTTTTTTTCTACTCTCTCTTCTGTGGTGTTCTCTGAGCCTTGGAGGTGGTGCTATAGATGACTTTTTTTTTTTTATGGCTAAGTATTGGGCCACTGTGTCACAGCAACATTAACTTTTTCCAGGAGCTTATGGGTTATGAGTCTTTATGGTATATAACATTCATTTTAAAAAGTGTCTTTTTCCATGACCAACGGTAATAGCACCAGTAAGTTATGGGCATAAACACATGTGTTTAGAAAGCAATTTCACAGGTGCATGATATCCACTTACTAAGCAGTAGTTTTGCTATTCCTGGGGTCTGTAGCCTTTCAGTCACTAGCTTTGTCTTGTCTTGGTGTAAGAGAGGTGTATTCTGTCTTGTAGAGTAAGCCTTAAGCCAGCCAAAGGATGGTTGGTTGTACTCATATGAGTCATGCCACTGTTGCACCAGTGGGCATATCTTGCCTGAAAAATTGGTGGTATAGTATACAGGCTCCATAACTGACAAGGACTGTTGTCCATCATTTTCTCCCAGAAACGTTCATAGGACTCTCCAAGAACCTTCCAGTACCGCGAAAGCCAGATGTCTGGGAGAAAACTTCCAGCTTCCTCTCAGACCGATTCCTCTATGCCTTCTATTTGAAATATGCAACAGTTGGGCTTTATGATCTAGTTTTATATTTAACTGCGATAGTCATATGATTTGTGTGGCCCCTGAGGCATCCTTGGGCCACGACTCCTAGGTAGCCTCTTCCTGGTACTCAGCAACTGTATGTCTCCTGGGAGTGTCCCTTTTCATTAATGCAGATATGCCTTAATTTACACTCTCCACTGGCTGGCTTTCTTCCCTACTCATCCAAATGTTTTTCCAGATCTGTAAGACACTCAAGGTTAGCACTATAAATAGTCAAAGTGTTTTTGTTTTTTTTTTTTTTGGTAGAAGGCAGGCAAGACCTCTGATGATCCACGTTATCCATATCAAGGACGTGCCAGTTGGTCTTGAGTAGCAAGGGACTACTAATAAACATACACTGGCAACGTCCAAGGCAGCATGAAACAATCTAAAGAACTGTATCAAGTGTTTTGAAACGGTCTATTCTACTGCGTCCAACTGGGCTCTTGTTTTGCTTTTCCTCTAACAATGGAGTGGGCAGGTACCTAAAGGAGGAAAAGAAAAACGGGTTCATCCTGCTATGGCGCAAAGACGGCTTCATATTTCAGTGTGCCTGCCTGAGAGCCTATGAATACCACAGCCCCACCAGCTTTTGTTGGCCAGTGGAGGGACTGTCCCCACTCTTACAGATGGGAAGCTCTCGGAAGGCTTCAGAGCACAGCTAAGAGCAGTCCCTGGCAGAGCAGTTCGGCAAAGAATGGGCCACTGATGAGCATGGTGGGACTGGCAGGTCTCCTCGCTCTGGCAGGTCTCAAAGGCTGAAGTGAGTCACCACCCTCTCCCCCCCTTCTAGGAGAAGCAGCAGGTTTTGAAGGCTGAGGCCTGAATGGTGATTTTTTTTTAACTCATTAATTTATTTGTTCATTTTATGTCCCAATCACAACCCCACTCCCTCCTCTCTTCCCACCCACTGGCCCACACTCTTTTCTCCACCCCCATCCCCACTCTACACACCCCTTGCTGCCCAGGGGAACCAACCCACCCTGGCACATTAAGTCGCATCAGGAGCATCTTGAAGTAGAAACAGCATGTGTCAGAGGAGAAACAGTGGGAGGCAGGACAAGATTGCTTGCCAGTGGCCAGAGTCTGCCTTGAGGGAGAGACTCAGCAACAATTCTTTCTCCTAGGAACATCTTGCGGCCAACTCTGTACACAGATCTGGGAGCTGGCTGATAACCAGAGCCAGACCCAGAGCCAGGCGCTGATGTCCTAGGTTTCTTTCTCTGGAGAGAGCAGGGTCCACTAGAATCCTGACCCAGACAGAGTCTGGAACCATCTGAGTTGGGCTGGCAAACGTGTGGGTTGTACCCTCTTTTAGATACAGCCCAGTGTGCGGTGGTTGGCTGGGTTTGTAAACGACGTATAAAATAGGACCAATGAGAAGAGAGCTGAGAAAGAACTTTCACCTAAATGGAAAAGTGTTCTCAATTAGTGCTGCTGGCTGCACCGTCCCCTTTCCCTAACCTCTGTGCTGCAAGGGAAGGAGGGGGAGTGGAGGACATCTCCGTGGCTTTTCACGTAAACCAGGGTTTTTAGCTTGTTTTTGGCTACTAAGGCTTTTGTTAGCTTTGACAAAAGCCCCAATCTCTGTCTAGAGCTGCCCACTCCTCAAATGCAGCCTGGCTGTGTTCCGGGGAAGGGAGTTCACATCTGGGCCCCAGTTGTGGTCAAATGTACTTTGATTTCCCTTTCTGTCATGCCAGCCACTGGGAAGTAGGCGTCTGCCTCTCAGAAGGGCGGTCCCTCCATTTGTCACGGGGGCCTGTGCAGTTTCTCATGGTGGCAGGTTGTCAGATGGCAGAAGGCTGCTGGCGTTGGAAGCTGGGGATTTTGCAGTTGATGCTGTGGTGGTGGTGACTGCCTTCGGACCCAGGGTTCTTGAGCCCAGGCTGCTGCTGCGATGGAGCTTAGATTCTTTTGCCAGGCATCCTGTTCTTCCATAAGTAATGATCAACACGGGGCACTCTCGGCTTTTCTCAGTCTGTCACCCCCTGTGGCTTTCTAAAAGCCACAGAAATCTTTTCTTAAGCCGTCTCAGGGTGCTGCTGTGCTTCTCCATCCTAGCTTACTGGACCAGGATACTGCTTATCTTGCCTCCCAGGGGAAGTAGGGACACAGTGTTATCTGCCCTACGTGCCTCTCGAGTCAGGTCCCTGGTTCTGATGGTCTCCAGGCTAGTAACTCCAGGCTAGAAAAGCTCTGGCCTATCAATCTGCCATATCTGGCTGTTGACAGGGCCTCAGAGTGGGTGAGCAGTTTTTACCTCTGTATACTTTCTTACAGGGGAGAAATCCATATGGTACATTCTGGGAGAAATAATTATCCATCCTCTAAGACAAGCTAGATTTTATTTTATTCATACTGTTTTTATCATTTGTGTCTACTTTGAACTCTTGCTCTGGTACCAAAGGCCTCCAGAAGCTCACCTATAGAGCAATTGTAACCTAGCAACATGGCTGCTCTGATCACATGCAAACACCTAGGTCTGTGTGACTGGGCTGGAATGCAGACACTCTGTTAGTACACATTTTAATCCCAGACAGTGTAGATAAAGTTAGTTTGTAGAAGGAAGCACCCATGTCTGAAAGTGATGTCTAATTGAGTGGCAGACAAAGAGACTAATCAGAGAGGTTTGGTAGAATAGGACATGCTCACCTCTCACAAGAAGAGACAGCAGCGGTGCAGAGGGAGAGAGAGGAGGCAGTTTTTCCTGGAGAGATTAATGAAGAAGATTGAAGAGAGAACAAACTAGACGCAAGTGAAGACAGAACGAGCCAGAGAATGAGAAGGAGACAGAAGATTAGAGCAGATTGCTAGAGTTAGTTTGAGGCCACTCAGAGCAGTTCAGTCAGAAGCTCAGAGAAGCCAGTTTGAATCTATCAGCTTGGAGAGGAGTTTGAGCCAGAACAGCTGAGTTTAACCAGCCAGCCAGAGTTCAGAAAGAACTACAAAGAGTGAGTTTATTCATCAGTAAGTCTCAGAGGCTGAAAACATGTGAGGCCTAGATTAGGTTGTATGGAGTCTGGAAGCTTCCAGGAGTAGGCCTGGATGGAGACAATAGGCTTGTGAGATAACAATTACATCAGGTGAAAAAAAGTTCCTTTTACACTCACCAGTATAACATTTGGCTTTTGCGTAATTGTTTTTTTTTCTATAGGGACTCCAACATGACACAAATCTTCACACATTCACTTCTGAGAAGCCAGGATAGAGATCCTGTGTCTGCTTTGGTCTTTCATCTCTTCTTGACTTATATAGCAACACAATCGTGCATTGGTGTGAAGCAATTCAGGTCCACTGGACTGTCCTAGAGATCATGACCTACCATGGGCTCGGCAGAACCACCCAAGCCCCACAGTAGTCCTGGGGCCCCTGTTGACTTACAGTATCACAGTTTTACTGGGCAGGAGGTGAACTGGAAATCAGTCCCAGCTTCTCTCTCGCCCAGTTCTCTCAGTAATGCCTGTTCTGTATGTATTCCCCACGATGGTGCAGCAACTGCAGCTGCTGATGACCAAGTGTCCTTAATGGTTTATGTGAGCCCATCTACCAGAGTCTGATTTTCCTCATAATGCCTCGTGTTATGTCGGTTTTGTTTTAAGGGAAGGATGTTTCAAAGGAAATGGCTATACAACAAAGACAAAATGCAACATTGTTTAAATATAGAAAAAGTTAATATAACAAAGGAGAAAATAATCTTTTCTTCTATTACTTAACTGTTTTAAAATCAACTTCTTGAGGTTCAAATTCTGTCCAATATGGTCACATATAAGATAATGTATTATTTGGACTTGAGAAAGAACAATAATTATAGCCACGAGACATTTAAGAATATTCTTCAAAATAAGATTACTAAAATTAAAATTTTCAAATATTTCTCAAATCTGTTTTATCAGCTTTCCCAAATAAGAGAATGAAAAAATAAATGAACTTTTAGATACAATTAGAGATTTAAAAATCTGTGTTTATAACTAGTGGACTTAAAAAAAAAACTAGTCACATTCAAAGATAGACTGCCAATTAATATTTCAACAACTGTTTTAGTGTTAACTAGTTATCTTAATAGAGGTGGCCCAAACCATCGGATAAATATCTAAATATTTTGTTATATCACCAAAGAACTTGATGCTACCTCTTTCTCTTCCCGAGGATGTAAGCAATGAAACCTCATTTTCATGTATTTTTAAAAACAGTACGGAGGACAATAGATAAAAAATATGTTTAGATATACCTTGGTTAGTTATTGATGAGTTGCAAATGCTCAGGGGGTTCAAAAGAAAGGCTGACAAAACCTGAAGACGGAGGCAAAAGCCATAATCATGTCACTAATGCTGATGCAAACGTCTCACTCTCTGGGACAAGGAGACAGCATTTCCTGTGGCACTGCTCCAAGCTGAGGTGGAAATAAATTGTACTGTCAACAAGAATCCTTTATGTCCTGTAAATTATCCTTACATAAAAGACACTGGTCCTTTATTCACTCCTTCATCAGTGGAGCAGTACTTGGTGTTATAAGACATGTGTCGTAAGTGTCCATATGTATGCATCAATATGGCGAAGGGCATGGTCTTCAGAGTACCGCACACCTAGGGTGGCTCAGAGCTCAAAACTGACTGTGACACAGGCAGGCACCTCCTGTCTTGAGGATTTCACTTCACCGTCTTAAGTCCCAGTGTGTTTAAGACTAAGGTAACAAAGCAGCATGCTTTTGACAAGGAGTTAAGAAGATGTGGAGATGGTCATTAAGCATCTGACCTCCCACACTGAGAGCACCCAGTGATGGTTGTCAGTTGGGAAGTCTTCAAACCCTTTTATAGGCAGAGTCAGCATCACACCAACCAGAACAGAGCAAAACAGCATAGGTAAGAGTAGTACAGAGAACTCTTTCCAGTAGGAATGACTAATAGTGATTGTAAGATGTGTGTGTATGTATGTGTGTGTGATGTGTATATGCATATGTGTATGTATATGTATTTGTATATGTATATATTAGATGAATCTTTCAGAAGGGGCCCTTTTTCAGGACGTGAAGTGGTTGGTGGGTAACATTTCAAGAGGAAGAAATGTAAAGGGCTAAGTGGAAGTATACAACTTGAGTGACTCAGCTGTTCAGATTAGTGTGGCGTATCAGAACCTTTTCACATGACAACAGCATTCTATAAATGTCTGGAATATAAGTTATGTGTCCATCCAGCACTTGACACATGGATAAAGAGAGACGGCAACTGAAATTTAAGGTTAGCATTATTTCCACAGGAAATTGTAAGTCTACATATGACTAGTGGTGATCTGGAGAGTAGGTACACTGAGCATTTCATATGATGAGAGAAAAACACGTGACACAAGAGGGGAAATAATTTAGTGCTAGACCAACAAGTTTAGATTCCAAAGTAGAAACAAACGTATTTAGGAGAAATTAATTTGTAATGAAGACCAAAAACCAGAAACAAGAGAAGAAAAGCCAGCACAGAAAGAACTTCAAAGGAAGATTTGCCTTGTTCTGTTACTTACAGGGTTAATGAGCATAGAGAGTGTGTTAGATTTGGTAACTGAGAAATTACTAGATATCTTCAATAGTAAAGTTTCCTTGAGCTGTAAAAAAAAAAAAAGTTGTGTGGATTATAGACTAGGCTGGGGTCAGATGGTAGGTGGGGAGGGCTCCCCTTTTCTGAGGATTAGGATTTGGGGGGAGGAGGGAAGAGGCAGGGAAGAGGGAGGAAAGAGGGAGGGAAGAGGGAGGAGAGTGGGACCAGGAGGAGCCAAGAGAAGGGGTTACAAGGTTACAATCAGGATGCAAAGTGAATACATTTTTATAAAAGTTTAAAAAGGACTGAGTTGTGTGGAGTAGGAGCAGCATGGAGCACAGCCCTCTTTTCACACATGTTTCTCTTCCTAGGGCCGGAGAACAAACCATCACACACTAAGTTAGTTTCAGCAAGTACTGTATAATCACCAAGTAAGTGGCGCTCTTGCAGGCAAATGAGGTAGTTTCCATGCCAGGTGTGAAATTATAGTGGTTTAGATAAGAATTTGAAGCAATTCTACAAATAACCACTCTGAGTCATGACATTTTCAGGCCACATTGAAAACACTAGCAAGAATAATACAAACAGTGTCAAACGATAACCAGGCTCCTTGCTGTGTTTATATTCTGAGCTGCTCAGGATAGAATATTCTCATGCCTTTATTTTTATGTGATGAAAGACTGATCTTACTTGCACACAGTAGATAGCTACCAGGTAAAGAAGAGCATCCCCACGGACACTTCTGAAAGTATTAATCCACTAACGGGGTACTTTATACAAAGACAGATTTTTCTACCTTTCATGCTTAAATGACTACAGTAATTATGTTAGTGCTTCCATGGAAACCACTTTTGGTACTTGATACAGATACAAAATACATTGTGTCCATTCAAAAATTTAAGGGATTTGTTTGTGATAATATGTTCTTAGTGAGAAGTGATTTTTAAGCATAATTATTTATACATTTTAATTAAAATACAATTACATCATTTTCTCCTCCCTTTTCCTTCCTCCAGCTTCTCCAAATGCCTTTTCCCCAAGCTAAAATGATAGCCTTATTTTGTTTGATTATTTCTAACATATATATGAATATATATTTACATATGTATACACAAGTATATAAATAGAGCCTATTTAGTAAGCCTATGTTGTTTGTGATTTCAGGGATGACTACTTTGTATAGATAACCAATAAGGAGATTTGTCCCTGTGAGAGGCTGGTTCTCTTTCTGTAGTTGCCTACAAGATTTCCCCCTTCTGATTTAGCATATCTGTTAGTAATGCCATTATTCAGGTCTTGTTTGTGCAGCCACTTCTAGGAGAGGCCTTTTCACAGCAGACTCCCTGGAATTCTGGCTCTTTCAGTCCTTACACTCACTCTTCTCCAATGTTCCCTGAGCCATAGATGCAGGAGCTGTGATGTAGATGTATCCGTTGGGCAATGCTCTCCACCATGCGTTCATCTCTGCATTGTGTCTAGTTGTATGTCTTTGTGATGGTCTCTATTTGCAGGGTAGAGAGGCTCCTGAGTAGGAGCCATATAGGCTAGAGATCTAAGCAGAGCATTCTCAAAACAACAAGAAATAAAAATGGTTTAGAAATACCTCAAAATTGTTCATCATTCTCAGCAATTAGGGAAATTCAAGCTATAAGAATAAGTTTTATTTTACCCTAAGACCATGTGACTAAGATAAGCAAAACAATTGACAATAAATGCTGGGGAGGTTGTGGAGAAAGAGGAACCTTAATTCACTGTTGATGAGGATGTAAATTTGTCTACTCACTCTAAAAATTAGTACGAATGGTCTTGCACATGACTCACACCCTAACAACGCAACTTGCAATTGGTGGAATGCAAGGAGTCACTGAACAGAGCTACTGACTATCTTTACATCGACGAAGCATGCTCAGTTCAGTTTGGCTTTCAGGATGAACATGCATAGCTCCCTGTTCATTGCGCTCTCCTTTGAACTAACTTGAATCTTACTTGTTTCTCTGTTTATTAGTGAGTTAAATAAAATCTTTGACAAATGTTAAAAAAAAAAACTAAAAATAAATACACAAATGACCCAGCTATACCACGCCTTGGTATGTGCCCAGAGGACCCAACATCCTGCTCCATAGATACTTACTCCGCCATGTTCATGGCTGTTCTAGTCACAACAACCAGGAAATGGAAACAACTTACCTGTCCTTGAATAGATGAGTGGTTGATGGAAATATGGTACATATACACAACAAATACTACCCAGCTGTAAAGAAAAATAAAATCATGAGATGTCGAGGCAAAGAGATAGAAATTGAAAATAGTATATTGAGTAAGGTACCTGGGACCCAGAAAGATAAATGACACATGCTGTCTCTCATTTATGGTTCCTAGGTCTAAATGTTCAGATGTGACTGTATAATATGGAATAACTGCAGAAACCAGGAAAGCCAAAGTAACCAGGGTGGGGAGCTTGAGAAGGGAATAGCGGGACACAGATTATATGAATCAGAAAGTAGAAAAACAGTAGAGGGGCTCCAACTGAGCAGGGGTGGGGTGGGCGTGGAGTTAAATACAGAAGGAAAGAGCAAAAACAGATATTGCAAAGATTGCTTGACAAACCTCAAGGAATCACACTACTCTTATATTTATCTTGTACATTAAAGAAATTTATGACACTTGGGTATTGACAGTGAACCCCATGAGAACCACAGAGTAAAACAAAGGCCAGTAGTAGGCATGGGGAAAAAAAAAGCTCCTTTTGAATGGTTAGTCAAGGTGAGTCCCAAACAGTAGCGAATGTTGCCTATACAGGCACTTTGGATGCTTCTCAGAAGTTGAAGATAAGACCCTATTACCGAAGACACTGAACACTTAGAATGCAGAACTTGAATTATTTGAGTCGGATCTAACCTGAAAGCCTCCTTCCTGCAGTACAGCTTCCATGGCACCAGAAAATACCATGAGAGCTCCCAAGGGAGGAAACCAATGAATACTCATACCCAGCTATGACATCTGTGAACCGCAATGATGACCAGCATGGCAAGATGTCCCTAGAGGTACAACAGTGGCATCACATGTTGGTGGCAACCAACAGTTATCTAACTGGACTTCAGACCTGCTCAACAGGAGAGAAATCATGTCTGGTGCTAGAAACCTGGCCAACTGGCCTAGGGAGGTCATGGGTCTTAGAAGAGGATCTACTACTGCCTCTTTGTTGGGCCAGCATAATTCTTAACTACATTCTAAATGTTAACCTCACACTCACAGTTAAGTGTAACTATCACCCCTCAGCAAAGGACAGCAAGTTTTAAAATGTGCCACTTAGGGAGCAATGCTGACTAATGTTTTTTATTCGTCCTTTCTGTAAACATCATTTAGGCATTTTCTTGTGTTCCAGGTTCCCAACTAGATACTGGGGGAAATGGTAGATAAGATGTCTCTGATCTGCAGACGTTGCTCTAGTCATAGAAAACAGGACACACAGTTATGAGCTGCATGATTCAGATGGTGCTGTAAGGGATTGCAGAGGAGTCCTTGGGAGTCCATGGGGACGGGACCTTTACTGGGGGAAATGTAGGCTTGAGGAAAGTGGACATGGGTAAGCCAACAAGACGCTAGTAGCAAATAATATTCACTCTCTCCCAGGAAAAATTGTATCAAAGTAAAAGATAAATTATATTAAGTCTGAAAATAAAATTAAATTCAACCCAGCTGGCAATCAGGTTTCCATGAGAGAATGGCTCATGTGACTGAGGAGGAAGACATTGGCTAGAGTGTAAAAATAAAGTTTCTATTTTATTTATAAGGTAATTGAAGTCATTAAGGGTAATGTGGGGTTAGTGAGATTTTAAGACAGGTAGACTTCCTGAAGTGCAATTTGATAATTGAGGTGAGAGGTGTTGGTGTTTGACCTAAGATAATAGCTTTAAAGGCAGAAGGGAAAGGACATTTTTGAAAAATAGTTGATGATTTATGATGCATGATATAATCAGATGATGTTTCTCTTGATTCTTTTATTAAGGTTGTCAAAAAAAGATGAATTGGATTGCTCAATAATTGATTGTACAGATGCCACATATTGTATATTTTTACCACAAGAGGTGCACATAATTGTTTGCTTATGCATAGCTACGGACACTGCTTCAGTTGGATTGTGGGGTTGGATATAGTTTCCAATATTTCCTGTCGATCAAGTTATTTATAGCTTTATTACTATTTTAAAATTTATTTATATCTCTCCTTTGACCCACCACTGTTCTCATGAATATACAGAATGTGATGCAGAATTTCAGAATGTAAGTGAACAAAATGAATTATTTTTGAGATTCGTTGACGTTTTCTAAAAGACTTAAAATATCTTGAGACTAGATATAAAAGATAGTGACTTATAATAACAATTCTTGAAGTGATGTAGGAGAAAAGAAACACTAGAATTTTCCATAAGGCTTAATAGGAACAGTGCGTGATCTCTAATTACCAGCAAGTAGAACACAAAACATTATAAAGTGTTTGGCTGGCTTATAATGTGAAGATGCATTTTATAAGCTGGAACAAATGCAGAGTGTGTAGACCTTGGTAAAACAGGTACTTTGTTGCTAACATACTTTAATGCAT
This sequence comes from Acomys percivali, assembly GCA_907169655.1. NCBI lineage: Eukaryota > Metazoa > Chordata > Mammalia > Rodentia > Muridae > Acomys > Acomys percivali. Next base: position 93,087,714 of record OU015744.1, read on the forward strand.
GGTTTATATCATCCCTTTTCCATTAAGTGTCTAGTAGTTAAAATGGTAAAGAATATTTCTTTGCTTCATACAGTTTGCATTTATAGGGAAGAAGAAACAGGTGATGCAGAAGGAGCAATTCAGCCTAGAGTAGCAGCCTGAAGCCGGAAATTTGGAGTGAGGAAGATAGCTCAGGGTTTTCACTTCTCCAATGCACCAGCCTGCGTGAACAAGTTCATGCAGCAGAACTTTGCCTTCCTTGGCTGGGAGGGAGGATGATGATGCCTTCTCACAATATGTGCTGGGGATGGGCTGAGATGATGCAAAGCAGATACTCAGGATGGTGATTGACTCACAGCACACCTAGTATAAAACTAATATAAATTACAAAAAAATTCCCCATGATTCAAGCCTCTGTTGGAAGCTAAGGCATAAATTCATGATAATCTACAGAAAGTCACTGTTTCGGGGTTGGAGCTTTCTTATCTGCAAAGTGAAGCAAGGGGATTAGGTGAGCTCCAAATTTGATGAGTGGGATTTGGGTTCAGTGATGCATATGAGTCATTTCTGAATTTTTGTCATTTTTGACAAGTTTTATTTTACTCCCAGCCATGCACTCCTTCTGAGAAGAGAAAATATACTCACTATGAACAGAGTTAGAGGGTTCAGCAGTGATTCCGGGGGCATGGTGTGGATCTAGGTGAAGAATCCCGCCAACCAGTTAGAAACGCAATTCAGCAAGGGGAATAAGAACTTACAAAATTGGGCTTTTGATTTATTTTTATTTTTTTAATTATGAGACACAAGGTCTCAGACAGGTAATTCAGGCAGGGTTTGAACTCAGTATCCTGCCTCAGCTTCCCAGGTTCTTGCTGGGGTCATGGGCGTTTATCACATAGTGATGTGCACACCTGAAATATCCACAAGACCTTCATAAGGCATTGTGCTAGATGAAAGCCTCCAAGTGACTACATTGGGAGCCTGAGTTTAGATTATGGTAGAAGACGAAAGTCTCTGGGAAGAGGTGGAGCAGCTGGGGACTGGGAGCTTTCTTCTTCTTCTGTCCCTGCGTGCCATTTATTAGACGGAACTGCTCCTCTGCGTGTCCTCCTTTGCATGCACTCACCCTTTGCGAGGTTGAGGAGAATGGTGGCTGTGACTGGGCTTCTAGCTTTGGGGCTCAACTTCTTCGGTTAAGGTACCATAGGCACTCGATAGCCTTGGGTAAGTGACTTTGCTTTCTGGATGCTGGTGTCTCCAGATAGTAAATGAACAATACCGTCAACCTTACAAAGGTTTTTTTAGACATAAATTAGATAATGTATGGGGCACTAGCCCAAAACAGGTAGATTGGTGTCAAGAATCAACTGCTCTTCCCTTCAGATATTAAAATAAGTGTACTTTTATCAAGACAAACTAGAAGCATTCTTCATTTTAAAGGAAACAAATATGCTCAGTGAATTTTTCCAGGAACAGTAGGAAAAGAAGTTCAGCAACTGTGGTTGTTTTTTAATTGACCTGTCAATTTCTTCAGAAAGCCAAATTGAATACACTGTGCAGATACAATTTAGGCCAAAAAGTTGCTTCTCGAAGAAATGTATCAAAAGTGAGACAGTAGAGATACCTGCCAGAAGAGGTATAATTTGGTGTGGGTCTAAACATCTACTAAAATACTGGGCAGTTACTAATTAGGAAATTTGTTTTACTGATATAAATTAATTTTAAGTCCTTATCTTCTGGGTGTCTTATAATCATATTCAAAGGGAAAGGGGAGATTTACGAAACTTAATCTTTGTTTTCTCCTTCTGAAACTATGGCATATGCCTAATGGATATAGATTTTCACTTTAAAAATTAAAAAGGAGGATCAAGTGAGTTTAGCTATTCTCTCCAGTGATGAAATGCTCCCCGGAGGTGGACCCAGAGGAGTGATAAATCTTTGATGCACCTGTGTAATATATGCAGCGCGCTGCTGAGAACGTCTGGGCTTTAGAGGTTCCAGTGGCAGAAAACCAGCTGTAAGGAATCTGGATATTTTAGTACAGTTCTGACCCTAAATGTTTCATCCACTGAAAAGAATAATGCAGAGCCAAACATGCTAGCACAACTTTCCTCTGGCATGGGGGTTGTTTCTTTTTCTTCCACAGCTATAATTACATCATCCTGAGCAACTTAAGGCATATCACAGTGTGGTTCTCCCCCTCCCCTGGGGATCATGGGATGAGGAGAGCAAGGTTTGGAGGGCTGTTTGTTCAGTGGAGTAACTTTCTGGGACCAGTTTCAGTGAGACTGCTCAACTTTATTCAGGGTGAACAAGGGCTGTATAGTTCTTGGTGAGGGTGTAGGGTTTCCAGAGTGGGTATATACTGTCGGCTGGGGTGTGAGGTGCTGGGAATGCTTTATCTACTTGCCAGAGATTTCAGAGACTTGTAGGGCAGGTTCTTATTAAGAGAAAGGAAGTTAAACCTGCATTTTGAGTTCAAGACTCTTCCCCACTTGTTCTTCTAACAGATTTAGTGTGTCAGGTTTTGAGTTGATGCCTTTAATCCACTTGAACTTGAGTTTTGTGCACAGTGATAAGTATGGGCCTATTTGCATTTTTCTACATGTAGACATCCAGTTAGACCAGCACCATTTGTTGAAGATGCTATTCCATTATATGGATTTGGCTTCTTTGTCAAAAATCAAGTGCCCATAGGTGTATGTGTTTATTTCTGGGTCTTCTATTTGATTCCATTGATCAAGCAGCTTATTTCCATGCTGTATTATTATTATTATTATTATTATTATTATTATTATTATTATTATTATTATTATTA
>OU015744.1:93103906-93121482 GCA_907169655.1 Acomys percivali
TCTCTCTCTCTCTCTCTCTCTCTCTCTCTCTCTCTCTCTCTCTCTCTCTCTCTCTCTCTCTCTGTAATGCCTAGTTGTGGAGTCTCTGTATCTATCCTCATCTGCTGCAGGAGGAAGGCTCTCTGATGATGGCTGAATGAAGACTGACCTATGAGTATAAGAGCATGTCATTAGGAGTAATTTTATTGTTACATTTTTCAGTCCAGTAAAATTTGTTTTTACCCTAGGTCTCTCTGACCTATCTAGTCTCTGGTTCTTGATCATCCAAACAGTGTTGGGTTTGGATTCCATCTTGTGCAGTGGCACATTGGTGCCAGACATTGGTTTACTAGTACCACAAGTTCTGTGCTACCATTGCCCTAGCATATATTACAGGCAGAACATACTGCAGATTGAAGGGTTTGTGGTTGGGTTGGTGTTTACATTTCTCTTTTGGCAGCCTGGATGGTTTCTTTCCACACTAAATACACTAGGATGTAGAGGTAAAGGCTCCATGTAGCCACCAGCTCAGCTTCTCCCTGTGCAATGAGTTGTTTGAGTGTGTCTTGGCAATGGGACCCCGCAGTGAGTTTGTGGAAAGCAACCCGTTCTCTTAGAAACAGCCTGTGTTGTTTGGGGATTTTCACAGGGCCTCCTTGGCCAACATCTCAATCCATTTCCCATACTGGAGGGCTTGTTTGTTGACAAGAGATGGCCAACCGGGACTCCATCACACCCATTATTTAGAGACTTCATTAGGATTACGTGTGTGTGTGTGTGTGTGTGTGTGTGTGTGTGTGCGCGCACGCGCACGTGCGTGTGAGATTTTCTATAGCACTAGATTTCTATACCATCCCTCCAATGCCCCTCAACTCCACACGCCTCTCCCTACATTCCTTCCCTCAACAATGTGTTGTTGACCCCCTACTGGCCCTCTGACTCCTGTCCTACCATTCCTCCAACTTACCGATAAAATCCATTCTCTCTCCTTCCAGGGAGGCCCGTCTCTTCCCTGCATCCCTGTCTCTGTACCTGACCTCTCTGGGATTATGAATTGTAGGTAGATTATTATTCATTTAATGACTAATATCCACATGTGATTGCTTTCACACTGTGTTTATCTTTCTGGGTTTGAGTTACCTCACTCTGGATGATTTTTTTTTTCTGGTTCCATCAATTTGCCTGCAAATTTCATAGTGTAATTTTTAAAATAGATGGGTAGTACTCTACTGGGTAAATGTACCACATGTTCTTTAACCACTTTTCTGTTTATGGGCATCTTATTGTTTGACTAAGACGTTAAGTACTATATTAGGTAGGTGTGGATTAGTGGATCACCTTGTCTTGTCCCTGATTTAAGTGGAATTCTAGGCTTGGACTTAGGCTTTGTGCATGCTGTTGTCACTGCTGTGAACTCATATTTCCGGCTGAAATGTTTTATCCAGAAGACACTGTTTTTTTTTTTTTTTGTAGTCATCCACTGCCTATGACTCATATGCTTTTCCATCCCACTCTTCCACAATGATTCCTTAGCCTTGAGAGAAAGAGGTGCAGTGTATAAGTTCAATTTATGACTGAGCATCCTGCATTCCCTTATTCTCTGCGCTTTCGTCAATTGTAGCAGCCTGTCTAATAAAGGCTGAGAGATTCATTGACCTAGGAATATAATGATAAGTCAATAGGAACTGATTTAATACTTTATCTATTTAGGATAATAATAATGGTAAGATCTCCCTATGGCCTATAGCCTGCTTAGCTTTAGTTTGATGACCAACTAATAATGCCAGGCATGGGTTTCATCCTGTGGAAGTGGATTTAAATCAGATGAGAATGTGGTTGGTTACTCCCGTGATGTTTGTGCCACCATCGTGTCAGTGGCATTTAATCCCAGGCTAGTCATTAGTGCAGCTCACAACATTCACAGCTGGGTAATACTGATAAATACATTTCTCCACTGGTAGAGTGCATAGTCCCTCCAGCACTATGAAAGCTTCCCAACAGGGATAAAAGTCCATCTCCTTTGCTGAGTATTTCCAAATGAATAATAATAATAGTTAGAAATTGGTATTTTTCTTAATCTATTCAAAACAGTTCAAAATTTCATAATATATTTGTACATCAATGACTTAAGTGTATACACACACAGTTTTTAATGTTGTGTTGACTTTTTAAAACTTACAGTCATTCACTACATATATCACTGTTTCCAAATCAAATTTGTTAAAATATTTCCAATTTTATTAATATTACAGAAATAGTATAGTTTTGGTTGTCTGATTAGACTCTAAACACAGTTATTGTCTAGCAGAAGATATCACTACATTCATCCCAGAGGGTACCCAACACAAAATTAGGGGAAATACAAATAAATGTAAATGAAAGCCAAATAGAAACAGTATCTTTTCCTCTTTAAGTTTGTGTCAGTCAAGCTTAAGGCTATATTTAAACTGAATCTACTCAGATTCTTCAATATAAAGTATTGCAATTATAGTAGCAATGTTACTTTTGTTGATTTAAAAAAATTACAGTCATTCCTTACAGATATCACAGTGACAGGACATTAGAATGCCAATAAAAGATTCATTTTTAAGATATATTTTAAGATATATTTGTAAAAGTAATTACTCAAATTAGGAAGGTCCATAGCTGTTGCATTCTGAATATAAGGCTTATTTTTCATTAATCAGGGTTAGCTCAGAAACCAGTGACAAACAAGCAGAAAACCTCAGGGAGAATTTATTTTTAAAGAACATCTAGATTTTTAGCAATACTTTAAAGCAAATAAAAAATCTGATGAGGCTTCATTTCCTTTGGTTAAGCATATTTTATTATTATAACTTTTATTTAGCCCTTATTTATTAGACACATTTATGTTGCTTTTTATTGAGAACACAAGGTTCAATATATGTTGGGCAAGAGTACCAGACAATGCTTCCAGACTAAGGCATAATTTTTTTTTTCCGTTTTGGAGATTATAATTTAATCACAACATTTCTCCCTCCTTTTTCCTCCCTTTAAATCTTCCCATACAACTCTTCTCTGCACTCATTCAAATACATCACCTCTTTAAAAAAACTAATTCTTATTGCATGCCTATAAATATATATATATATATGTATATTATTTTAAATATGTACAGAGAACTGTAGACAACTGAGGAAATCTTGGAATGAGATAACCAGCCTTCCCAGGGAAGTGCACATCAATTGGTTTGTCAGTGCCAGTCAGCCCTGAAAGTCCATGTATCTTTACATTGTAGCCCTTCTATAAGGAAAAATATCCATTCTTTCTTTTGAAAGATTGTAAATTTCTTGATGTCATAGCATGCATCTTTGATTCAACTGATACACCAAATGTCTTTGAGATATGGTTGATCCAAAGATAGGTAGATCATTATCACATTATTGAGGGGCATTGTCTTCCAAATACATTCTACTGAAAGATAAGTGGCAGTTCAGAAGTTCAGCAAGCTTCCTCAGACACAGATAAGAGATTGTTATTATTTTTTTTTTTACATTTTGTCACCTTTTTAAATTTTTTATTATATTAAATTTTTACATATACATTTATATTATTACACATAAATAAAATAAACTACATATCGCAAGAAGAACCACGAAACAAGCAGGAATTATATAAATATTACATCCATAGTGTTTTGGGTATTTGTATCTGGCAACATTGTAGAAATCCTGTTTCCTATCTTGGTGAGTCTAAAATTTTGAATGTAAATCAATCAATATCTATCATATTTCATCTCTATCAACTTAAAACATTTATCTAGACCTAAAAATATTCTTAACCCCTAAACAGCTAAACTTACTTGTAAAAATAAACTATCTGTCTTCAACCCAATTAGAGACTTGAGAAGGAGTAAAATTACTTATCTGAGTAGACAGGAAGGAAAGGTTAGCAGCTTCCAAAATGAGAAAATGCTGCCTGAACAATCACCCTAAACTCTATAATGTTGGAGCATCATCTTCAGCCGTGTGGCCCAATATATTGACTTAACAATGAAATAGGACTTGTTATAAAATATTGTAATTAATGAAACAAAAATTATTATTTACATTGGGTACATAGATAGGCAAATTCTCCAGAAAAATTATTAAATCAATGATTCTCAAAGTATGTTTTCAGGACCAGCAGCCTTTGCATTATCTGGGAACTTGCTAGAAATGTAAAATCAGCCTACTGACTCATAATTTTGACAAGACCTCATGTGATTCTGATTCATAAAATTGAGGGCCACTGTATTAACCTATTTGGATGAATTATTCAAGGGAATCACTTCATGCTACTCTTTATCTAGATTAACAATGTACAGCCTCAGTACGCTGGCAGAAGGGAACTGGGTATTGAAGGCCGTTGACTAGGAAAATCACAACTTCAAGCTTGATTTCAAAAAGGATTCTTTTCTTCCAGAGGGACTTTTTTTTTTGCAATTGTCCAGGTAGGCTGGACCATATGAGGAACAGTGTAATCACAGGAATGGAAAGAAAGAGTCTTTCCAGGGCACCATAAGGAAGAGCTGGGGCAAAAGAGAAATCAGTTCAACAAAGACAAGATTGTTATCACGTGGTTGGTTTGGGAAGTTTTCAGATGCCTTTACAGGATACCACGACAGAGCTGTCTCCAGTGGTTCATCTGCAAATGAGTCTCTAGAGCAGAGGTTCTCAACCTGTGGGTCGAGATTCTTTTGGGCATAGCATATCAGATATCTTGCATATCAGACATCTATATTACAGTTCGTAGCAGTAGCAAATTTACAGTTATGACGTCGGAACTAAATAATTTTGTGGTTGGGGGTCACCACAACATTAGAAACTATATTAAGGGGCCGCACATTGGGAGACTGAGGTTTGGTGTCTACTGCCATAACAGATGACAGTTCAGCACATCCTCAGTTGTAGACTGAGAGAGGGATGTGAAAAATAAAACATATACATTTTGTTTTAAAGTTTTAGGGCAACCATTGAAAGTAGATGATTAATTGACATTATTCCTTAAAATGATAATACTTCAGCTATGTTAGCTTACTTAAAATATATTAAAATAATTTTGTATTATATTTTTACTTTGTAAAATATTGACACTAGGGATAAAAACGTGACAATTACTTGTCCCATTATAATTCTATTGGACAGTTGCTCTACTATTTCAATGAAAAAAAAAACCCGGTAACTTGGAGCTTGTATGTAGGAGCATTTCACTTAGCCCCTTACTGTACTTGAAAGTATCTCAAAGAATGAATTTAAAGAAGGAAAGGAGGGGAAGGGAGAGATGGCTCAGAGGTTAAGAGCACTGGCTGCTCTTCCAAAGGTCCTGAGTTCAATTCCCAGCAACCACATGGTGGCTGACCACCATATATAATGACATCTGGTGCCCTATTGTGGTGTGCAGGTATACGTGCAGGCAGAACATTGTATACATAGTACACAAATAAATCTTTTTAAAAAATTTAAAGTAAAGAAACCAAGAAAGCAGATAAGAGCACTTCCTTTGGGAATCTTTAGCTAGAGATGAGAGTAGGAACTTTAGAATCAGTGTTCCTACATCCATCACTTATATTTCCAATTATGGCATTTTGTATTTATATAAATACTTTCTGAGAGAATAAGTATATGGGAAATGATGAATGGATTAACATTTACTTTCTTCAAGTTAACACTTCCTTCAGCTCTGCAATGATGCTTTACTCCTCTAGACACCACTTACTTTACTTAACTTACCTGTGAACTACTGTTTTCTCCAACCCTCTAACATAGCACTCTTCCATCTCCAACCTGACAGTCCAACTTCCTTTCTCTTTATCTGGTGTCTGTCATAACAAAAGGAGATCCCTTTCCAGCTGTGCCCCACACATCTCTTTTGATTGGCACACACTCATACCCATCATGTCTTTCCAAGTTCCTGCTGAGCAACTCATTTCACTTATATACTGCACCCTGGCCCCATCCGCAGAAGAACATAGGTCCATGACTTTTTCTTCCAGTGTCACTATTTCTCTTGACTGGAGTGCTCTAATCAGTACAGAAAATTGTTCTTTCTCTCCTCTTAATGAAACTGTCTCTTGATCGCACTTTGCTCTCCAGTGATTGCTCTCTTTCTCTTCTTCCCTTCACATCAAAATATCGTGAAAGGTTTGCCTGCACATGCTGCCTTCAATTTTTCTTCCTTATGGCCCCCAGAACCTCCATCAATCATGATCTTCACCATTTGCTACCCTTTATCAAGGTCACTAATAACTTCCAAGTTTCCCCCAAGTCATTTATTGGCCCTCATCTTACTTGAATGCTCAAAAGCGCTTGACGCACTTCATCTTCTTATTTGCCCTTGGCCTCCAGGATGCTCTATGTCCTTAATTTATACTCTGTGCCCTTGGCTGCCATTCACACCTGGAACACACTTGTGTGAAACAAGTTGGTTTTGTTACCCCCTGCAGCAGGAAGTACATGATACACGCAATCGTAGGTATTTTAATTAGATGATGTTTGAAATATTTATTATAGGTTCTGATGTGTGGTTGGATGTTTATGAACAGAGCCTAAAAAGTCAAAAGACTGATGGACAATGCTATAACTTTCTTAGTAATTAGTATCTACAGGGAAATGAAAACTTGATCAAGGCTAAAGCTACAATTTGTAAAGATGTAATACTCACTAATTATTAGATGGAAGAGAGTTGGGATTTTTTTTTTGAATATTTGTGCCTATGTTGAAACACGAATATAGAATGATCTGCTGGCTGTCTTGATCCATCATGGTAAGAGTGGTCTCGTCTGATGTCAATGCTTACTGAACATATTTATGGGTAATTGATCAACAACAGGGCTCTCTGTGAGTGCCATACCATCTCGGAAAAGACTAAAGCCTTATAAATAGTATGAGGATCCCATATGATACTAGAGGGTGGTTTTTCCCCCCGGATCTTGTCTAATCACTCTCATAAATTCCATCAGTGTGTAACTATTCTTAAATTCATATCCCTGGGTTTTAGCGTAATGGGTTGAAGTGACAGTTGTAAGGCCTTTCCTTGGAGGGCCTTTCACACTGAGCATGTCTGGGTCCAGGGCCCTGAGAACAGGCCCACAACCCACTTGTGTTAGAGAGTTCTGTTCAGCTTTTATGTAATTATGTTTCTTCTACCATCCATGTTTGGTATCTGGGAAATCCAGTTGGCTGAAATTATGAAGCATACTCAGTGTTGACTGCTTGTAGCCTCTCCTGCGTTCTTCCTCTGATCCAAGTCTACAGCATCTACCCCCCACCCCTACCCCAGCCCCTCCTGGATTGTGGAAAAGCATCTAACTGTTTTGCCTACATCTCTTCTTGCCCTGCTTTAGCCAGTTGGCAGTTTGGCGTGCAGCAGTATCCTTTTAGAGAGAAGATCATTCCACCCACTTGCAGGAAGCCTTTTAATAGCTTCCTGGTATCTTTTCTCAGACATGTTTGGTCTGATACATTGACGTCATCTGCTCCCTGCACTGCTTCACCTACAATGGCCTCCTTGCTGAGCTTTGAGACCTATAATGTCATCCATTTTATGGTTATGGATTTTGGCTATGGTCTCCTCTCAAGAATGCTATTTCTTCTGGTACCTCCTTGTGTTATTTCCTGCTTTTCTCAGATTTCTACACCAATGTCAGGTGTTCTTCCTAACTTTATCTCTGAGATTATACACCTCCCCCCGACACACACACTAACATTGTCTCGTCACACATCTTACCCTTCTGTTCTTCCTGGCAGTCTTGTTACACATTATATTTTATTCACTGGTTTTATTGCTTCTCTCATCTCCACAGGAGACAAAAACTTTTGTTTTAAGTGCTATATAAAGGATATTTACTCATGGGAACTGCATTATCGTTTCAGGGACAATAGATGCTGTGGAAATTAGGGAGTCATAAGGAGGAGGTGATGTGAGCAAAGAGCAAACTTCCCAAGTCTCCAAACTTGCACAAAGAATGGTCCATGCAAATACTTCCCACTACGTTGTGGGTAGCATCCAGCCCTCTTTTCTCTTTCCGGCTTCATTTGCACTCTTGGTTGGGGAGTCTCATTGTGATCTATTCTCAGGGCTAGAGGACAGTAGCCTCCAGTCACTCTTTCTGTCCTTGACAGTGCTGTACTCTAGACATTCTGTACACTTGTCTCCAAACATCATGGACATTAGGCAGCACGGTTAACTGTAACTCATATATCTTATGACGCTAGATATCAGGGAGCAGGTCCCCCCCCCCATTTTAGACTTCATTATCAAAATGTTTAGGTAGAGAGAGCGCAGAGTACAGTACTGACAAAATAAACTGCTAGCAGTTCCTTTGTTAGTAGCTTGAAGGGCCACCATTGCCAGGGGCAGGCTGACATTGAGTAAACATTGCTTGTATCTTTTATCTCTAATTAGATTATCCTAGACTTTTCTAACAAAAGGAATAAAAATAAAACGAGAGGTTGAATATTTCTTTTAAGAACTGAGTTAGAACAAATGATAAGACCTTGTTTTGTACTAAATTCCTACATTTATTAAACTTTCTGAGAAGTCTTAAAGCATATTGAAAAAAATGTCTTTAAAAGAGTTTTTCTTTTGTTTTGTTTTTTAATGTTTTGAGTCATAAATTGTGTTCTGTAACCAAGAGCTAGACTGGAACTCACATTATGACTGTGGATCCCAGGCTAGCTTCTACTTTAGAGAATTCTTCCTTTATCCTCCCAAGTGCTAGGATAACAGCTGTGAGCCACTGCATTCAGATTTAACTGAATTTATAAAAGCTATATTTACAAAATATAAAAATTTGTGAGTTAGCACAAAATACAGTCCACCATGCATCACTAACTTTTGAACCAGGATATAAGTGTGTGTTATGACATCAGCCTTAAATGTGTTTAATTGTACATACTTGAATATTTGCATTTCTATGAAAATTTCTCTCACCATCACAGACAGACAGCCCCTTAGGGTAAAAAAAGATAGAAAAACTCAGTTCCTCACTCAACCCTCACTAGAGAAACTTCTTCTTGCAGTAGATAGGAATTAACACAGAGACCCCCGAAAACTAAACAACATGCAGAGAGTGAGAGACTTTTAAACGCTTAGTCCTGAACTGGATGTCTTCATCAAAATCCTTCCCTCAAATCTCAGAGGTTTATGCAGAAGAGGAGGTGGGTAGATTCTAAGAGCCAGAGGGATGGATGGCTTTAAAGAAACGATATCTTGGAAGGGAGTAAGGGGAAAATGGGAGGGAGGGAGGAATGGGAGGATACAAGGGATGGGATAACAATTAAGATGTAACATGAATAAATTAATAAAATATATTTAAAAAGAAGAAACTGTATCTTCCAGACACAGTAGAACTGATACCCTTATGAATTCTCAGAGCCTGTGGCAGCTTGCACCACACCAGCACAGGTCCAAGCTCCATGAAGGGAAGTTGACATGGACCCACCCCTTACTAAGAAGCTATTTGCAGTTTATATCTGCATGAAAATCAGTTTTCTTCATTTGAGTGTCAGTGACTGTACCTACCACACTCCAGGGCAGGCCCCATGGCCAGGAGATATCGGCCAACACAAAAAGAGCCTCATTTTATGGGGATGAACTTTTGGTTTTGACACTTTTGTCTTATTAGGTTTATAATTGTGCTTTGTTTTGTGAGTTTTTCTGAGAGAGACAGAGAGAGAGAGAGAGAGAGAGAGAGAGAGAGAGAGAGAGGGAGCACATAAAGTTGGGTGGGTAAGGAGGTAGGACAGATCTAGGAGGAGGTGAAAGAAAACATTATCGAAATATATTAAATAATTTTTAATTGAAATAATAAAAAATATTCTTTGGCAGTTTCATAGATATGTACAATGATATACGGTCATATCCATTTCCCAGTCCCCCGCCTACTCTACCTGGGTCATCGCCCACATTTCCTGTTCTCAATTTCATGTCTTAATATTCCTTTACTTCTTCAAAAAATTAACCCAGTAAGTCCAATTAGTGCTGCCTATACACGATCAACATTTTTAATTTAGTTTTGTTTAAATAGCCTAACATTGTTCCAGACAATTTAGAAGTGAACTAATTGGCTTTGCTAGCACATGCATTTTTTTTCAAAGTTCAGATCTCAAGAAAATAATTTTCTGATAGATGGCATGCTTTGTAAATATAGGCCTCAAGTCCTAGTTTTTTTGTTTTGTTTTGTTTTTTTGTTTTGTTTTTTTTAAGGATATGTAAGAAATAGGAATTCCAGTGTTAGTCACCTCCTTGTGTCTGTCACCTATTTCATGTGAGCTTCGCGATAGGTGACTGGCCTTCCAGGCTCAGTGAAACAGTTCACAGGAAGCAGTGACTGCTGGGTTTGGCATTAGCATTCCTCTTCGTCATCAACTACTGTTGGTTTGCTGGATTTTTAACGTGCGGTAACAGATAATTGAGGCATTTTATTACTCTCTGATCCCCTGACTGTTTTCCTTTTACGTCCACCTGGTTTGTACTTACTTGAAGAGGTCTTACATCACAGGAAGGAAGAGGTGTTACATCACAGGAAGGAAGAGGTGTTACATCACAGGAAGGAAGAGGCGTTACATCACAGGAAGGAAGAGGCGTTCATCACAGGAAGGAAGAGGCATCACATCACAGGAAGGAAGAGGTGTTACATCACAGGAAGGAAGAGGTATTACATCACAGGAAGGAAGAGGTGTTACATCATAGGAAGGAAGAGGTGTTACATCACAGGAAGGAAGAGGTGTTACATCACAGGAAGGAAAGGGTGAGAGTCTGGTGGGTGAGACTCGCAGAGACTGCTTCTAGCAACAGAAGCCTGTGGATCTCCTAAGGCTCTCTCTGGACCTAGAAAAGTTAAAAGATAACCAAATGCTTTCATTTATGGCCCATACTATGCTGCTAATGTATGATGTAAGAGTATATGCATGTATATGTTAAATTTGATATCATTACTTTTTGTGTAATTAGTTTATGCAAACAGGGCCAGTCCTGTAAGAATATGGTGATATGAATACATTATATGGAAAAATCTTTTTTTTTTTTTCTCTGTAGCCTTGGCTGTCCTGGACTGGTTTTGTAGACCAGGCTGGCCTTGAAGTCACAGAGATCCACCTGTTTCTTCTCCCCAAGTGCGGGATTACAGCCAGGTGCCACCATGCCCGCCCGGAAAAATCTATTTTTAATAAAGAAAAGAGATCCTTTGAGCTAATTAGTGGGATGCTGCCTGTAGATGGGCAGATACCCAAGCTGCAGGTCTACAGGTAGCAGTCATGTACTCTCCTGTCCCCTTCTTGTCACCTGCTCTCAGTCCCTCTATTGTTTGCCCTTTTCTGTATCCCTCTCTCTGTTTCCTTCTTTTGATTATAAAATTTCTGCACTTCTTGTTGCAATGAAGGGGAAGAGCTTCTAACTGGCTCTGGTTGAGTCTAGTCCCCATGGTTACCACTGGTCGAGGTTGCATCCAGCTGGGTAACTGGATGGAGCTTTACAGCTTTGAAGATGAATATGGTGTGAGGACTTGGGGTGGAACATGGATGCTAACACAGAAGGGAATGGAGAAGCCGATGTGTCAGCCCCAGTGCTGGTTTCTGGTTCTGTCAGAGCCTAGGGAGACAAAAAAAAAAAAAAAAAAAAAGAAAAAAAAAAACACGAGAGGGGGGGGTTTCAAGTTTGAAAATCTTTCACAGTAGTTAGGTTCCTGTTCTAAGGAAAGTGTATGTGTTTGGTTTTTGGTTTTTTGGTGTTTTGGTTTCGAGACAGGGTTTCTCTGTGTAGCCCTGGCTGTCCTGGACTAACTTTGTAGACCAGGCTGGCCTCAGGAAAGTGTTTGTGTACAGAGTGTAGTCTAAAGATGTGGGCCCCAAAATATTTCGACATCACACGCCCTCGTCATGACATATCTAACTAATAATTCTCTATGGAGATTGAGGCCCATGTTTTGTTTTGTTCTCTGACTCTGGAGAAAAAAAAAAATCCAAATAGACTCTTGGATATGTAACTTGTGAGTTATGAAAAACAATATGGATTTTCCTAGCCCTCTTGAGCACATATTCAGAGTCCTTAGTTAAAATATAGCAGCCATCTTAACACTACAGTGTAGGAAAGTTCACGTGGAAAGGTCACAGCAAGACAAAGATGTCTGTCTAATGGTCTCCAACTCTTTTAGATCTATCTGTTGGAGTCTTCAAAAAGCCTTATTCCTCTCTTGAAAAAAACAAAACTGACCCCAAGTGAAAGAGTGATGAGCTATAGATTCAATATACATTGATTATAGACTCAGAACATATTTTACTGTTGCTTGTAGCTGTAAGTTTGTGGGACATTAAATAATCATTATATTGTTAATAATTAGAGCCTCACTGAATTTTTGAATGTTGGCTCTTTTAAGATTACAAAGATCTACAGTCATAACGGAGTTAATTATACTAAGTCTTTATTTACTTGGAATAAAATAGACCTCTGGGTCTAGAGAGTTGGCTCTGTGGATAAAGTGTCAGGAACGCACAGATCAGCATATGGTGTTAGGAATACAGCTCAGATCTCCATCACCCACACGGAAACAAGAGAGGGTTATGGGGGCCAGCCTATGCTGCCAGCACTCTGGATGGGGCAAATAGCCAAAACACCATGAATGTAACATTTATATAATTGCTTGTTTCATGGTTCTTCTTGCTATAGATAGTTCATTATATATAAATATATACTTAATTTTCACTACATTTTAGGAAAAGGAAAAGGATAAGGATATGACAAAGTCTGTTGAAATGAAGCTAAGGATTCTCACTTTGAAAGAAAAGATGGATGCCAACTATTTGCAGAGGCAAATAAAACCATTCTGTTGTTAATTTTACCAGTAGAGCGTAATAATGTTTATTATTAGGCCTATAATTATTATTATTCTAACCCTCTAGCAATCAATCAAGACACAGACACTTGCTATATTTTAAAATAGCCTTAGTTAACCAGGGGTGGGGCAGACATTAATCCTCTAAACTACTTCCCATATTAGGGCAGGTATAAGATACCAGCCCCAATCCCATGCCATCTGCTTCTAATAATTTCTATCAAGCTACCTCCCATCCATAGTCCCAAATACTTGCTAATGTTCTTCATCTGGGCCAAGTCTGCATCCACGCTGGCCAAGTGCTTCTCCTCCATCTAACCCATGGTGGCCTTCCTCTCTTTCCTTCTCACCTCAATCTCTCTTCTTCCCAAGATCCTCCCTGTCTCTCCAAGCCCAAGAACCTTAGCCACACCTATCCCATTTGCCCTGCCCAGGTGTGATGACTTTTTATTGATTAGCATCAAAATACATGAGACCAACCCCGAACACACTTTAACTTTTTACAATATCCTCTCTTAAACTACTGAAAAATTTTTTTTAAAAAATTAGTTCTTTGAGCAATTCATAAAACATGGTGGATCATATCAACCCTCTCCCAATTTCTCTCACTTCATTACCAACCTGCTTTGTGCCTTGGTCTACAAAGTGAGTCTAGGACAGCCAAGGCTACACAGAGAGACCCTGTCTCAAACAAACAAACAAACAAACAAATGAAAAAAACAACAAAAAAAGAAAATATATAGTCAACAGGATGCAGTTCGCAATGTTTAACAAAGGAACCTGTATTACATTAAAACCAATTTCAGTTACCTGGTGTTCAATCACTGTTTTTCCTTTTTCATGGTCAGATGCATAGTTAACAGTGGTGATAAGGGTGGAAATTGTGTAGGTTGTTAAGTTAGACTGATTTGAGGGCAAAATATGGACTCTCTTAGATGTTTTATAAGGAAGTGATCTGCAAACATATAATTTCCCACAAGCATTGTACAGTCCTAACATTATAAATCTATAAGTTGTGCAGGATGCACAGAACAATTAAGGCTGGTTCCCTGCTCTTTGCATGAGCAGAAGAAAGATGTCTGTGAATCTTCATTCATGCTATATGAAGAATGGCTTGTAATAAGTCACAGGGATTCTGTGACCAACAAGAAGCATTGCCTATACATAGACATTACATTCAGAATTTTAGACCCACCAAGATTGGAAAGATGTTTTCTTCAAGATTGCCAAATACAAATTGCCAAAACAATATTAATATAATTCTGATTGTTTCGTGGTTCTTGCTGTATGTAGTTTATTTTATATATGGGTAATAATATATATATATATATATATATATATATATATATATATATATATGTAAAACATATGTTTTTAAAAAGGAAGTGATCTGGACTCAATTGTGTCTCCTTTCCTTCACCACAACTCATATTCCTTTGCTGAAGCCTTAACTTTCAATCTGTATTCTGGAAAACAGAGCTTTCAGGAGATAATTAACATTAAGTGGTGTCATGGATCTGGGAGACTAATCTGGTGGGACTGATGGTCTCATAGGAAGGAGAGAAATGGAGTCCTACTCCCAGGCATGCACTAGACAAAGGCTGGGCAAGCACGGGAAGAGAAGGCAGACACCTGTGAGCCAGGAAGGCAGCTTTCTCCAGAGCCTCTTCCATTCTGGCACCCTGAGCTCAGCCTCCAGAACTGTAAGAAGCAAATGTCTGTTGTTTATACCACTCAGTCTAGGATATTTTAGTCTGAGATGACTAAGAGAATCAGTTACTTAAGCCTTTGTCTCCAGTAAAAGGGAGGTGATAATAATTTCTACTTCTCAATATGATAACAAGAACTAAACAGTTCACATCATAGAGCTTGGAGACTTAGGGAAAAAGCTGTGGGTTTGTATATGATTGCAAAAACACTCTGGTTACATATCCCTGATGCTATGGACCAGAGTCCCCAGAACATGTGTTGAAAAAAATGTATTTCCATCCTCACAGAGACCTATAGAATCAGACTTCCTGGTAACCCCAAGGAATCTTGATTGTACAAATTTCAAACAAACTTTAGTGACATTGCATTAAAGCAACGTTATACCAATCAATGTCTCAAAATGTTGGTTTACAGATGTGAAAATGCCAGGCACTCTAATTAAAGCAGTGTACATCAATAGATGCTAATCAGTGGGAAGAAGAGTAACAGAAGTTCCCAGTCTGACAGCCATTCCCAGTGTCTGCCTTGGCCATTGCTAACTTGCACGGAAATACTTTAGAAAGACCACAAAGGGCAGTGTGTGAGTGTTGGCTGGAAAATTAATTAAGATAGTATAACAAGATTACTGTACCATTTTATAAGTCATGACCCTATTTAAAAACCACTTTCTGGTCAATAATATAGGAGAGCTCAGCGTGTTGAACTGGAGGAAGTTACTGTTGCTAGTACTTTGTCCATGCCTTCTTGAATAACTAGCAGGCAAGGGCTCCTTTCTGTAAGCACATGTAATAGCTGAACAGAAGGAAAACATCGGCGATGTTCCGTCTCTGGCTTCCAGAAATATTGACTTCTTTTTTTAGTGATACTAAGTCTCATCTAAATGATTAAATCTTTAAAAAGAATGCCAAAGACCCAGCAAATGGTAATTACAATGCCTAATCCACCTCCTCACATCTTCCTGCAAGACAATATTTACTCTGGGTTATGGGTTTGCCAGAACAATCATAGCTCTGCGTCAGCTAGTGGGTATTCAGCTGTATCTCAGCCATGTATTCTTGCAAGATGTTACGAAGATCCCACTGAAAGTCAGAAGCTTTGTCAATGGTTAAAAATGTCTCACTAGAAATATATTAGCATTTGCACTTGGATCTCAGTTTGATTTCTTTTTTTATTCCAAGTAATTTTTAGCTCTCTCCTCTCCTCTTCCCTCTGCTAATGCACCTAATCTAACAAGCCATATGTGATCATGAGCTTTGTAATTTTCACAGACCTATTTAGATCCTAGAATGGATTTATTCTGTCTTGAGGTTCTACTATTTATCAGGTGCCTAGCTGGTTACTGAAGTCTAGATTTGTCAACACTGACACTAAATAAAACACGTATCTGGCGTTGTAAAGGCTACATGGAGCACACTCATTGTGTACCCGCTGAGGTGGTGTTGAGAACTATGTTATAGATAGCATTCCTCTTTTAGCAAAGTCATTTCCTTTGATAATACATTTGTAAGTCTCAGCATCATTTCCTAGAATCGTTCTGAATGACTCTCCGCAAGTGTGTTAAATGCTTTTGTTTTTCCTTTTCCATTCTCCCATAAAAATTTCCTGACTTGTGTTAACAAATCACCGCAACCGTGGTGCCTGAAACCAGCACACATTATGTTACAGTTCTGAAGGTAACGGAACTTGAAACAGGTCTCACTGAACTAACGTCTGTAGCTTCATTCCTTCCTCCAGGAGCTAAGAGATAGCCGGGTAGGGGTTGTGGGGAGGTGGCTCCTGCTTTGTTTCTTCCCTTTTCCTTTTCCTTGTGTTTCTCACCTTTACACTGTCAAGTCCTGCATCTATATCGATCTCTCTATCTCTCTATCTCTGTCTCTATGTCTGTTTCTTCATGCCACCTGTCCAGGTCGCCCCCAATCTGCTCCCCACCCCCACTATTGAACTCTTGTAATTGTTTGGTTTTTGTAAATATTCTAGGGAAACTGCTTTAAATTTAGCTGATGGACAAACAACTTTGATTCAACTTATGTAACAGTACATTTGAATGCTTTAGGAGCTAGAACATGGGGATTTTCTGTCTGTCTCTTTATCTGTTTCTCTTCTTCTGGCTCCCTTTTTCTCGGTCTCTTTCTGTGTCTCTCCATCTATCTTTCCATCCCTCCCTTTTGCTTCTTCTGTTGGTGTTAACTGGATATTATTTACTAAATCTTTCCCTCTATAAAACATTGTTTTAAGAGGAATGCTTTGCTTTTTCTTCCCTGTCAATCTTTGGTGTGAAGATCACCTGCTTGCAGAACTAGATATAAACATTAGATAAAACCATTCTGGAGTTTAGTGTCTTATAGCCTCTTTGACTTTTTAATGGATCTTTTTAATGATCTCTCTCTTCATTTCTCCTGGTATCCCTCTGCTCAAGGTTTCACTGAGTTCCTTCCCAGCGGCTGTGATGCCCAGTAGGCCATTGGTTTTCCTTTCCCATCTAAAGCCCATGTTCCTGTTAGGGGCTAGGCTCAATTTCATTGCAGTATAGACAGACCGATACATTTAGAGTTTAAGGGTGTTTTTCTTCAAATTATTTTTGTTTCTTTTTTTTTTTTTTGCCACAAATACCAAAAATACTGAACAGTTAAACAAGAATGATAGATAATTCTTCCAATGTAGGTGTGTAAGCTTTTTTTTTTGATGCATGTTAATTATCTCATTCCACATCAATTACCTTGTCATTTACACATATGCACACAAATACACACATGTATGAACTAAAAGATCACATTGCATTCAAACTTCTTTGATTTAACTTGTCCATTTTATGTCCTAGAATCAGTCAGTACATGCAGTGTAACAACACTTGAGTCTTCTGATGGTGACACAAGTCACACCTTCTGTCTAGGAGTCCCGAGACATATTCTCTGGGAACTCTGAGCTGCCAAGTAAGGTTCGCGGTAAACTGCAATCCCATGAGACTTTGCAGTCAGCTCTCCAGTTGCACTTGTTCTTTTCTCACTCCTCTAGAAATGCAGACAAAGCTGGCCTAGACTATCTGGAGCAGCCCAGA
>OU015744.1:93121492-93172213 GCA_907169655.1 Acomys percivali
CTAGAAATGCAGACAAAGCTGGCCTAGACTATCTGGAGCAGCCCAGAGAACCCCCAGCTCCTGCTGAAGATCACCAAGTGATGTTAGACTCTGCCGCCTAGCACAGAAGAGCTGCTCAGTCAGACCCTTCCTGAATTTTTGACCACACATTTGTAGCAAATGCTTAAGTGATGGTTATTATAAGCCAAAGAGTTTGGAGGTAATTTTTTATGTGCCAAGGGATGGCTGGAATATTACTCAGTAGCTCTCAGGGTCTAAAAGTGAGCTGTGCAGTACATATTAAGTCTCACTTCATGAGATTTTAAAGCTGTCACAATGCTAATGCATGCATTTTTTCTAGCACAGAAAATAAAGGGCTTCAATTTTAGACCCTACCATAGCCTTTAATCTTCACATACACTGCTGCTTACACAAAAAATGAAAGATATCTTCTTTACTAGATTTTCAGGGCTTCCTCAGATAGGGTCTAGAGTAACCTTACAAATATTGGTTACAAAAAAGAGACGCTCTGATGTCATCTGTAACATAAAGTTGTATATGTTTTCCAGTGATGAAATGAAAATTTGATGGAACATTGCCATCCCTTCTACCTATGTAAATAACTCTTATCCTTTTATTTGTAATATGGACAGAACAGAGGTCACGTTTCTTTCTTTGTATAAGTGTGCTCATTAGTAAATCATAAATTTGAAAGTGTAAATAATGAAAAGTACTGGTCAAATTTTTATTTTTAAATAGAAATAAGCCTTCAGAGATAAGTATTAATGCGACATTAATGGTAGTTGAGTCCTGTGATCTTAAAAACAATATAATGAGTAAGAAAAGGCATCTTTAAAATAGAAGTACATTTTCTCAGTGAGAAGATGAGGATAAAGTAAGAATGACAATGTCTGCCTGTAATTCCAGGCTGTCATCTCAGCACGTTTGAGATCGAGGCACCATGAGGCCAATGAGGACTACACAGAGAGACCTTGTCTGAAAAATGAGTAGGTCATGGAGAAAAAGTATAGTATATTTTAACAAAAACAAAGCAAGACCAATCTGATTATTGTGATAACTTGAATTGCATATAATGTGCCATTTATCACTTTCATTATGAGAGCAAAAAGATTACCTTGGGACAGTTCATAATTCAATACTCTTAGCAATTAAGTTTAACTGAATTAACATTAAAGGAAACTTTAAGATCATACATTAATTTCCATAAGCAATAATATTTTAAGTATATAACAATCCCGATTCCTATTAATGCAGATCCAGATTAGGACTGGGAAAATACTCAAACTGCATATAAAAAGCTTTTTGACATGAACACATTTCCACACCTTAGACTCAGTAAAGTAGCAGTTGTCTTAGAAAGCTCAATGCTGAGCTGATTGTGGGTGGAAGAACATGACGAAAGCATATGCATCCAGCACAGGACTGTCTTTGGGTCTTTGCTCTGTAGCAATGCTTGGAGTATAAGATTTCATGCTGTACATACTTGAGTGAGTTTCCCCGTAAGCACATCTGATGTTAAGACCAGTGCAGGCAACAGGGGACACCTTGATGAAGAAGTTGGACTTAAATAGCTGTAAGTTAACATTTTCTCACAGAATGATCAGGATGTTTTGAGTACTGAATGTAGTGTTTGGGTCTTGGCCATACCGAAATGGGAAAACTGCAGGCCCAACTGACTTTCCAAGTGGTGCTGTCCTCCTTTCCTACTGGGTTTGGGTATCTGCTTCCAATAAGATCCCAGGCCAATCCTTCTCTAAGTTTTATAATTCTAAGCATTCTGTTTTCCTAGTTAAAGAAAATAAGATTGTGAACCAATCCAAATGTGCATGATACTTTCCATTGTACTATGATGTTATTTTATTTTATTTTATTTTTTAATTTTTATTATTTATTAATTTATTCTTGCTACATCTCTATGGTTATCCCATCCCTTGTATCCTCCCATTCTCCCCTCCCTCCCATTTTCCCCTTATTACCCTCCCCTATGACTGTTCCTGAGAGGGATTACCTCCCTCTGTATATGCTCATAGGGTATCAAGTCTCTTCTCGGTGACCTGCTGTCATTCCTCTGAGTGCCACCAGGTCTCCCCCTCCAGGGGACATAGTCAAATGTGAGGCACCAGAGTACTTGAGAAAGTCATATCCCACTCTCCACTCAAATGTGGAGACTGTTCTGTCCATTGGCTAGATCAGGGTAGGGGTTTAAATTTTACCGCCTGTATTGTCCTTGGCTAGTGCCTTAGTTTGAGCGGGACCCCTGGGCCCAAATCTGCCTATCATAATGTTCTACAACATTATGATGTTATTTTAATATCTGGATCATTGGGATACAGACATCATCAGAGTTAGAGCCCCGTGGCGCATGCTTACATTGTGCTCTGGAGGTTGGGCCTGAGATTCTGCTTCTCTCACAAGCTCTGAGGTGCTACATTGCTACGAGTCCATGAAACATGGTGCATGAAAGAAAAATATAGGCCATACTTACTCTTCATTGTTTTCCCACATGTTGATCAGGAATATGCTGCTAATCTCACACTGATGTATATGAACAGTGCAACTATGTGAATTGCCCGACTCAACTGGTGTTCTAGGTGTTGTTGCTGTCAGCCATGAATTTCTACAGAGAAGTTCTTGCTGCAGTACCCAATCGGTGTTTGGAGGGATTGGTGATGCTGGCAACAGTTTAATGATAAAAAGCAATTTTGTGTGTGTGTTTTAGAGTGTCGGGCCAAAGGCCTTAGAAATAAAAACAGACAACATAACTTACTGGTACATTCACTGTCCCCCTCAGGGGAAGACCACTCAGCCACCTGTCCCTTTGGCTTCCTTTGATTGGCTAACCCCACACTTGGATAACAACCACAACCGATGATGAGTGCATGCCTCTAGTAACAACACAGGTACACAGAGGGTGATGAGAGTCCATGAGAAAAGTGTAGGGTCTTTGCTGTGAGTTCGTTCTAACAGTAGTGCTGAGCTAACCTTCCCTTCCCTGCCCCCATGGTCTGATTTAGATGTTTCAAGAGGTGTGTTGGGGAGGAGGGTATGTGATGGAGTCTTGATTCCATTTTCTTTTGCATGCTAATTACCTACAGACCCAGAGGACCCTTCATCAAGTGTTTCAGTAAGGAAAGAATTCAGAGACAGCATATACCACCCTTTAGGAATAGTAAAATAGTATGTGGAAGGCAGAAGTAGATCGTGGGTAACATAAGGAAAGGGGTCACCGTGCCCGTCTCACTTTAGCTCTGGCTTCCTGAGGAACTTAAATGCAATAGTTTCTTCACCCTTGCCTAAGGATAGCAGCCAAGGGAGCCTAGAAGATATTTCTTTGGTGTTTTTAGTTGCTTGCATTACACTGTAATTCCAGGAGACTTTATATAAATGCAGAAAGCCTGACCAAGCAGAGCAGAAAAACAAAAGAACCAAGCTGATACTGCCAACACTTGGCTATCACCGGACTTTTGCACTGGACGTTTTCTTAGGAAAATGCTTATTTTCTCTTTTCCCTACATATTAATTTTCTAAAAGGTCATTTGTCATCCTGCTGTTACTGCACATTAAAATGCAGAATTTGTAAAATTAGGTTAAGTTAATACTGAAGCAATCCACTGAGTACATCACCTTATGATGTTAGTTTTAAGATTAGTGTGTTTAAGGCCTAAGTAGTATTTACAGCTGCGTACCCATCAGAATGCTCACTCTTGTAGGTGTGGTTATCTTTCATAATCCATTTGAAACATCCTTCATGGTTCCGTTAACTTCAAGAGGGTATGGATTCCTCCTCGGGATTTTTAAGGGAAACACTACAAGTCTTTGATTTTCTTCAGCCCTGCTTGAAAGATGAAGGTGTCAAGACGGATGACAGCTAATGAACTGAATGCTCAATAGTTCGTCACCTTGGCTTTTCCTGAAACCGTTCCTTGTCCTTGCCTGGTAAATTGAAATCACTTGACTTTGTTGCAATATCTGACAGGAGTCAAATCGCTAGACTATCCAGGCAGAGTAACTTCTTTTAGCATCACAAATCTTTTGCTGCCTGTACCTGTTAGGCCGGTAGGTTAAGGTGAGAGAAGATGAGGCCACGATGACATTCCATCTGGCCTGTGTGGGCTCCATTCACACCGCTGAGATGTGCTCTGAACACCGATCCCTTCACAGTGACACCAGAAAGAGGATTAAAAGAAGTGTTGTGCACAGAGCAGGATAATGATGAACACTCGTGGAGATATACTTGTACAATAAGGCCCCTCGCGACTGACCACTGGTGTCCCCCTCTGAAAGTGTACCCGTGGTGGTTTTTGCTTATTGAAGCAATGTCAGTGCC
This sequence comes from Acomys percivali, assembly GCA_907169655.1. Taxonomy (NCBI): domain Eukaryota; kingdom Metazoa; phylum Chordata; class Mammalia; order Rodentia; family Muridae; genus Acomys; species Acomys percivali. Next base: position 93,125,820 of record OU015744.1, read on the forward strand.
AAGGTTTAGCTGGATTATGCAGTGGCTGTGCCCTGTGTTTGTGTATAAAATGCTGAAGTAGTCTCCATAAATAAAAATTGGATAATAACAATTGATTTATTTTACATGGCATCTTATTATAGATTGTATTAATTGGAAAAGCCTATTAATTGGATACCTGATGCTGCACACACTTCAGCTGCAGTTTACAAAGAATCAGTATTTGTTATTCCAAGTCTGTAGTATTTCCCAAATATTCATTAAAGTAAAGCTTTATTAGCAATAGCTGTGAGACCTTTTTTGGTTATGTCCTTACATTGTTAAAAACAAATAAATTAATATTACAGTGGTCAATTACACATTTATTCAGTTTTTGTTATTTTTTTTAGTTTGTTTATTTTATGAGAAACACCTTAGTATGTAGCCCAGACAAGCCCAAGCCTGGCTATCTTGTGTGCCTGGATTACAGGAATGTGCTGGGATTACAGGAATGTGTTATTGAAATGTAACTTGGCTTCAATCTTTGAATAACAAAGATAAAAATACTTTAAGTTTACAAAATGCTTTTAAGAATAAAAACTTACTGCCTGAAATATTTAGAAGTATTTTGTTACTGTCCATAATTATCAATAAAAATCTAGTGATCAGAGAAGTTGCATAACTTTTATAATGTAGGAACTATAAATTTTGGTGTTTTTTTCATTCATTCATTCATTCATTCATTCATTCATTCATTCACATTTTGGTCAGAAGTTCCCTTCCCTCCTCTCCTCTGAGTCCCACCCTTTCACCTTCCCTTCCCCTTCCTGATGTACCCTCTCTTTCTTCTCAGAGAAGGGGAGATCTCCCATGGGTATCAACCACCTTAGCATGTCAAGTAGGGCTGGGCGCACCATCTTCTGTTGAGGCTGGACAAAGACATTCAGCTAGGGAGAAGGGATCCAGGCCAGGCAACAGAGTCAGAGACAGCCCCTGTTCCTGCTGTTAGGGGTCCCACATGAGGACCAAGCTGTACATCTCTTACATATGTGTGTGGGGCCTAGATCCAGCCCATGGATGCTCTCTGGTTGGTGGTTCAGTCGCTGTGGGTCCCTATGGGCCCAGGTTAGTTGATTTGGTAGATTTTCTTGTGGTGTCCTTGACTTCTCTGGCTCTTTCAGTCTTTCCTCCTCCTCTTCCATAGCATTCCCATGCTTTGCCTAATGTTTGGCTGTGGGTCTCTGCATCTGTTTCCATCATCTGCTGGGTAAAGTCACTTAGATGACTTTTATACTAGCCTCCTGTCTGCAAGTATAGCAGAATATTATTAATAGTGTCAGTGGTGGGCTCTCTCTTTCTCATATCATATGACTCAAGTTGGCCTGGTCATTGGTTGTCTGGGTTGAATATTTGTGTGTGAGTTAGTGTCCCTTTCCCTCCAATTGAAGTCCCACCTGGCAACAGGAGATGGCCACTTAAGGCTCCAAAAAACTTTGGGATTTATCAACCCAAAACCATTTGATTAATTCTTACTAGTCACTAATTATCATGTATGATCCCACGAAAACACGGTGATCAAATAAGAGAAAGAGAAATGAAACAATCACACAAATTTATAATAATTAGCACTGGTGGATGTTTCAAAGGAAAAAACAGAGCATCCTTTGGAAGCCAAGAGGGCACCTCATTGAGAGTGTGAGTTAGATAGGGACTAAATTTAGGAAGGCAGCAGCCTGAGGCCTGAGGCCTGGTGCCTGCAAAGGAAGCATTAAGCAATGAGTCAGGGGAACTTTGAAGGTCAGATTAGCAGAAGGAAGCTTACACCCTTAAAGAGACAGACCATGCAGGCGGGCACTGTGAAGAAGCCACTCATCACAGTTGAGACTTTGATCTACTTTTCAGTAGTGGAATTGCATTCCATTTTTTAAATTATTAATCTATTATAGCATGGGAGGGAGAGGAATGACATAATCCAGTTTAAATCAGATATTCTGGTGTAAGTGGTCTGTGTCACTCCTTGGAATTGTGATGAATGAATTCCATGGGGTTTTTATTTTTGTTAGCCCAATGTTTAATAAGATATCATTTATTCATATATAATGAGTATGAGTGTTTGATGTATTAAAATACTATAACTGGTAGTTCTTATGTTTACCTTTTCAGAAGACAGAATTCTGAGCAACCCCCCCCTAAAAAAAAGATAAGGAATTCTAGGCAACTTGTATTTCATTGTCTATGAGTTTCGGTGATAGACAATTAGGCTTATATTTCTTTTGACATAATTTTTTCATTATGCTGGCAAGTGGTAGCATAAAACTTCTGATCAAAATGAAATGAGCTGATCTACAAAGGAACTTGTTAAAGTTGCCAGGTGTGTCCTTGTCAATTATTTCCCATTCATCAGTGCTCAAATTCATCAGTCTTAGCAACCTGTTTGAGGTGTTGAACCAGGCAGCATTCCATCCTTAAGTATAACCTATCCCTCTCAGAGGTGAGGTGTGCTGGCGTGCTTCAAAGCCAGGAAGTATTTACTTTGCAGTTTGCTTTAAGACAACTTATACTCCGATCTTTTGAATAAAAGTCTAGAAGTTATACAGAGGCAATTCTAACACTTAGATGCCATTTCCTACTATGCTTTTGTTTTCCTGAAAGGAGTTTTGTACCAAATGACATTCTGAGACCAGTACTTATAAATCACCTGAGACCAAAATCTGTCAATAAACTTTCATCTCTGGAAAACATCGTATTTTTAGAGAAATTAAATGGATTCTAAAGATATAAATATTTGATGTAATTGGAAAGTGATTTGTTGTAAACTGGCTTGGATGCTCATCTTGCTGCTCCACTGTGTGGCAGTGGTAAAGTCCTTTGTGCCTGATGCTCGGCGAGTGGAACGTCCCTCAGATGCCATAGTGTTCACCTGGTGTGGCCGTCTGCGGTGATGAACTCCATTTCTTGCTTGTTGTATCATTCCAGTATGCACAGAATTTAATGTTAAGTAGCTCTGTGAGGGCATCAAGTTTACTTTCTCTAGGAGCATCACTGATGTTTTGTATTTGTATTTAAAAGACACCTTGCACTGTTGTAAAAGAAAATATACGATGTACTAAACGTAATTATAATTTCCTAGTGTTCTGAGTCTCCTTTTTTGGTATTTCTTCTTATACTTATGAACAGTAATGACTTAAAAATCATTACCTATGTTGAGTAATACTTTGAAGCTATTAAAACTTATGATTTTAATACTGAAAAAAATTAAGCTTCAGCAGTTGATTTTATTAAAGTCTACCCATTCTGGGTTTTTTAATCTGGTTACACTGCATTATCTTCAGGATAATTGAATTTTTGGTTCTTGTGATATTTTTCTGAATTCCACTGTTGTTTGAACCACTTATGATTATAACTACATTTCATGTTTAGCACACTAAAGATGTATTAACAAATACGTCGAAAGTATTTCACATAATCTAACAGTTCTCCTAGGCTCTGTGTTTTCTGCTTCATGAGATTTTTTTCCTTGGTGTTAAGTTGTAAGGGAGAGAGCTTTATGAAGAATGCATTCTCCTTGACCAGACCTTGCCACAGGACTAGAGCTGCGTGCATCCTCAAGAGCAGTTGGTGTTCATCTATGGCCCTCATACATCAATCCTAAGAAATTTTATTTAGAATCTGGGTGAACAGGTGCATGTGACTTTAATCCCAGCCCTTGGGAGGCAGAGGTAGGTAGCTCTCTATGAGCTCAAGGCCAGCCTGGCTTTACATAGTGAATTCTTGGCTAACTGAGGCTAGATAGTGAGACTGTGTCTCAAACAAACAAACAAACAAACAAACAAACAAACAAACGCTACTTATGTTAGAGAAAATATGTGCCAGTGGTTCCTAATCTTTTTCCTTACTATCATTATTTTCTAAAAACCAAGGGATTGTTACTGGTAAGTATTAGTAGTATAAACAGATACATTATGCTAAACAAGCACTGTTTGGCTGAAATATATATATACATTGGTATATTCTGATTCTCAATATTTTTTATCACCTATAGATTAATTCATCCCTCTCAGTCCAAGCACATCCCAGACACTTTTGAACCATGTCTTCTTCTCAGTGTTAACCCTAGTTTAGGACAGAATCTGGGCACTTAAGTCAGGATTACCTGGACCGCTTGTGAAAGTAGTTGCCACAGTGGTGGCCTGCACTGCTGTGATCTCCCAGGGCATCGCGCTAGGAGGCAGGTCGTTCAGGAAACTGTTAAAATTGGGGAGGTGATGAGAGGGGAGGATCCTATGGTCTGATGAGTTCTTTCATATGAAGAGAGGGTTACATTGCATCTTCTCTTTCACTTCTGTGCCATAGCAGGAAGGCAGTGAACCAGAAAGATGGCTCTTACCAGAACAGGTTTATACTATACACCAATTCTAGATGTTCAGTTTCCTGAACCTTGAGAAACAAATGACTATGGTTTAAGCTAGCTAGTCCATAACATCTTCTTATAGCAGATCCAAAGAAACTGCAACATCTAGTGTCCTAAGGGGATAGTTAAAGTATCTGGACCTACAGGTAACGTTATCCTTCAGTTTGGTAAAGAAGACCAAAGAATAGAAAGTGACTGCTAATGGTTTACAAGTTCTAACATCAAACATCTGCTTTTCTGCTGTGGTAGGTGTTGTCTGCTGTCATGTTTCTGTACTCTTCTTTCTCACTCCTCGCTAAGTTCCTTCCCACAGCTGCACTGAGTGGAGAAAAGCACAATTTGGGTATTTGAACATCTAAGTGTCCTGATCCCTAATCTGCCCTTGACTAGCCAAGAGACTGATTGTGTAAGACTCCTTAAATTTCTGCAGAGTTAACTGAATTTGCCTCAGCATCAAATTTAAGAATATCATGTGACCTCTCAGTACACATTAAAATTGACAATATCCCTTTAGTCTTCCACATAAAATCATGCTATTTTTGAGATACTGCAATATTCATAAACTGTCATTGAATTTTCTGAAATTCAAATAGCACATTAAGAAATGGCAGTAAATATGATTTATGGGGTGATGCATCTTTTTGGCATGTGCTATAGCTTTTAATTCTTTGTTACTATTATCTAGAATATCACTGAAAAGTGCTTGAAATGAGATAATGGGAAAATATTTACAGAAAATAAAAGTAAAAAATAATGTCTGTTCCTAAATTTTGTTGGGGAGACTAATCCAGAACTCAGAAAATTAAAAGTCAAGCACTATTCATTGGCTCTTTATAATACAAGCTTCATGTGAATATCTTCTTAGCTGTAAAGCTATACTTACATAAGTCTAGGTTAGAAATAAAAACATTAGATAAATAAGTTAATATTTAAATATTTGTAAAGAAAATCATAAGTTGCTAGTCCAACTCAACTGTGTGACTGTAAACGTATCACTTTTGGATTTCATTGACCAGGCATTGACTACAAATAGATTTAAATCTAAGTTTAAATTAATGAATTAAACTACATTCTTTATGGACTGCTAAGTGGAGGAGATTATTTTATATCCCTAGCTTTATGAAATTGACATAATAAGGTATAGATTGCTAGCAGTGTGTGTCATTATCACATCAGGACATGTGATCTCCAGCACCTGGAAGGCAGGAGCAGGTTGGTATCTATGAATCTGAGGTTCATCTAGTTTACATAGAGGCTTCAGGACAGCCATGGATACATGGTTAGACTCTGGGCGCCAAACAAAACAACATGAACCGCACCAACAAAAATCCAGAACATTGATATTTCCTTATAAACTGTCAATTAAAGCTCAAAATTCAAAGCGATTTCTTGATATATCATACATAATCATATCAATAGGCCAAAATGCACCTCATTTAAAATTTATGTTTCTAAATAAGCTCACGTTTGGAAAATTGCTTCATAAAGAGTGAAATGGTTATGAACATTCAGGATTGCCTCACTTGTTATCTCCAGAATCTGCTGTTTCCACAGAATTTTCCTGAGGAAAAGGGCCTTGGCCAGAGGTCTTGGGTCAGGAAATTCTCATGGCTAAAACTTATCTGTCCTACTTGGCTATCTTTTTAATTTTATCAATGTTCATATTATAAAGAAAGAAATTTACTTTTTCCAGTAGGAATTCATAGAGTTAAGCATCCTCCCTTGGCTCCTCTTGTTACTTATCTTCTTTGGGTCTGTGCACTGTAGTGTGTGTATCCTGCACTATATGGCCAAAATACACTTATAAGTGGGTACATAGCATGTGTGTCTTTCTGGGTCTGGGTTACCTCACTTAGCATGATCTTCTCTAGTTCCATTCATTTGGCCAAAAATTTCATGATTTCTTTGCTTTTAATAGCTGAGTAGTATTTAATTGTGTAAATGTACTACAGTTTCTTTATCAATTCTTTGGTTGAGGGACATCTAGTTTGTTTCCAGATTTGTGTTATTAAGAATAAAGCTACTATGAACATAGTTGAAAAAATGTGTTTTTGGCATGGTGGAGTGCTTTTTGGGTATATACCTATGAGTGGTATAGCTGGGTCTTGAGGTAGAGCTATTCCCAATTTCCTGAGAAAGCATCAAATTCTCCTAGTAGAGGGAAGGGAACACCAACCCACCCACAAAAAGATTCAACCCAAAATTCATCCTGCCTACAAGATGTGCAGTGATAAAGATAAAATAGAGATCGAGGAAATGTTCAGGCAATATCTGGCCCAATCAAGAACCACCCCATGGGAAAGAACCAACCGCTGATTCTATTAATGATGCTCTGTTATGCTTGGAGACGAAAGCCTAGCAGAGTCATCATCCAAGAAGCTCCACCCAGCAATGCCTTGAAATAGAGGCTAAGACTCATAGCCAAGCATTGGGTGATGTGTAGGAGCCTTGTGAAAAAGTGTAGGGAGGAAGAAAAGGACCTGGAGATGACAGGAGCGTCACAAGAAGACCAACAGAGTCAGCTAACCAGGGCCCGGAGGGGCCCACTGAGACTGAAGCACCAACCAAGGACAGTGCATGGACTGGACCTAGGCCCCCTACAAGCATTTAGCTGATGGGCAGCTCATGTGGGTCCTCTAGTAAGGGGAGTGGGGAATTTCTATGACATGGACTCTCTTGCCATCTTTTTTGTTACTTTTCCTGGCAGGACTGCCTTGCCAGGTCACAGAGGAAGAGGACACACTCAGTCCTGATAGGACTTGATGAGCTGGGGTGGATGTGAAGGGGGCTCCCCTCTTCTGAGGAATAAAGGATTAGGGATGGTAGAGAGGGATGGAGGATGCAACTGGGAAGTAAGGAGGGATGGAATTTTGATTAGGATGTAAAGTGAATAAGTAAATTACTTAATTAAAGTAAAAATAACAAAAAATAATTCATGAGAGCTGAAAGTTTCAAAAATATTTCTTAATTGCTAATCATAAGGGTAAAGGAAATAATAAAACATTTTATTTTCTTGGAATTTTTGTATATTAAAATATTGCCATTGACATCACAAATGAGATTTCATGACAACTTACCTGTGTTTGGGACACATGAGATAACTGTGGCTTGGCAAGTATAGTATGGAGACTGTGAGTGGTTAAGTCAGCCTGGTGTACAAAGTGAGGCCAGGACAAGGATGCACAGAGAAACCCTGTCTTGGAAAGCAAAACAAAGCAAAACAAACAAACAAAAGAAATGATAATACTTTTGATTTATGGAGCTAACATATTTCTAAAATTAGATTTATCTTTGTCCTAATTTAACAAATATGGTTGCTAAAAACTGAAATGTGGGCTCCATTGTATTTGTTGTTGGATAACGTTGCCATGAGTGATGGTTAAGAACTCAGACGAAATAATACCAGGTGGCATGCAGAGAAAACAATAATGAGAGACAACTACCAGTTACCCCACTACTGTATCTCTAGCACATTGAAAGTATAGCATACCAAACGCTTTCTCAGTGTATGTTGATTAGACAGCCAGTTGCGGTGCTGCATTTGTGTCCAACGTGTATCAGATTTGGCGATGGGTCAAATAGAACAGGGACGGGAGGTTCTATATCCTGCACGACTTCCCCTGCACAACCACAGGACTGCGAAACCAGCCACATCTGTATGTTTGTTCTAGTAAATGGAGAGTCAATTTGATGGCTCAGTAGGTAAAGAACGTGCCACACAGGCTACGGACCTGAGTTCAGTCCCTGGAGTGCACATTAAGGAGGGAGGAGAGGACTGATCCCTAAACGTTGTAATATCATCTGATATGCACGCCTACACTTGTATAACTCACACACACTCTCTCACACACACACAAATAGCAAATTTATATATATTATGAAGTCTATGTAGCCTACATAGGTCAGCCAGGGCTACAAAGTAAATGGTCTTTCTAATTATTTTTTGGTTTTGTTTTTCTAAATTATAAGGCACTTAATTAAAAATAAATAATAGAGATTTTTCTTTTGTCATTTGTTCAGTGTATACCCATTATTCAATGTATCCACAACAAAATTCAGCACAACTCTTATTTGGTTAATAAAAATATATTTTCAAAGAACAGAGGCACAGACTTAGTGTATGTGTGAAACAAACCATTTTTAGGATATTTGCAGTGTTATATGGGGGAACACACTCAGTTTATGACTCCTATAAGATGGCCACATTAAGATATTTGAATATAGACTAGAAGACTAAGACAAAAAGGCATTAACAATATTGGGGTAAAATACATTTGTGCATGAATGACAAGCAATCCAGTTGTGCAGATGACTCTGCCCATGAAGAGTATATTGCTAGAATTAAATCAGTATCCGATGTGGAGGGAGTGATGAAAAATGAGGCCAGGCCAAGAGCACTAAAGAAAGCTTTCAGAAAAGTTAGCAGTCAAGAAAGTGTGTTACTGCATCAGCAGCTGAGTGCAGGTGTGAAAAGTGTGAGAGTTCTTAGCAGCCCTCTGACTACACATGGCCCAAGAATAAGAGGGTAAGATGTTCCTCGTTGCGTTGAATAACTAGAGGGTTAATGGTGTCTTTAACAAGAGCAGGTTTTAATGGACTGATGGACAATGAAACTAGAGAACAGTGGATTAAAAAGCAAAGGAGAGGAGATGAAGTGGAGGCAGTGAGAGGAGATAATTCTTACTGAAAGTCTTGTCTGACGTATTGATACCATGAATCTCTTGACATGATGCCCGTAGAAGGACACAATATCATTTCTCTGCGATTCCTGATGAAACCCAAGAAGCTTTCAAATTTCAGTCGAGGAAAAAACATATGTGACAAATGCAAACGGAAGGTCATTCAACAAAGTAACTAATGAAACCTCCTGGAGAGTGCCAAGATTATTCATGACAGTGGGACTGACACCAAGCACGCACCGGGACTCCAGGGAAACGGTTACTCACTTCAAATAGAATCCTTGAAGAGAAGACCGGATGAGAGCACACTTCTACCATGTATGAACTTTAGGGGACATTGGAATGGGTCTTATGGAGAGTTCACTGGCTTCCACATTTTTCTGTAGGTCCGAAATTAGTTCCAAAGCGCAGTTTGCTCTGCAAGGAACAGGAGATGGAAAAGGCGGAAAGTAGCCTGAGGCCGAGGGGAATTTCAGATTAGCCGTAGAGATGGAAACGATTGGTTATATTTCTAGGAGATTATCGTACATTGTGTGTTATGCAGAATGCCTCGTGGAGAATTCTAATTGTGCACAAATATATGATGGAGGAAACCTGTCTTTTCTGTTTGCTATTCTACTGTTAAACATGCAGAAATGGAGACACAAATGACCACAGAAACAGAAAGTGGCAGAGCTGGCATTATGAAGCTGACTTGCAAATTTACTATATATTTTCTTTATAAGATGGCGGGTAGTTAGACATATTTAAAGGCTTGTTTATTTTGTGTGTTTGCATGTGTGTATATATGAATTGTACTTAGAGTGCCTTCATCTGTTTATGTATACCACATACATGCCTAGTGCCTGTGGAGGTTGGCAGAGGGCATTTAATCCCCTGAAACTGCAGTTATGGGATATTATGAGCTGCCATAGTGACACCTTGGACCAAAGAACAGCAAGTGCTTTTAGACACATAGCTACCTTTCTAGTCCCCAAACAGATATTGTTAGCTGAATGAAATACAGATGCTATTAGGCGGAGAAAAAGAAAACACAAGACAAAGACAGGAGAGAAAGTGCTCAATGCAGCATGTAAGTAGAGTAAATGGAGTTGGCTCATAGTGGGGACACTGCCTGCGTGGACCTAAGGAATAGATAGATATGCGGTTGGTACACTATGGAATACTACTCAGCTATTAAAAACAAGGAACTCCAGAAATTTGTGGACAAATGGATTGAGCTAGAAATGATCATAATGAGTGAGTTCACCCAGAAGCAGAAAGACTCAAATGGTATATACTCACTTATATCTGCATACTAGCCCAATGGGCATGTCCCACGAAAGCCTTCATTTACCAGGAAACTGGGACAGAGGGGAGGACGTCCTATTGGGACTCTAGATGAGAGAACAATGGGAGAATAGCAATGTAGAAGGATCCAGTGGGTCCTAGAAACCTACAAGTAGAACATTATGATAGGCAGATGTGGGCCCAGGGGCCCTGCTCAAACTAAGGCCCTAGCCAAGGACAATACAGGCGGTAAAATTTAAACCCCTACCCTGATCTAGCCCATGTAAGTTGTCTTACATGGACACTGTCAGAGTTCTCAGGCGTCTTGGGTTTCTTTGTGAAGTATGAGCTGATGATCCAGATAGATGACAATAGAGTTGGACACTGAGGGGAGGGGAGAGTTTGTGATTTGCCAACGCCAAGGAAAGGAAAGAGCTGGTAAAGAACACACCTGCGTTGAGGGCAAGGCGGCAGGAACACACCCGCTAGCGCGTTTACCCTCTTTGTAGAGGTGTGGCTTTACAGTGTCTTCTCCAGCCCATACTATGCTCTGTTAATTTTATTCATATTTGTGCTTTTGCCCAATGCTTGATAGCAAAGTAATTGATTAAGAAGTAGAAAGACATCAATAAAAAAGGAATAGGATCAGTAAGCTTGAATCTAGTAGAAATGGCTGATGGCGGGAGAGGAGAGAAGTTAGAGCAGTTAGTGTTTGTTTAAACTTTCTTTTATTACTAATGCGTTTCATGTAATTACTAAATACTTCTTCCAGTAATTATGAAAGTTCTGTACATCATCTATGACTATATTTTCTAAACAAGATATTGGCTTTTATTGTTTAGAAATAATTCATGTTGAGGATTATGATGTGCTGACTAATAAAGATATCACAAGCATGTTCTCAGTTTTGTGATTTATATTTTTACTTTTTGTATATTATTTTCTCTGAATCTCTAGATTCACCTATCTAAAAAAAAACAGCTACTAGATATAAAGGATTATGAAATTTGAAGTTTATTTGAATTTCATTTAAATTAAACAAAATTAAGAATCCATTCTACAATCTTAATAACTACGTTTTAAGTGCCCAATAGCTACTTGTTGCTAGTAGCTACTACGCAACACTGAAGCTACTGGAATTTTAATTATGTTTGAAAATTGTTGAAAGGCACTGCCATAGAATGCTTTTCAATTTGGAAAGTTATTTTTCTAATTAGTTTTGCAGAATGCTTGGAGATTTTTTTTATCCCAAAATGCTAAAATTGTTATGTTAAAATTCTTTTGATATATCTATAGATTTCCTAAAATTTTATTCACTATATAATTATATCTGAGGTGTTTTATCATATTGGATGATCTAAGATTTTGTGTACTTTTAAAGTTTTCAGTCAATAAAGTTTAATGAAGTAGAGATTATTATCCTAAACATTTAATATCCAACATTAAATATTTATGTCTTATTTATTGGATATTTATTGTGTCACACTGAATTTTTAGTTAGAACTAACTTGACTTTTATGAAGTGGTTTTCAACAGTTATGAAATGGGTTCCATGTATTTGTAGGGAAACTAAGTTAATTTGGTGTGTGTGCGTGTGTGTGCCTGTGTGTGTGTGTGTGTGTGTGTGCATGCCTAGTTGTGTGCATGTGCGTGTGTGCATGCCTGTGTAAAAGAGAGGGCAGGAAGGGAGAAGGGACCATGATCAAGTAAAGCGAAACTGTTGCCAATATGTTTGGATGCCACTCTAGTTTGTTCTACTGAACAAAACAGCCTCCTTTTGGTTCAGCCAATGGTCAGTTACTGAGTGGGTACACACAGAACCAGGAAGATGTCCCAGAAGTCCACTCTAGAGTTCATGTAAGAGCAGGACTTGTTCTGTGGCATGAGCAGCGCAGATGAGAGCATTGCTTAGGAGACAGAGCTGACCGGTGTAAGGAAAAAAAGATTGAATTAGGAGGGAATCAATGAGTGACATTCCAAAGGATAGCTGTAGATGATTACATTTTCCTCAAGGTCTGCCCATAAAGGCCCAGAATGATGACACAGAGAAGACAGTGTTGGGCAAGAAGCCATTACTTGTCAAGCTCTAAGTAACTACACGAGATCTCTTTGATTTTCAAATAGAATTGAAATGTAGAATATAAAATATCTTAACACTGGAGAAATATTTATTTACCTAAGTCATTAAAATGACAAGATTAACTCTGACAAAAGTGCTGTGCTGAAAATATAGTAAATACATATTAAGATAAAGAGGGGACCCTACAGTACAGCCCATAGATATGACCATATTATTGGTAGTATATGAGTAAGTTCTTGATTGCCACTGAGTCAGTTATACAATTCTCAACCTTTTCTGTATTTTTGAAACAATTTACACTATATATTTTTTCAAGGAAAAAAGAAATAGTTCATAAAAAGATGTTGGTAAAACTTTAATGTATTTTAATGTATGATAGACCATATTCCTTTTACAGAACTTATTTGAGACTGACTGAATCAGCCTAGAAAAATGAAATTCCTATATTGAAAGATTTGACATTTGATATTTTCCATTGTTACTAAGGATATATAAACTAGTTTCGTGGCAGTAAGCAAGAATAAATTATTTTTCTGTTCTGCAATTACATTTTCAGTTACATCTCCCTAGAAAAATATTTAACCGAACAGTTGATGCTTTTCACTAAAGAGCATAATCATGCCCTAAGCCAATGTACAGAAATTTTAATTTAGATTTCATTGTTTTTAGGACATACTTCTATGAATGACTTCAAGTTAAATTTCCTACAATTTATTGAACGCAAATGCATCATCTGGAAGCCTATTTTATTAGATGGCAGATGAAAATGAGGCATTTCTGATATTACAGTTGATTGAAATATTTCTAATAAAAGTGTTACACTAATGGGATGTTACACCCTGCTTGCTCATTCTTTCTGTTTATCATTCTTCTACACCCTGGATGAAAAAGAACTATATCTTAAATATTTTAATTTTTGTGAAATGAGGACATTTTGCCCAGTGACTTGTTTGCCACATTAAAGCCATCTCCATAAGGAGGTTGTTTGATGCTCATTATCTTCGTTGAGGTAGGTTGGGTGTTGCCAGGAGTTAACCTGTCTTATTGTCAATGAATCTTTAAATTAGTAAAAAACATCTTTAAATACCATATTCTGTAGGTCTCTGAGGTTTTTGAAGATCTTATCTATTCTACCTTATCTATCTACAGAATCATATCTATCTGTTAAATCTAGATTGTATATTCTTGTGATAAAAGTAGACTTAGTAATTGACATGACCATGATTTGAAAAATTATTAACTTGTATAACATAGTTATCCTAAACAACCTGCAGTAGCACTTTCAAAGTATTGGAGGTAAACCTTGCATTATACTTGAGTTGTATGGGTACAATATGGGCAAGCGCGCATGCAGGCAGAGTCGACGGCCAAACTCTGCCAAGACAGGGTAAGCAAGTCCTCAGTAGCTCCTGCCTCACAAATATGTGTATCAGATATACTGGCCCAGAAGGCTGAAGATGATGCTCCACTATTATAGAGAGTTTTGTCTGACTGTGCAGGCAGCAAGCTGTCTCTGTCATTTTTTCACTTTGGAAGCTGCTAACCTGCACTCCCTGTTTCCTCAGGTCATTAATTTTATTTTGTCTCAAGTCTCAGCTGGAGTTGAAGACCAGATAGTTTATTTTTACAATTAAGCTTAGTTGTTTAGGGGTTAAGATGTTTTTAAGTCGATAGAGATGAGATATGATAGATATCGATTTACATTCAGAATTTTAGTCTCACCAAGCTAGGAAAGATGTTTTCTTCAAGGTTGCCAAATACAAATAGCCAAAACACTATGATTGTAACATTTATATAATTTCTGATATTTTGTAGTTTTTCTTGCTGCTATATGTAGTTTACTATATGTGTGTGTGTGTGTGTGTGTAATGATATAAATTTATATATAAAAATAAAAAAGATTTTAAAAATTAAAAAAAATTAAATTTTATTAAATTATTTCCTACAAACTGTTGTACTAAAGATGATTGAATTCAAGACTTTTGTGTAAATACTCACCTTTGAATGACAATTTTTATTTTGTTCAAAAGGCTTTGAAAAATTTGATTTGCTGTTTACTTACTATAGTCAAGATGAAGGAAAAGAAAAGAAAATCTAAGTATATGCCTATATGTAATGAATATATCTTACTTTCTCTTTATCCTTTTCAAAGTATAGTTGACTTACTTCCATGAAATTAAGTCTTTTCATTAGGTCAATAATTGACCCATAAAACAAGAATGTAAATACAACCTCCCTTTCCCAACTCCCCTCAATTGTCTGCTCCTAAAAATCAATGGCTCAAAACTGATGATGTTGAAAGTGGTCAGGATGTGTTCAGAGGATGATGAATGATGGGCAAGGAGTTTTCGTAAATATGCAACCTCTAGAATATCTTCTTAGTTTACTGGTATCTGCCCATCAATAATTCTCAGTACAGAAACCGAGCTTTACAGCTTTACAAACTAATCAGGCAAGACCTCATAATAATTTCAGAGGTAACTGAAGAATATTTTGAAAAAAAAATCAAGAAGTATTTATAACATGGAGTAGGCGAATTCTCATGGGTATTTCTCATGTTGGCATTTTACTGTAATTCCCTTACTGTACAAAAAATTAAATTGTAAATACTAAATAGCTTATATGTTTGAAATGAAAATAACAAAAATTATAGTTAAAAACTCACAAAAGATAAGAAAGATCCATATTTTTAATGAAGTTGTCTTTTGACAGTTTTATACATTTATATAATGTTTCTAATTATTCTTAAGCCACACTCTCTTATCTAGCCCTTCCACCTCAGTCAACTCCCCTGTAAGATGAGTAGCTGTGTTTAACCAGGGACATATGTGTTACAATGGGTTTAAAACTATCCAGTGAAGCCTAGTAGGCTCACCATGGGTACACAACTAAGGAAGATGATTTTCCATCTCCTAAAATCTGTTCATAGCCAATTGTTCATCTGAGAGTAATAGAGCCCCAGAAAGTAATAGGACCCCCTTATCCACGACTGGTTATTGACAGGACCAATCTTGTACAAGCTGGTACAGGCAGCCCACCGTTGTGTGAGTTTATGATCACGATGGCTGTTTTCATGGTCAGAAGACAGAGTCTTGTAGACTTTCTCCACACCTTTTCTTATGTTCTTTAGACCAACTCTTCTGCAATGTACCTAGAAGGGTTGTATACACGCCTTGTCTACGTCTGAGCACTCAGTTGTAGTCCTTGGCTTCAGTGCTTCTCCCAACTGAAGGAGATTTGCTCAGGGACTTGTTTTGTGGCCCCAGGCACCCAGCGTGACTGCTCAGGGAATTTGCTCAGCAAATAGCCCCACTGTGATGGAGGACCAGATGGAGGAACAGGGGTGGAGATCTTTTTTTTTTTTTTTTTTTTTTTGAGTTAAAAAAAAATTATTCACGTTCCGTTCCGATTGTTATCCCCTTGCTCTTACCTTCCCCGTTCCCACCCTCCCTCCCTCTTCGGCCTTTTTCCCCTCCCTTAGACTTCTGGCAAGGGGGCTACTCTCCTGGAGGGAGTATAGGCCTTACGGGAATTCTTGTGGTCTCCAGACAGAGAGAATCCAGTTCTTGGATTCCATGTCACATTTCTTGGAGGGAAGGGTACCACCCTGTGTCTCTCAAGATGTGGCTTGGGAAGTACAAAAGCACATTTGGTGGTGGTGGCGGCGCTCAAAAGCCAAAGGAATAAATAATAAGGGAAGAAAGGGTAGTGGGTAAAAAAAAAGGGCAGAGGACCTGAAGCTAAAGAGGGAAGGGCCAGAAGATCAGCCAGAAGGGCCCGAAAGGTGACCCCCCCCACTCGGGAATCTGGGTTATATTTTAAGCCCTGGGGTAGTAAAAGAGGAAGTCCCAGGATGTAGCTTCTGATTATAGTAAATATCCTGAGAGCCTTATCTCTAGAACAGCCCTTTGGTAATCAGAGGTGGCTTTGAACTACTTGCTTTGTTTTGTTTTTTGTTTTCTGTTTTTAATCAAAGCAGGACCATGTCTATGACACCTCTCAGCAGGTGGGATTTAGAGGCCCCCTGGCATCAAAAGGAGTCACCTCCTTTTCCAAAGACTGGCTAACTCAAAGGGGGTAGGACTTTGACCCTTTCCCAGGTGTAGCAAAGGGCCCACTCTCCTGGGTGTTGCAGCAAGTGAGAGACATGGTTGGTTCTCACACTTTCATGGCTTTAGGGCCGGATCTACCACCTTCCGTAGATGGCAGAGAGGAGGAAGGGAGGAGGGCACCTCTCCTTCTCCCACACCACCACAAGGCAGATAAGAGTCAAGACCGGCTCACCTGTAACCCCCTGCAACCAGGGCTGGCCCTACTGTGCTGCCCCCAGAGATGCAGGGCCTGCCCTCAGCAGGTGGTGAGACTGGAGGGCAGTGAGGAACAGCCGGACGTGAGTAGCCAGTGATGCCACAAGGGACCATGGTGGGGTCCTGGATCGCATCTCACTCCATCGTCCTGCAGCAGCAGGAGTCTGTTACCATCAAAGGCCAGGCAGATGTCCCCAGTCTGGCTGCCTGCCACCTGGAGACATGTACATGTCTGAGGGCTGTGTAGAAATGGACCCACCCCACACCTGGGCTTCTTGGGAGAGCTGGCCCTGGGGGAGTGAAAGCAAGAGAGCTGACTTCCATGCTAGCCAGCTGCAGTACTCACTCAGCTGTCTGAACATTATGGGAGTTGAGGGAGAGTTTCCCTAGGATATAAGAGTAAGAGAGCTGGCCCTGCTTCCCCTCTCCCGTGTAGTGATGTGGATAAGAGAGAGATACCCTCATTGCTCCCTTGCTCTGCTCCTCACCACCTGCAGCAGTTGAGAGACCTGGCCCTGGGGTCATGGATGCAGGAGAGCTGGCCCTGACCCTCACCACCTGCTGAGGGCAGGCCCTGCATCTCTGGGGGCAGCACAGTAGGGCCAGCCCTGGTTGCAGGGGGTTACAGGTGAGCTGGTCTTGACTCTTATCTGCCGTGTGGTGGTGTGGGAGAAGGAGAGGTGCCCTCCTCCCTTCCTCCTCTTTGCCATCTATGGAAGGTGGTAGATCTGGCCCTAAAGCCATGAAAGTGCCGTCTCTTCGTTGTGCCCACATCCTTCTGTTTCACTCTTTATTCCATTTCTCTGTGGCTCACTTGCTCCTCTGAATGACATTCTGGGTCTCTGAGTGTCTGGGTTGGCTTAGCAGTGTTTTCAGGAGTGTTATGCCCTTAGACATGTACATATCCCCAGGGCCAGCTCTCCTACTTGACATAGGTGGTGAGGGATGAAGATGGAGGAGGGCGTGTCTCCCTCTTCCACACTACCACACAACAGACCAGAGTCAGGACTTGCGTTATGGCATCAGGGATGGGTTGTCTCAGGCATGGTCTGTCCTTTCACCCCCAAGGCCTGAGTGGAGCTGGTGGTCACCTCAGGCTAGCTCCTTGTGTGGGCACCATGTCACCAGTCAGGGTTTCTCCTCCTCCTTCTCCCCACTCCATAGCCCTGTGTGAGGATCATCTGTCTCAGTTCACTCCCTCCAGGGCCAGCAGTACCAGGTGGAGTTCTTCTAGTCTCTGCCTTGTTCCTTGTCCTGAGGGCCCATCCAGGCCTTCCTGGTGATGGACTGGTGGTCATCTCAGGCTTGTTTTTTTTTCAAGGAATGTTAGGCTAGTAACCATTCAGATTTTCACAGCTCAGAACACTGAGTATAGACATAGCTTCCTCTCTCCTCTCTGCCACTTACTGATGGACAAGTGACACAGCAACCACACCTACAATGCCTCTAGGGGTCAGGGTATTGATGAGTTTTTAAGGGGAAATAAGGATTTTGCAAAAGTCATTAAAAATGTACCATGAGAATGTTGCCATGAGAATATAATGTAGAAAATTAAGAGACTATCACCATTCAAAAATTTAAAATGTAGAAATATAAGAAAACATCACCACCATCACCACCATCACCACCACTGCCACCCATCCCCCATCACCATCATCATCATCATCATCATCATCATCATCATCATCATCATCAGTGTTTATTGGTCATTTATGTGCCAGAGAACAGAACAAGTATGTGCACATATCATCGCACTTAGTGATTATGCTACATTGATGTAGGTAATTGTATTACCATTATTTCTCAGAAGAGAACCGAAAATTAGAGGTCTTAATTACTTTTCCAAGATTTGATCTATAATGAATGGCAGAACTTATAATAACCAAGTTGTATATTTTCTACATTACCAAAAGACTTAGTAGTATTTAATGTGTTTAGTTGCTTGTAGACAGGAAGAAAATGTGTGAAAAGGAATTAATATCAGCAGCTAGACCAGTTGCAGCTACCACCAGGAACGTTTTTTCAGAAAATTGAAGACAGGCAAAGACTGAGAAAACTGAAAGAAAAAAAAAAAGACAAAAGATGCTAGATGTATTGATTAGATGTTGTTGGCATTAAGAGAAGGCTAACTTAAAGTGGAGGACCTTATGGGGGGTGAGATACTATATGGCTTGGAATTGAAAGTGGGGAAGTGATAGAAAGTTGAGTAGAGTTTGCTGAAGAGTTTGTGGTCTGAAATCTTATTGTATATATTGCTAGGCTACTTTTCTACTTACAGTTTATTTTAGTCTCCCCCTTGGGTTATTCTGTCACTTGTAATGGGATCTGGCAATTCCTAGGTGACTAGAGATCAAGACCTCATACCTCAGGAACCGCCCAGTTGTTGTCATGATCTCTGTGTCCTGAGACTTAGCCTTTAACTGTTGTGTTATTGTGGCTATCAAACGATGAGAGGGCAGATGCACAGAAGCATTTGTGATTCTAGAAAGAATGGAACTGGTCATCACCATCATCATTATCACCATCATCATCATGAAAACCAAAACAAGGATTAATGGCCCCTGTAAGATGATTTGTAGCCAGGAGACTTATCAATGAACCAGAAACCCTTAAGTCAGGTCACAAGAAAAAATTCCAAAGAGTAAGAAGATCACCTTTGTAATTCAAGTTGCTTTCTTTCCTGGTAAAGAATCTAATCTTCCTGTTTCATTGATCCATATAGAGTAAAAAATATTAGCAATGACATGGATGTCACCAGAGATAAGCAGTGGGAATTCTAGAGCAATGAGATTGTCCAGTGACTTGAGATTGATATGTACTCCTTTTTATGACAACTTCTATTCAAATCAGTGGTAACTCTCTTTTTTAAAAAAGATTTATTAATTTATTAGTATGTATACAGTGCTCTGCCTGCATGTACACCTGTAGACCAGAAGAGGGCATCAGATCACACTATAGATGGTTGTGAGCTACCATGTGGTTGCTGGGAATTGAACTCAGGACCTCTGGAAGAGCAGTGTGTGTGTGTGTGTGTGTGTGTGTGTGTGTGTGTGTGTGTGTGTGTGTGTGTGTGTGTGTGTGTGTATGTGTGTGTGTGTGTGTGTGTGTGTATGTGTGTGTGTGTGTGTGTGTGTGTATGTGTGTGTGTGTATGCTCTTACTAGGAATTGCTGATTCTCTCAGGAATAATGTCTGAGTTGAAAATCTGGCCACCTTGGAAGTCATGTCTGAGTCATTATTTCTTGACTTAATGATTTGTAGATTTGGGGTTTCTGTGAAGAATGTCTTAGACTATTACTCTGAAAGTTCTCTAGGAATTATTTTTAAGTGTATAAAACCATACATTGTGGTCATAACAAAAGTCATAACTTAAAGGGTCAGTTTGAGAGTCGGAAAATCACCCATGGTACCACTGGCAGCATTGCATTATATTAGCTAAGGTTTATATTTGATTTCTAATACTTTCCTCCCAGTATCAAGTAATTGGCCCGTTGTACAGTAAATATTATGGATTGTGTTTAGAACTGTCTTGTTTAGAACTATCAATAGGAGGTAAAATTACTTCTTCATTCCGAGTTAAAGGAAACTGTGGTAAGACACAGGCTAATTGTTTAAGGTAGCTGTGGCATCAACTATACATTTCTCTGATGTCACTTGATGAAACTAATATTTCTTATACCTTTATCAGAGGATTTTCTTATGCAATCTCTAATAGGGAGGGTAGTAGCTGTTGTTTGGGAGAATCTAGGAATGATACAAGAATGGGTATTCCCGGATATAACAAATTGTAAAGGGAAACGGTACAGAAAGTTCCCCAATATTGGAAACACCATTGAAGAGTGTGCCTTTTTCTAGGAGGAACGGGAAAATATCAGGATTTAGATAATGCTGGTAATGAATAGTAATGTGTGAAAGTAAGAAAAATAGTGTCTCAAGAATGTTGGCTATTGCTATTATTATTATTATTATTATTATTAATTATCTGCTTACAATCGACAGTATTTTCTGCATTATGTGAGAAGCCATGAGTCAAGTTAATGTGCTTGGGACCAATTCAGAAACATTATGAGGCTTAGCACCTGTAGCTGCTATTGCCCTGAGGTGTGAGGAGTTAAACCTTTATAGTGGGGTGGGGCAGGGTAAAAATGCAGTAAAGAGTGGGTTTGTTTGTTTGGTTTTTAAAATCTTTCTCCTGAAACTGAATTCACAGATCACATTGTCTGCATCACCTGTGGTCAGATATTTAAGTGAAATTTTCATAGTCATGCATATACAAGCAACACAGCTTTAAGGAGCCATCTTGGTCTGAGTATGTAACCTATGGCAGACCACTTTCTCCGTGTTCATAAGACCCTAGGTTTG
Organism: Acomys percivali; assembly: GCA_907169655.1. Taxonomy (NCBI): domain Eukaryota; kingdom Metazoa; phylum Chordata; class Mammalia; order Rodentia; family Muridae; genus Acomys; species Acomys percivali. The sequence goes on from OU015744.1 coordinate 93,146,885, forward strand.
AGTGCTAGCCCATAGGCAAAAGCAAAAACAAAACAAACGGAAACAGTAAACAAAGAACTTTCTTTTGGTCCCAGAAATCTGTTTGTGATTGAATCCCAGAGGGTGTCTTACTGAAGTTATAGTCAATTCATAAGAATGCTCTAATTAAAGAAACAAGCAAACCTCCGCATCCAATAAAACCCAACGATGCTTTAAACTGTCATTTTGTTAGGAAGATAAGTTTGGATAATATTTAACAGGTAGTGTCTTCCCTTTATCAACTAGGTGCACCTTATATGGTGGACTGACTTGGCAAAGTGATAATTTGTCTTGTGAGATGGTATACATCTTTCCCTGCTAAAGTGAAGCCTTTAACAGGTCTCACTGTCCCCTGAACTAAAAACAATATCATCTCCACACTGTAGAGGAGTCAGAGGCAGGTTTATACATCTGAATGTTTATCTAAGAATCTCAGAAAAATGAGAGGAGGTTTTTTGGCAAACACCTAAGGTCTGAGTGGACAGGAGTATTGCTGTCTTCAGCACAGTAAGGTAGGAAGGTGACAACTCTGCATATTTCAGAGTAGATCACAAAGATCATCTGTAGTTTTTTGGGCAAGCAGTTTTGTTTGGCAATGGAGGGCGTTATTCGAGCTAGCTACAACGAGAAAGGGATGATAGCGTTTGTTGATGGCCCCAACATATCGAAAAAGAAATATCGGTATTTTACTTGCTAGCTCTCTTTTTAGCAGGATAAGGGAAGTCCTTCGCAAATAAAGCTTTTGTCACAGAATGAACACTATGCTTGGCTTCTGGTCTCAATGGATTTGGGGAGAAATTCGGAAAAGCATTTGGTAGAATCTCCCTGGGGTTTTAATAGCTTCTCTTCCAGGTACTTTTTATGTTATCAGTGGAAATTTTAGCCCATAGGACATAGGAACAAGTTTGGGATAACGGATTAGTAACCATTAAAAATGACCACACCCTCTTCTCTAGAGCTTTGACTATGTTATAATCCATAGTACGGGGACCTCCAGTTTGGAGGTAGACTTAAGGTTGCTGATGAGCTGACCAAGAGACAAAAGAAACTATTGAAGACTTTCAGTGGTTGTGGTGGTGGAGAGTCACTGTAGCCGCAGTGGTCTTAGGAACAGAAGACAGTCAGAGTGTGGTACTTCAAGAAACTTCACCGATCGTTTTGAAGCTTAACTTAGGAGCGGCGATACAACAAATGTGACTGTTCGGGCAAAGTTCCTGATTGTTTCATGGCTCATCTTGCTGTAGGTGGTTTACTGTATATATGTGTAATGATATAAATATATATGTAAAAATATTTAATAAACAAAAGAAAATACAGGCTCTTTATCTCTCCTAGCCCCAGTGAGTCTGTAGAGTTACTGCTCCAGTGACACCTCAGTTTCAACCCAGGGAGATGTGTTTCCCACTCTAGGGCTCTAGAACTGCAGAGCGACTGGCGTGTGTCCCGTTAATCCCTTACATCTGTGGCAATTTGTTCTAGCACCACTGGGAAATTACCCACACATCTAGGTGTTTATCCTGGGTACATTAGTGTAATGGGAATAAAGGACCAGGAGACTCATCGGGACTGTGCGTAGAAGAACAGCCTCCTTAAATGTAATGCCCCAACTTTCTTTGACAAGTCTTTTCATTTTAAATAAGCAGGCTACAGTCTGTGAGTAGAGAGGAATTGCAAGGATTACGATTCAGGTTCGCCACTGATATGGTTTTGTTTACTTTCAGGAAAAGATGGGGCAACAGTGGAAGGGGTTAACAAAGAGAGAGTGGCTGTTGTCCTGCCAGGAGGCTGGCCATACAGATTACCCTGTGTCCATCTGAGTGTTTAAGGCAGAATGTTGAATGCTTCTCCCTCCTCAGAGCACTCTCAGAGGTCAAATGGAGAGATTTTTTTTTCTTGGATTTGGCATTTCTTTTGTAAGATGGGATAATCTTTTTTTTGTTTCCAGTGTCTCTTCTGTTACTGTGAACAAGTATCCTTGTCAAAAGGTGGTCGTTTGTGGAGGTTTCTGCTTGAGCTGTTGTCCTTTAGGTTTATTTAGGTCCTTGACTTATTTTTGCTCAAAAGTCTTTTCTACATGCCACATGGCAGTCATTCAGTGCCACTCCCCATTCTAACTTTTGTCTCAAGATGTCTCTCCAATTTCACGTGTAAGTTCATTGACAAAATTACAGAGTGTCCATTACCTTATTTAATTCCTAAAATGTTGCAAAAAGGAATTTTATGACAACTCCTGAAACTTCCCTGTAGTTTTTCTTCCTATTTGCATGATTGATAACCCATTCAGCTTTCCTGGCAGGTAGAGATTTTTGCCCCACAATTTTTAGACTCCTTTCACCCCTCATCTTTGTCGTGAAAAGAGAAATTTGAAAGGTCTTTATGTGAGCAGGTTAGTCAGTATTTGAAATCAAGGAGTTAGAGTTTGAGGGTCTAACTAACATTTTTCCAAGTTGAGACAGAGTAACTTAAAAATTGTATATGTGTGCCTGCCTGATGGCCTTTTCTTTATTCTGAAAAGTCTCTAATTGCAGCTTTTAGGTTGGCTCATATCTGAAGTGAAATTCTAGAACTGGCTGTATCCTCAAGTCTAGGAAAATGAGCAAGCAATTGGCATTTTAGAATTTACTCCTAAAAGTCATTTGGAAAAAGCCTAGACAAAGAGAGGGGCGTGAGGCAGTGACATGGTTGGAGGAGCAAAAATGGAGAAACAAAACCCACGTCTGAGGAAGCCTGTGAAACATTAGGAAGACAAGAGACAGCCCGGGAAGTGCATTTTGCTGTCAGATTGTCACTTAGCTTTGGTCCAGGGATCTTTTCTGGAGTAATTTTTTGAATGAAAGTCACAACTGACGTCCTTCTGTTCATCACTGGGACATCGTTGTCTGTATTGGGCTCAGGGAATCTCATTCTCTTTTTCCTTAGGCTCCTTGGATGATCAGACTCACTTGAGCAAAATGTTCCTCAGAGTTCCACCTTTATTGTTGGCGTGGGGGTGTTGTCTCCTACCATTGAGAACGTTATACTGGAGAATTAGCTTTGAAATGGAAGTGCATAGAAGCAGCAGTGTTTTTTCTTAATACCTCATGAAGCCAGATGATGATTGGCCAACTGAGATGCGTCTGTACATTGCTATTTAGAAATGCAGGATCTCAGGTGGAAGGGGGAGGATCACAACCGGTTCTGATAGAATATGAAGTTGTGGGAGACTACGGTTTTCACAAGGACTTACCCCTTTCGCTTACTTGTTTGTTTCTTGTGGAGACAGCGCTCCTGCTATAGTAATCTGTGACAGGGCAGGACAGAGAGATGCAAGGTTCAGGACCTACAGATTGCTAACAAGCTTTAGGACAAGCATAGTTGACCTTCATTCAAACTCAGCCCATCTGAGACTGTGTCTTCTCTCTGCTAACTATATAGAGGCAACTTAGCCAACGCAGCAGAGGTGTCCACTGCTGCAACAGTGGAGGATGGTGATGACCTTTAGTGGAGTAGCAAAGGTTAGGCATATGGAACACAGCAGCCTATCCACAGCAAGGACACGCCGCAAGTGTCTTTGTTCAATGGCCTTCAAAGTGGAGTTATAACTTGCTCCTCCTTAAGCTGTGACTGAGAGGTACCAGAGGGGCCAGGGAGAGATGAGAGGGGAAGAGAAAGAAGGGAGGGGTCTTACAACCTAGGTCTTTCAACTAGAACATTCTGAGATCAATAGGTTAACAACATAATGTTTACTTCAGAGGACTGACTAATCCGAGGACTATAACAAGGTAATAAATTCAGAGAAAAGGCTGTGAAGTGGGAAAGAGTAGGAACGGAGAAAATGGTCACGATCAGTTGGTTTAATACGTCTTTGTTATGTTCAGAAACACAACTAAAAGAAGTGACCTTGCGGGGGATTAGGTACTTCCTTAAAATGGTATTGTATCTATACGGTAGTAAGAGGACTTCCCCCTGCCTACACACTCGTCTTCTGAAGAACAGGCCAATGGGATCCGAAAGAGATGGGAGACATACTTGCAAAGACACAGACTCAGGGACAGCTTGGAGAGAAAATTGAAATCAGCTGTAAAGGGAAACCCAGTCTCTTTCTGCGTATCCTTGATGATTAGAAAAGAAAGCTGTAAGACAAGTCTCACCTTCCAAACAGAGGAGATGATTTTCAGTCAAGTACATATTATACAGTTAGTGATGATAACAAGCACCATTAAGAGCTTGCTTTGGGCCAAGCGTTACGTGGATATAGTACTTTGAACATTTGCTGTTTTATTTAGTTCTATGAGGCAGGTGTTAACATCCTCTTAGTGATGAGTGCACTTAGATGTAACAAGGTTAAATAATTTGCCTAAGTTAATGGTGAAGAGTTTAAGACCATTGCTATTTTGACATGGAGGCCAGAGCTCTTGACACCGTGGTCAACACCTCTACTTAGAGATAATTAAGGACATAAGTTCACTTGCTTGTAAGAATCATAGAACAATACTTAAAATTTCACAGTAATTTGAGTCGGCAGAACTTGAAGAAATGAGACTAGTGCAATCTATGGGTTGTAGAGAAATATAAACTGAAAAATAACTGTAGAAGAATGGATTGATACCAGGTAACTACGAATCAGCCAAAATGGCTATGGATGTTTAACCAACCCGCTTTGTATTTGGAAATGAATATTTAGTTCCTGTAACTTTTCTATATGTTTTTACACATTTCTTTACTCTTCTCTATTAAATTCTGGAGCTTTGCCATTTTTCACTTATGCAGAAATGAACTCCACATGCAGGGGAGCACATTCATGGAACACCTAGTATTTTAAGCCCAGTAACAGGGGCTAGTGACGTTGCTCAACAAGGCAATGTTGCCATCTGCTGGTAACATCGTTGAATTGCAGACACAGGGTTCCAGAGTCCTTTAAGCAAATGGTGGCAGCACAGGGATGGAGTCTTCATTGGAGAATGGAACTTCAAACATTTACAAGGAAAATCCAGCATGAGTTTGTGTCTAACAGGGAAGAAACTTACCAATTTATCCAAAGAGGTATTTCACTCAATTTCCATTTTGGAAATTTGTCTGGTTGACCTGCCTTTGTGAAATCTGCCTGGATTGCTCTTTCAAGGTCAAGAACATTTGTTAAGAATAATATGGATATTTATGGCTATTCACTGTAATTGTGCCTGACTGCCTATTAGTTGAACTCACGTGACTCTATGACTCTTGGAATGAAGACACTATTTGAAGCTGGTAGCCATGATCTTCACTGTAGTCTGAGCACTTGCTTTTTAATCTTTCATTAAAAAAAAAAAAAATTGTGATTTCATTTTGGTTTCAAGTGCACTCTTGTGAGAACATTACCTGTGCTGCAGCTACCAATGCATATAGTTGTGGTTAGGATGGCCATACTAGGGTTTAAGTATTCTGCTCATGCATATGAAAAGGCTGGCTAGAAAAAAAATGTCTTATAGTATCTTCCTCAGACTCATGTATGCTGTTGCAAACCATGGGGTTCCTTCTTCTTTATATCATGTTTTCTGGATATAATCCTTCATAGTTGCATACTTAGTTTACTAAAATAAGCCAGGTATAGGAAAGCCACAGTTACTCAAATATGGAATTTCAGTGTTCTGTATCTGTAGGGCAGAGCTAAAGGCAGGGGTTCCCAGAGCGAGAGAGACAGGACCACTTCACTCAAGTGATAAAATGCTCAAGTGAGGCAAGCAGAATGCACGCAAAGGATCAATTTCATCTCATGGTATTGATAATGATATATTTTATGCTTAACATTTGACAAATGAATACATATTAAGTGTTGTAACCTTAAAAGTATGTGGAGTATATTCTACATTAGCCTAACTTGACCACTCTATGATGTATACATTTCTAAAACTTGCTGTACATCATAAAGGTTTAATATTTATTTTTAAAATTTCTCCTGATATAAGGAAAACAGCCATAACATTTTTTTGTGTGTGACCTTGGATAATATGATTGTGACGGCATTGCTGATATTAGCTAGATTAAACCATTAGGTAAGTTGCACTAGCCAGAAGTCAAGCATAGCTCCCATGGATGCTTAGCTCACTGTATTTCCTTGGATAGGTGAGGAGGTGAAACTCGGCCAATGATGTAACAATGCATCTTGTCTTTTGTTCCTTTGTAAGCAGTCACTGGGAGGGGCCCAGGCAAGAAAACCAGTTTTAGGTCTGCTAAGAAGAGCCTTTTGGAATATGTTGTGTACCTGCCCTCACTTCCCTTCAAAGTTGTAATTATTTATTTTTAATTATGTCAACAAGTGTTTCAGTATTGGATACATCCGTGTTAAAGGAAACTATATTACTCATGGTATGTAATACCTATAAAAATTCATCCACATAAGTGATGCTGAGAATTTTAGCATCCACCATGAATAAATGTATAAAGTTTCCACTTTACACAATATAATAATAAAATTCTCACATTTTTATCTACTTTCTTTTTAGTATGATGTAAAAATGCTATGAATATTCATTAAATTAATAATTACATATGTATGTCATAATGTTTGAAGGTTGTAGGGTATTCCACATGTTTTCTGCTTCTGGTTGTTTTAGTAAACAGTATCTTTACATTTAATTAGCATACTTTTTAAAAAGTGGCATTGCTGGGTAAAGCATTGTATAGTTTGTTTAGTAGATACTGACAAATAGTTATGTAGAATACAGAATTTTATTTACTACCATTGCCAGGAAATGGAATACCAGTAGCTGAAAAATTAAAAATTGGCCTTTGCTTGATGTAAATGAGCTTAAACTCTTCAAATCACCATTGGTTGATAGAGGGTCTTGTCTTCTTAGTGACCACTTTATAAACTTTACATATTACTTCTTAATATTTACTTCAAATATACAATTTTTCTTTATTTTGGACAGCTATGTTTATATATACATATATATATGTTTTGAACATATGTATATATGATGAATATATATATGATGAAATTATATATATTTCACCTTTGGGGCATTTTTAGCTTTGTTCACATCATGTTTTGTAATTTTATTCAGTTAAATATGTCAATCATCCTTCTTAAGGTTTCTAACCTTGGCATCATGTTTTATAATGTTTTCCTGTTGGAATAATATCACCATTTTGGTTTTTAAAAAGTAGTTTACTTTTTAAAATAAATATTGCTGATTATTTAGAATTTGCTTTGGTGAATATATTATTAAAAAGGAATTAAATATTTTCCTCCAAAATCATTGGCTGGGACATGACAAAAAAAGCTCATAGGGAGCCTTTACTTTGCTCATAGCAGTTTTGGAGCAGACATCAGGGTCAGGGGCAGATCAAATGCAGTCAGCCCCTGCTGACAGGATGGGGCATCCTATGCTAGTGTTTCACATTTCTCTGCATTTCATGTAAGCAAACCCACTATTGATGCACCAGAATATGGCTGCAGCACAATTATACATTTTTAAATGAAAACAAACAAACAAAAAAGACAAAACTCTCCAAAGGCTGGACTTTGTAGCAGGGAAGTGGGCAGGAGGCCTGAGTCGTGACGATGAGGGACTCTGACAGGGAATGCAGACTGCCTCCTAGTACACACTGATGGGTGACAGAGGCTGGTGCCTTCCTTGGCTGGTACAAAACAATGCATTAGGTTATGATGAGGTTCGCAGAGCCTATGCTCTTTGTTTTATTTTATTTTGTTTTTTTTTTTTTTTAAGCACCACAAAGTAGTTTAGCAAGGTGGGATACGTTTAGCAATATTAGTCATCACTATGGTCATTGTTCTCAATCCCAGGGGGGAAAACGTTTTAAAAAATGGAGCTTATGTTGAGGGCAATTGTATCACTGAGCTTGGCAGAAGAGGATGTCTACATTGTCTGACTTTATAAACAGAGGTGAGTTTTCGAAATACATTTCTTTTAAGCAGGCGTTAAGCTGGGCCTGGTGGAACCAGTCTGTAATCTGAGCACTTGGGAGGCAGAGGCAGCCTGGTCAGGCCCATCCTTGTCAGCATAGGGAGTCTGAGGCCAGCCTGGACTCCCTGAACCCTGTCTCAGAAAGAAGGCAGCACGTCTCACCAGCGTTTTCCGTCTCCAGTTCCTTTGCATTGGAAAGAGGAGACATCCAGGCTCTATAGCTTGAGGCTGTTCAGGACAAGTCCAGATCTTTCCATATTCTTAAACTTCCTAAAGAGGCTACAAAACCCCAACCTAGATGGATCATATTGGAAAGGCAGAGAGAACACAGTTACCAATGTAGCATTATTATTATTATTATTATTATCATCATCATCATCATCATCATCATCATCAATCATCATCATCTGTTTATATTAATAACCACATTTATGGAACAAGTGCTCTGTCCTATTCAGTGGTTTCATTGTGCCACTGGTCATAAGGCCTCTGGAGCCTGGTCGGTTTTCCACTCCATGACAATTTTGAGGAACCACTGTGACATATGTGGTCAATTGCGGACTGAAATACACTTGTACAGGAAGGGTGCTTGATATATTCAGGGTTGTTTCAAGTGGGTCTGGCCAAGTTTCCTCCTGCTTGACCATGCCTAGATTCTGTTCAAGGCTTTTCACTGAACGCAGCTTGCATCTTCACTGAAACATGGTTTGTAAACTACCGCTTGGTGCTTTCAGCCCCTTACTCGGTTCATCTGGGATGTGTGCTGTAAACAGAGGCTCCTGAGCTCAGCTTCAGCTTAGTGACAAGGGGATTCAAGTAGCCACAGAAGCAATGTTTCTCCAAAGCCACTTTGTGTAAGGACCTGATGAGGGCTTGCGTGGATTCAGGAGGTCTGGGTGGCTCATGCCCACCCACATCCCTCCAAGTTCCTAGGTAGCGCTGGTGTGGCTAGTTCATGGGTCACATTTGGCCAGTGATCTCACTTGTCTCATCTAGTTATTAAGGCATTTTAGTCCTTCTGTATGTTAGGCCCTCTATCAACTCTCCAAATGGCTCCACCAGGCTCTATAGCTAGTGTTCTGAAGAAGGCAGATGGTCTCTGGAGCGTCCCTTGGTATTGCTGTCTAGATTTTCCCGGGTCACTTCACACACAAGACTTCTCCAACAGTCCAACCACCCGAAGCTCCCTCCTGCTCTCTGCCTGCTGTGTGACGCCAGTCATCTACCTTCGGTGACGCTGTGCGGCAGAGAGCTCTCTAGTTTTACCCATGTAGACGGAGCAGGCCAGGGGAATAGAATGTTGCCATAAACTTTCTCAGTTTCTCCTTTTATTTTCTACACGTGTTTTGTTAGGCAGGAGCCAAAGTTGGCCTGTAGTCAACACATCGCTGTTGCAAAGCCAGAGCTGTCTCTGTCCATGTCGGTTGATGTGTTTATTGGATGTTGTCTCTTCACAGCCTTCAGAATAATCCTAAGAATAACAGGAGAAACATACAGAGGTCAGCGTAATCATAACTTCTCCTGATTTCCCCAGCTTCAGAAAAATGTTCTTACTTTCCTTTAATTTGAATGTCCAGATGGACTTGGCTGATCATGTGTTCCTTGGTGTTTTTGTTCTTCTTGATAAAATGCATATGCTGAAGTTCTTCCCTTCATATTTACTAATCCACTTTGATCTGCCATTGTTCATACTCTGTGGTTATGAAGCTGATGTGCACTACACAGTGGAAGAAAATGTTCTTAAACATTATTCTCAGCACAATGCGTGGGCTCAGTATCATATATATTTGGAAGGTCATTCTGAGACTTCAGTGGAAAAAATTGGCTTGTTATGATGTCATTCAGTTTCTTGTAAAATAAATGTTATCTTCTTCAGCTGTTTTTGAGCATATAAACATGTGCGCAAGGAGACAGCCCCAAGTATTTTCCAAATGTTGTTAGCTAGATACACCTCTAATAATAGATTTGTCAAATATTTTTGTTCTCTTTAATTTTAATTCTAGTGGTATATAAAAATGTGTCTTTTGGCAACATCAGGCTTGATCCAGGAAATAAGTTCATGTTACTATTTAAGGAAGAAGAGAAGAGACAGGAAAATTTGAGTTCTTTTGTTGTTTGGCACATTCTTCATGCTATTTATGGATTTTCCAATACTATTTTTATGTTCTAGGGATAGATTTTATTCAATGATTAGACCTTCCAACATTTCAACTTTTTCTCCTAAATTTCTTAAGGTAAAAAAAAAAAAATCATGAATAAATATGTGCTGAATAGACAGAAAGTCTTCATCCTCAGAGTTGTCAGTGGGCTTCGAATTGGAGCAGTCTCTCGCTTCTGTTTCTTGCTAGGTATTGATGAATCTGCGGACTTCTGGCTGTAGGCCTGATGAATATATTAATGTGCTGTGGGGCATAGCTTGATATTTAGAGAAATCTAAAGTGTGTTTTCCATATAAAATTTAAATGGAGTTGCATATACTGTTTGTGATTAAATGTTTTTTAAAAAACAACTTAAAAATATGTACTGTTGGTACTTTTACTTCCAGATTCCATGTAAAAGTTGTAAATAATAGATGATGAATTGTAAGTCACGTTCGTAGCCCGTGTGTATAAGCCACCTTTACTAATGCTAATCACAACACAGATGAAGTATTTATAAAAATTAAGAGCTTTAGCTGATTAAATTCTAACCTTTATACTGACAGAGAAGCTAGGAGAATTAAAAACTGTGGATCTCCCAAGAATTAATGAACTGCAGATCTGATAATAGCTTAGGTTGTGGGTAGGAAATATTCACATTTAATGGCCATTTAATAGTGTAGAGCTCACTTAGAACTTTTTCCTTTCGGTAAACACACTGTAATTTTAAAATGTCCAATTAAGCTCTCCTGCAGAAGGGGAGAACACAGAGCACCTATATTTCTGAGATTTAAACCCCATCGAGCAACCTGTATTTTACTTGTTGATTCTGGCAACTGAGATTTAGTTCTCCTGAGGACAGACATGACACATTTTAAAATAAATTCTTAAAATGGAGACAAACACCAATATATACTGCAAGACGTTTGTAGAAAATGACGGTTATTTGTTAATAATAAATATATACCTATGTCTCAGGAGCTATTTTCATTGATGAGTGTTATAACAGGTAAATCTTAGCTGCTCACACAAAGCAATTGGGAACATGCTTTCCAAAAAATAATTATGTTGTAAGACTCAAAATGAGGTGGTTTTAAGTTTTCCATAATTTGCATATATTAATTGTCCAAGATAAGAGGTTTAATTTGACACCATCGTATTACTTGGGCTCAAGAGTGTACTGAGCCCATCCAGTTGCCCTCTTACTGTCTCCTCACCTTCTTACCTTCTTCATTTTTGAAAATAATTCACCTACTACTTTTCTGTCTTTAATTAATGATAAAATCTAGATTCCAGACATAGTATTTGTGTTCTAGGTCTGCCTATCTAGATACATGCATACATTTATATAAATATATCACATTTTCTTTATTAATTTGTGATGGATGCTAAGGTTGATCCCATAACTTGACTCTTTTGCACTAGGCTGGTTTTGATTTTTTTCATATGTACACCTGGTAGGCTATAGCTACTTTGTCTTTTGTGAAATCCCCATATTTATGTCTATAGATGCTAATGTATAGGCATTCTTCCTTACAACATTTTTGCATCCATTTGATGCCTCCATTTATAATACGTAACATTAAAATTATTTTTTAATAATATTACTTTACTTATATGTTAATTTTTACTATACTATATTGTTATTTGTAAATTATATTGATTTTTTAAAAATATGTTTTTATTGATTTATTCATATTACATCTCAATTGTTATCCCATCCCTTGTATCCTCCCATTCCTCCCTCCCTCCCTCCCATTTTCCCCTTGCTCCCCTCCCCTATGACTGTGACTGAGGGGGACCTCCTCCCCCTGTATATGCTCATAGGGTATCAAGTCTCTTCTTGGTAGCCTGCTGTCCTTCCTCTGAGTGCCACCAGGCCTCCTCATCCAGGGGACATGGTCAAATATGGGGCACCAGAGTTCGTGGGAAAGTCAGACCCCACTCTCCACTCAACTGTGGAGAATGTCTTGTCCATTGGCTAGATCTGGGTATTGATGTTTTAAAGGTAGGATGACTATACTGGAGGAGACCAAACTCTCAGAAATTTAGTGTTTTTTTTTAAAATCAGTTTTATTGTTGTAACATCAATGGCTACAGCAACTTACATTCAAGTAACCTTAATCTTCTTCATTCTCCAAAACAAGTCATGGGTTAGGGTTAGGGGATTATATATATCAGGAATTATATAAATGTTATAATCATAGTGTTTTGGCTATTTGCAAGGATGACTTTTGTGTCTGTGTTTATTCGTTTTGGACCCTAGTCATTGCTCCACCAGGGAATGTCTAAATGCTCTCAATATTTTGTTGGGGGGGGTACAATTATTTTTATGCCACCTTATATATACATTACTAAGGTGAAGAGTGCATGGCATTGAGTGAGGTAGCTGCTATGACTTTTCTCCTGCTGGGAGCACTGGGGATAACAAGTTTGTAAATGCAGAAAGCAATTTACTCATGATGGGCGAAAATAGCTAATTACGGAACCAACTTTTAGAAGCCCTCATTTTATCTACTATATTGTAGAAGACTATTTTATTTTTGAACTATATCGTTGTAATTACCCTACTGCGCACAGTAATGATAGCTTAGAACAGTTTAACATGCAGTTCAAAATAATTAGGAGAATAAAAATGTTTCAAACACATGGCCATGATAAATGTGTGAGGAGATGGAAAATTTGGTAATCTGATTGGATCATTATTTGCGTAAATATATAAATATTTTACTGAACCTAGAAATATCTAAGTGTTATCTGTAAATTAAAAACATATTACTTTACAAACAAGTCACATCCCTTATATTGAAGTCTTTAATTTATTATGTACTTGATTTGAAATTCATCAAATCCTATGAATCATTTTGGGGAAATAAAATATATGGAGTCATTAAAGTGCACTCCCCTGACCTGAATGTTTTTAATTGAAGCATCTTACCTCTGCCAGCACTAGCTATGTGTTTCCCTGAAGTGGTAGGTTACAAGCCCACAACTTTGGTTGGCAGATTTAATTAATAAAACCACAGTTTGTCTAGTTAAAATTTAATTTTAGATAAATAATAATTTTTAGCATTGGCATGTCAAGATATTTCTCTATCAGACAACTTTGGGCTTGACTGAGAATCTGATTTAGTTGATTTGGTGTGGGGCCTGGCCCCTGGTGCTTGCAAGTGTTTTCTGGTGCCATGTGCAGTGGCTTCAGGAACCACTAACTCGATGAACAGTGTTTACAGATTATCCTATGAATAGAAGTGAAATATCTATGAAATATAGATACCCGTGAAAGCACATGTTCCCCGGCCCCTTACCTATGTCATTCACTGGGAGAGAACTGAAGGTCACTCATGAGCATGTTGCTTAATAATTCTGGCTGTGGGTAGTTTGTGAGCTACACTCTGACAAGCACCGTTGTAAGGTATATTAGCAAGCACTGCTGCCTGCTCTTTCAAACTAGCATTACGATGGTTTGTTACTGCAGAAAAGCAAAACCAAAACATAACTTGACAGCATAATGTCCTGGTTAAGAATGAGCATCATCTATTTTTACACAGTAGAATGAGTGATATTGATTACAGAGACATTTTTAAGGAGAATACTAAGAACCCATATGGACTGCATTCTGGTGTTTGCTATCATTTCTTGTGTAATAAATGAAAGGCATACATCTTCTGAGCTGGGACATGGGGTCTCTCAGATGATAGTATGTTAACTTTAAGGGCTCCTCTTCTCTAAGGATTCTGACCCTCAGTAACTGGAGGAAGTAACCTTTGAAGACGCCAAACCTGAGGAACTGACATAATTTTGGATTGCGTGTAAACTCTTGCTGTGCAAATGCCTATGAGAATGCACTCCACAAGGTTAATGGGCTGATTTTTCTTTCAATAGCATAAACCAGGAAAAATAATGTCGACAATTAACACTAGTAGTGCTAAGGAGGTGTTTTTTTTTTTTTTTTTTTTCATTTCTTCTGTGGTTTCAGTAGTAAAGAGTGGAAGCATTTTCTCTTATTTTAGTCTCTTGGCTTTGATTTCTGAGTTCCAAATCAATATTTTCCCCAAGAATTGAAGAAAAGCCAAGGAAGTAAATATTGTGCTTTATTTTCCAAGGGTCATTTAAATTGATGGAAATCAATACTGCTGTTAATGATCCAAAGTGATTTCTTATGGGTGTGATTACGTCCCATGATCTATTACAGCATTGTAGATTTGCCTCAAAGCCTATTTTATTTTGGGAAATATTTTTGTATGCTACCATTGACTCAAAATACATTTTAGGTGGTGTGGTGTTTGGTATATTTATTCTTTTTGCTTCTATTTGGAAATAACTTAGCCTCTATTCTCTAAGATCTCTGCTTACAGCTATTTGAGCGAAACAGCAATTGCTATTTTCTTTTTATTACTAACATTTACTAGCTGGTCAATTGGATCAACTAGTCTAAATTGTGGCGTTGTGACTCTGTAGACTAAAGGGCCACTGCCACCATGAGCCTAGCGAATTCTTTTCAGCCCAGGATCAATTTGTTTTGTAGCTGGGTCTAGCAAATCCTCTCAGTGACCCCAACTCAGGCTTGCACAGCTCCTTAAAAGTGATTTCACATGCGATTCCACTTTTGACTTTCCAAGAGTGTCATGGAGTATGCTTAGCAGGGGCATTTGGGTTTTTTTGTTGTTGTTTATTTTTGTTTTTGTTTTCAAATCAGGAGGTCAAGCTAAGAATTCTAAGTGGCATCTTCTGGTTAATTTGTAAGTTATGGAAGTGTCCCTTGAATGAGAACCCTCTGAGCCACAGTACCTTTTCTGCTCAATCATAACTCTTTCTTATTAGAACAGACCAAGGCAGGGAAGATGAAATAAAAATGTAGAATAGAGTAGTGGGGTGTGTGTGTGTGTACTATTAACAGGGAAACTATTTTTTTAATTCATCAGAAAAGAACTGAATAAAAGAAACTTGTATGATTATTTAATATTGATTCATGTAATTATTAAAGTAGCACTTATTCCGTAATATGCTATCATATAAATAAAAGGCACAGAAATCTGTTAGATGGGCAGATATTAACCCCCTAAACTATCTTGTTTATTTTCAGTCCAAAATTCCCATGACTACTTGCACAGGGTCCATTTGGGCTGCTTCTTTCTATCATGCTAATCCTCAGAGCGAGCTCCTTCTGGCCACGAGCATCTAGTTTATGTTAACCCCTGGAGGCCCACTCCTTCTGCCTCTTTCCTCTCCTCATGGTCCCTCTTTGGCTCCCAAACCTCTCTCTTGCCCAGCCCAGGGGTAGGCAACTTTATTTGCCAATCAGGGACAATTTGGGATACAAGGTTTATAAAACGTCACTTTGGATAGGTGAAAATCTTCTCATAAGGATCGTGGGTGCAATCAGTTAACATTTGAACACACAGTATGTCCAGATCAACACCGACAGGAAGCTTTTAAAATCAAAAGTAGAGAGAAAAAAAAGGACAAGTCATCAGATAAAAAGCTGACGGGAAGCTGATAGCAAAACTGTCTTGAACAAAGGTAGAACCTTGGAAACACACAGGACGGGAGGCTTCCAGCCTTCTTCTGCCACAGGGATGGAGACTACACAAGGGCCTCTGCACAAACGTGCCAGAAGTCGCTAAAGCGTAATATATTCAAGGGATAATTATAGTGCAAATTCTTTAGTGTGAACTTTACCAGAGTTAAGGATCAATTTGTGTCTTCTGTAGCTCTGGGCAGTGTAGGATGGCTAGAACGGAAGTGGGTGAACCCCGTAGCCAGTCGTCCTTGACAGACATCACGGGTGCCCGGGAGTCTAGCTTATTTTTTTTCGCTACAGTTGCTGAATAAGCAAATATTGAGTTCCTGGATAGGAAGGAAGAAGGATCTCTGAACCTACTTGATGAATTGCTTCTTTGTGTTGGAAAGTTAACTTTCCTGGAAATCTAGATGCGCGAGAGGGTGAGAGCACGCTATCATAGAAGTCAGGAAGCGTACCGGGTGAGAGTAGGTTTTCCAGACACATTATAAACGTCTTTTTTTTTTTTTTTTGCTCACACCATTGGTCTTTCCTGATGACAGAGTCCGGAAAAGGGGGGGGGAGGGGGGGGGGGGGTGTGTGGCTCTAAGCTCAAGGCAACCTTGACAATGTGGTAAGATCCTGTTTCAAAAGATTAAAAAGAGGGCAGGGATATAGTTCATTGGTGGAATGACTGCCTCCCTCAACACACGGCCTAGTGTATACTCTAGTAGTGAGAGAATTTTGGTCTCTGGAAATGTTCAATTCTTTGAGATAATATTTATAAATACTAACACTGCTGATTACCATGAATTAGTATTATAAGTTAACATACCACACTACTGACTTCTCAGACAAGATCACGTCTTTCATGAGATGCGGAGTTATAGGCTTCCCTGGTGCACCTATTCGCCACCCCTTTCCACAGCTCCATCTTTCGGGAAAACCCTGTTTCCTAGCAATTATGTGTTAATTTCAGTATAGTGATTAATTACTTCGTTACAATAGGTATTTATCTGTTTTAGAACTATGTTTTATTTTTATAGGATTGAATAAACCATTCTCTCTGTCTCTGTCTCTCTGTCTCTGTCTGTCTGTCTGTCTGTCTGTCTGTCTCTCTCTCTCTCCCTCCTCTTCCCCTCTCTCTCTCTCTCTCTCTCTCTCTCTCTCTCTCTCTCTCCAGAAGCTATTCCCAGGTGGCCATGTATTTCTTGGTAGGAACCCATGATAATTATGACCACAATACATGGGCCCATCATTTAAGGCTGTGTGCTTTTGAACTTGGTCCTATGCACTGGCACAATTTATGGAAGTCAGTTTCTCCTTCAGAATGCCTGATCAAGGGGAAGAGAGCAGGATTCTTCATTCTGTACTTAAATGTATGCAGAACTCAAGTGTGAGTCACCGCCTCAAGTTGGCAACCTCCCTGGTTACAGCAGGGCTTAAAAAAAAACAGTCTGGGAGAGTTGCCTCATGTGAAACAATACGGATAATGCTCTGCATTTAAAGTATGACGCTGGCACAGAGGGAGAGAGATGATAATGACTCTGAAGGAAGGTCTGTGTTGGGAAATTTAAGTCAGTAAATGTAGGTAGAGAAAGAAACCAGGCAGTGAGTGGAAAGATCCAATTACTTAAGCATGGCATTTCAACTTTTGTCTCTTCTTAGAAGAATGTAGTTATAAAATATTCTTAAGGAATGTATATTGTGCCCCCCTAAACTCCCTTACTCTATTTCTCTTTGGTGCAATTGCTGTCATATAAGATGCACAAGCCATTACTCAACCTTGTTTGGGTGGGAGTAAGACTGCATTGAGCATCTGGACACTTTAGGGGAGAAATTTATTCTGACAGATGCTCATCCTCCATTTTGACTTCCAGCCCTCCCATCTATCTGGGATTTCACCTTTCCTCCTGACTCTTCAAGAAAAAGGCATCTGGACACAGACGTGTCAGGGAAGCGGCACAGTCCACGGAAGTCATCAGTGCTGACCCTCAAGTTCTCACCTACTGGGACACCAGGCATCCTTGTCTGTATCCAAACTTTTTGAAGCACTACAGGGTTTCTTTTCCATTCACCTTCACCTGTTTGGACCCTGGTCCATTCTTACCATATGTTCTGTTCATTCCACCATGAGCACTGCCACAACACCAGAGGTGGTCTGTCTTGGCAAACATCTCTTCCCTTTCTGACTGCCTCGGCACAGCTATACGGAAGCAGCTGGTTCACCTCTAGGACTTAATCCTAAATAAGAAAAGTAAACTGAAAAAATATTAATGTGATTGTGTAATGCAATGGCTAATTCAACAATATGAATAATTACTAAGGCAGAATTAAATGTCTAGCAGTTAATTAAAAATATTGATATGAATTGCTATATTCCCCATAGTATCTTTATGAAGCTGCATAAAGCTGTGTTTCTCTTTAGGAAGCAGAGCGCTTCCAAATCTATTAAGCAAAACTAATTTTAATGCACACTTATCCCAATGATTTCCTTCTTTTTTTTTTTTTTTTGTTTATTTTTCTTAAAAGGAAGAGAGTATCAGTATAGTGTTTTTAGTATATTCTCTTACACAAATTGGTTTTGGAATTGAGCAAAGAAAATGGTTTTGTTTAAGTTCTAAACTGCTAATTGGTTAAGAAATAGCCAAGCCTAGTTACTTGGTCTGTGACTGCAGCACTGCGGGGTGGGGACTTGCAACCTACCGAGCTAAGCTCAAGTTTTAGTGAGAGACCTTGTTTCAGGTGGACAAGGTTGAGAGACAGAGCAGAGAACACATGTAGTACAGTATATAGCTAAATAGATAAATACTTTTTTTAAAAAGAAAAATAAATGGCTGCTATAGCAGCAACAACTCGTTGGCTGTTCACTTGAATAACACGATTTTAACGAGTCATAGCAGACAGGATCCATCTGTTGTAGGGACAGTGCTTTTCATATTTCCTCAAGCTTGCTATCCGTCACTGACAAACAAGAAACCACTTTCTCCTGAGGCTGAGTTGGCAGTTATTTATATATTTAAACCTGTGTTATTTGTCATGCTCTGTAGGGCTTTAACATCTTTTAAAAAAAAAATTAGCTTCTGAGGAACATTAGCCTGTGTAATTGTATGTTGGTCCTGGAGAGACACGGACATCTGAGAACCTCATGTCCTCCTTGTCTCTCGTAAAATCCAAGATAAAAAGCGTGGATCGTCATAAGCGTGTAACATGGAAGCTGACTAGGAGTTCCTTGCTGTCCTTTTATGCGTTGCCTTGTTTCCAGGGCCATAATTAAAAACCGATTACAGCTAGAGAGAAAGGAATCCTCCACTGTTCTCCCCACTGGATAGTAATTGTTCTGTTGTTGCATTCCATTCCTTGTGGTGTGTGTGTGTGTGTGTGTGTGTGTGTGTGTGTGTGTGTGTGTGTGTGTTAGTCTTTTGAACATTATTAAGCTGCCTTAGATTTCAGTATGGCTTCCGGCAAGTGAGAAATGCAAAATACATGTAATACATATAAGATGTTTCTAGCAATTATCTCACTATCTGTTATAAGCCATGCTGCACACAAGCTAAGTGTGGCCTGGCACTGGAGCGTTGTGTTTTCCTGTTTGCAGCCACTGTGAGGCTCACGCTCTGATTCTCATTGACAGTCATAGTTATCTCAGACAGGCTGACTGGACGGTAGAACGCCACACAGCCCGGTTCTTCAAACGTGTTCTGTGCAGGATGGCAGGCCTCCTTCAATGTGATGGATAACTAGCCTTCCAGTATTGTTGTGTTTGTTCCAGCTGAAGGCATCAAAATGTGTGTAAGTCGGTTCTTCTCCTTTTCTGAGTTTTTGTATGATTAATTTTTGGTTTTCAGTTGACCCCACTGGCCTGGTTGCTGTCCCACAGGCAATGCTCTGGACTCTCTTAGAGTCTAGGTCCACTTAGTATGAAGTCACTCTTGGTCTGCTGTTAATGATATGCTTAATTACGCGGTAATGATGAATGTCTTTGCAGGGAATAACTGGATTCATTCTTCCTGTTCTTTAATGTGATTTTATTTTATTGTAATAAGCTAGGGGAGGGAAGCAAATTTTCCCACATTCTGAAAATGAAATTTAAAAGGCTAGTCAATAGGAGATGTCAAAAAGACGCGGTATAACTAAAGTGAATACTGTTTTTTTTTAAAGCACTCACAAATTTAGGTAAACAAGCAACAAGACAAATGCAAAGGGTATCTGAGAGATATTTAATTGGTTACTTTATCTTAATTTTCTACCCCATCCCTGATAGACATTTTTAAATGATAGAAATCGTTACCATTTTTTGATGGCTTGCTGTTATTTTGGATCCGACTGAATGTTTAGGGAAGAAAACACAGAACAAGCGTGTCCCTAATCGACACTTCCAGGTAGAAGCCGCTACGTGAAGACTCATCCTTCCTCAGGTTTTCCAGATATATTTAAAATTTAAATCTCAGGTTGCGTCTTTCATGTCATGAACTGAACCAGGAACTGAAAATTAAGAGACCTATGTGAACACTAGTGTAATGCACTAAAGTTGAGTTCTAGTGGAATTTTCCTGAAAGAAATTGTATAACTGAAACTTAGTACCTACACACATTGACAAATATATTGAAAATGAAAATAAAATGTCTATACCAAGTTATTAAACAGCACAAATAGAAGTCATAGCTAGTGAAAGCAAAAAGAATTATGAAGCCAGGTGGAGTGGTCCAGGAGTTAGTCCCAGTACTCAGGAGGATTGAGCAGGAGGGCCAGCCTGGGATACTTTACAAAACCCCTGTTTTCCCTCTCTTCCTACCTTCCTTCTCTCCCTTCCCGCCTCTGTCCCTTCCCCTCCTCCCTCCCTTCCCCTCCTCCCTCCCTTCCCCTCCTCCTTCCCTTCCTTTCATTTGTTCATCCATATTTATCGTGTTGGGAATTGATCCTAGGGCTTTGTACATGCTAGCCGAGAGCTCTACCACTGAACTACATTTTCAGGCTGTGAAATCCTGTTTGAACAGTAAGAAAAATGTGACATTTATGAAAAAGTTAAAAGGGAGCAAAATTTTATAAACAGCAATTTAGTAAAAGAAGGGAAAACCACTTGAGAAATTCCTTAAAAGGAATAAAAACCAATATTTTCTAAATAGAACGCTAGAAGAGCATATAGGACGTTTTCTCATAGTTTGAAATATTTGTTGATTTGATGATATTTATCATTGGAAATTTAATTTTGATTGTGCAAATATGCACACTGAAATTAACAAGAATTACCTGAAAATTATGCTATGGATTTCCCACCTTCCTTAACGTGGTTGCTGACTCACAGTAGGTCCCTGTAGATGTTGGGATTCCGCTCAGCTTCTGAGAAAAAGAGCTCCTTGTAAACCTTTGCACACTCGGCTCATCCTGTCTGAGTGCTTCCTGTGTCACATCCCCTCTACTTTCTCCACTAACTCTTAGTGTCAGTAACACAATTTGGGTAGGAAAAAATAAATCACTGGGAAAAACAGATTTGTTAGAAATAAATATAAAGTGCAGCTCAGGCTATGATTCTCACCTTAGTTCTAAATTTATCAAATTTCTATTTATAGTTTTTCCTCACAAAATGTGTTTTGCTATTCAAAGCTTGTGATGAACACTCCAGGATGAAAACATTTTCAGTTTTTATTGCATTTGCATGCAATGAAAATTTGGAAATGAAAATATTTTCCATTTTCCCCTTGCATTTGCATAGACAATAACGACAGAAGATTCTAAGTCACCTTGCTCCTTCTCCCAAGTCGACCCCAGGGCTTGTCAGAGCGGATGCTGGGTGCTTAATGTCATCCTGCCTAGGCTAGAATCCACTTTTGTTTTAAAATGCTTCTAGGTCTAGTTGGGCTTTCACAAACCATGAGCTGTAATTTAGTTTATAAGTAATGGTGAAGAACACTTGTTTTATATTAGTGATACTATCCTAGGAAAAGCCTTGTCAGAGTGATTCACTTTCCTTCTGATAAGTTAAGTTCTTGGTAAAAAGCCCGTAATGTGTAACTCGGGCAATGCTATGCAAGAGCTCTGCTTAACGAATACTGATGTTTTATTGATTGTTTAGGAAGTGTTGAAACATGACCAGAGACTCCTGATTTATGAAAGACTTGAAATGAGCTGTCATGTGAGACTTTACCGCATCTTGGATCTGTTGTTTCAACACTGTCTAACGTGGTTAGTCTCAGATGATGTATTTCCTCTCCTATGGAAAAATATCCCCCTAGCCCCTTCTGCATGGGAAAAAAGTACCTCTACTAACACCAACATTTCAGAAGCTTTATTTAACATTTACAAACAGAGAAGGGCATATGTTTAGTATGTCTTACCAATGTTTTTCAAGGTTCCCCTTAATATATGATGGCTTTCCTAGAGTGGAGAAAAAAAACCAGGGCACTGATTGGGATTTCTTTATTTATATTCCCCCTTTTAATTAACAAGGATCCAGACCAGTTGGTTTCCAAACGTTGCCTTTAACTTAAGATGCATTAGATCTCTAGACCGTCTACTAAGAGGTTAGAGGGTTGAAGTCCAGCTTTTGTTTTAAAATGTGGGTTTTTTTTTATTATTGTGGTGGCAAATTATGTGACTGAAAAAATGAATCTTGCTTATCCGGTAAGCACAGGCTGAGACTGCCTTGTTTTCTGAGTCCTGCTGAGGGCTTGGAGCTAGAACAGCTTGTTTCCCCAACGGTGTCCTACAGAGCAGAGGCTGGTTGCATTAATTGGAAGGCAGCAACAGAGGTCATCTTGTCTAGTCCCTGTCCTCATGAAGGATGGCCCCGAAGTCCTGCTAGACAGATTGTGACCTGCTTTAATCAGCCATTGGCATTATACCCGCACCTGCTCTGTGACCCCTAAAATTGGGAAAGAAAAGTCAAAGACCAAGGCAGCCATGCAAAGGAATAGTCGCTTACACAGAGTCAACAATCATTTCCGGTTTTCACCTAGTAGTAAGTGCCACTCACAGATGCTGTGGCATCAGCTTTCAAGTGTTTGCAGCTTACACTTGAGACACTTTCTCTCTTTTCAAATATTTAGTTTCTGTTACAGCAATGTTTTCTTTCACCATTCCGACAAAACTGTAATTCTTTGTTGTTGGTTTCCGCGGATTTAGTCCCCACAGGATTCAGACAACTTTCCTATCTTCTTGTTACTCGTTTCTTCCTGTAATTCCTTTGGCTTCCTTATGGGCAAACCTATGTAGAAAATACTTTAAGCTTTACTCACCCTCTGCAGAACAGGACAGGAGGGAAATTTGGATAGTCATGCAATTTGGTACTGAGGTCAGTGTCCGGCTCAATCTTTTGGTAACACACTGGGCCTGGAAAAAAAAAATCACAGACTTTCTGGTTTTAACTTGAAAAATAAGAATTGTAATGAGTTTATGAGCTTTGGCTTTCTCTGACTATACTCTAGATTACTAAATTATTATGTTTGTCGCGTATACTTCAGTACACACTTCTCAACTGCAAGTTGCCTTCGTGTTACTATTCGTAATATGGTCCACTGACTTTATTTCAGAGTGTACTGTCTTAACACAATAGGCCTATGTCAAGAACTATAAAGTTTAAAGAGAAGATAGGACTCGTGTGTGTGTGTGTGTGTGTGTGTGTGTGTGTGTGTGTGTACATGTACAAGTATACATAGGTTTAAAAGGTATCAAAGATTCTCCTTTATGCTTCTCCATTTAAACTTTTTGAGACACTGTTTCAATTAACCTGGAGCTTGATCTTTGTTTGCTTGTTTGCTAGGCTGATAGTCAGTAAGCTCCAGCTCTCCTCCTGGGTCATCTGTCCCCAGCCCTGGGGCACAGGTACACATGTCCATGCTAGCTTTGTATACCAGTTCTTTGGATCTGAACTTAGGTTTTCCTGCTTACTCAGCAAGACCTCTTGTGCCCTGGGCTACCTACCTTCCCTGTTCTATGATGGTTCGCAATGTCGTTACAGCATGGACGGTTCTTATGCTTTTAATTACAGGTAATAAGGTCTCATAGCATACATTCTATAGCATAGTCACCTATATTGAGACCATTTAAATAATAGAAGATTGAGAGTGTGGAGAATTAGGGAGTTTGAACTAGAAAAAGTAAAAGAAGAAACATTTTCCTTCCTTTTATTTACATTAAGGAGAGATAATAATATTTGCTGAGGTGTGGAGTTGGAAACTTGCACTGGGGTGACAGTAATTCAGGGTTAGATGCTCCTGGGTCGTTTCCTTCTCCAGTTCCTAGGTTGTACTTTATATCCTGGGAAAACAATCATAATCCACCACTGAACCTTGACCTTGAACATGAAAATGTTATCAATCAGGGACGGTACAGTTCCGTTATGCCAAGTGAGCAAACGGGTTTGCAGGTGAGTTCTCGTTGTGTCCTTATGACCTATATTAATCAAACAGAGGCACCATGTTGCCTGCCCAATAGGCTGTTATGTAGCTGTCTGTAGGAAACTGTGTTTCTCGCCTGGAGAGTATTGCCTGTTTCACTGATCTAGATCTGTGTAGATAAAAATGTCAGGGAGGTTGGCACTCCTTTTGGGGCCAACTTTTGCTCCAGCCCCAAGAGAGACCTAGTGGAACTTGTCTGCAAGCATGTCTCAAGAACATCCATCATCATCATCATCATCATCATCATCATCATCATTATTATTATTATTATTAGTTTTTTGAGATAGGGTTTCTCTGTGTAGCCTTCGCTGTCCTGGACTCACTTTGTAGACCAGGCTGGCCTCGAACTCACAGGGATCCACCTGCCTCTGCCTCCTGAGTGCTGAGATTAAAGCTATGCACCACCACGCCTGGCTCATGCTTTTTATCTTTATCATTACCTTACTCCATAGCATGCTATACTTCATGCAATCACCTCTAAATGGACCACTCTATCCATATATTCTTTGAAATATATTGTATTCACAGAGAAAAGTTTTCTATATTTCAGGCAATAGTGGGTTTATTTTACTTTTTAACAAAATAAAGTATAGCACAATAAAACAAAAGCCATCTCATTTAAGTTGGACATGACAAACCAGCAGATAGAAAAGAGGCCAAGAGGAATCACACGAATCAGAGACTCACTTGTTCATACATTCAGGAGTCTTGTAAAAATACTAAACTGAATGCTGTAATATATACACAGGCCACATGGTACAGACCAGAGCTGAAGCTTTGGTCAGAACACATGAAGCTTGTTCTCCTGGTGTCCCTGAATACCTCTGCCTCTTGTACCCTTTCTGAGTGGTTCTCCGAGCTCCATTGGGGTGAGGGGGTGATCGAGATATCTCCTTTAGAGATGTGTGTTCCATGGTCTCACTTTCTATATAATGTCTAGATGTGGGTCTTTGTATTTGTTCCCAACTACTGCAGGAGTAACTGTCTCTGATGATGGCTAAGGGTCCCAACTTTGTTTTCCAAATAATGAGTCAATTCTATCTCCATGTTCTCCTGACCCAGGGCTCCTTCTGATTGTTTTATTGTTCTCTTATTTTCCAGTGCTTTCAGGGAAAGGATTGATTTAATAGACTAGAGGTAGCCTGCTAGTCCTCCTATCTAACCCGTATTTCTCTTAGGCCTTGCCAGACACTGTCTTGTGTCCTCTCTCCAGCCTTGTCTCCTTTAGTCAATACTTTGTGCTCCTCTTCACTCTCATACTGGGGATTTGCCACTGCAGACATCTCTCTTTATCTCTCCTTATTTGCTCCTGTCTAGCTAACTAACATCTGTGTTGTTCTCTTCTGCTCTGAAATCAGAAACTAGTCAGTAGTTTGGGGTTTTTT
>OU015744.1:93172223-93193925 GCA_907169655.1 Acomys percivali
AGAACTGAACTGAATGAATCATGTCAAGGACATTAAATTAAAACTTAAATGGAAAACACTTATTTCACAAAACTAAAAAACATGATATTACAAGAAATTAACTTAAAATTAAATATGTGAGCGACATAAATTTACTAAGGATTCTGAACAAATATTTTAGTAAACAGAAATCCCATGTTTTCAGATTGGAAATTAATTTGATTGCTATGTCAGGTTTTCTGTAATTAATAGTTGCATATTGATACAATTCTAAAAAAAAAAAAGCTTCACTTTTTTTTTAAGTAGTGAGGCCAGTTAAGATGTTTTAAGATAAGAGTATGATACAACCAGTGAAGCAATAAGCTATCACTGAAATCACAATAACATTAAAGGTGGAGTACTGGCAAATAAAGTGACACATGGCTTCAGGTGGAAAGTTTGGATACATACATACATATATATATATGTGTGTGTGTGTGTGTGTGTGTGTGTGTATAATTTTGATGCATATTCAATGTGTCTTCATACAAATTGATGGAAAAAAGAATACACATTCAGCAAATACCATTGGCAGAACTAACTCACGATTTGATGAACCAAATTGGCACCCCCAGACCTTGTCATAAACATCACATTGAGAGCCAAGAAAAGAATTACATGGAAAAAATTCAAATATGTTCAATGATGGGAGATTCTACAAGAATCTTAATTAAAGATTAAAGACAGTATTAAAAGCCATACTTTCCTGCAATAAAGGGAAGTTCATCCTGTAAGTAGAGTGAATACAGCATATTAAAAAGAATAGATCACTTTAATGTTTTTAAAGAAAGAGGCAAAGAAATGCAATAAGGCAGCAGACCGATATACAAATGGTGGCTAGGAGAGCGGGCTCAGCTATGCTCTTTATTCTGTTCTTCATCCACTATACCCAGACAATGTGATACTTTTGTAGTTAGAAAACATATGGAGATATCCAAAGCCAAGTCATAGGGTCTAAAGACTATGACATACTGAGTCAGCATGGCACTTAGGTCTCCCTTATGTACCGAAATGAGAGTTAGGAAGGAAAATTTGAATTTATCTGTGGAGGATGTATCTTTAATATGCTTTCAGGAGGGAAAACTTCACTATTCATCAACTCTTTCATAGAAACTTTCAAATCAAAATTGTCTCCTATGTGCACAATCTAAGATAGATAATTATGTAGAAAATGCAAATGATTGGATTTAATCAAGCAGCCTTTTCTTTGTTTGGGGACTAAGGGATCTAGGTATGAAGTAACTTAGTCTTCTCAGGGTCTTTCTTTTAAGCTCGCTGTTTTGCCTGAAGATACACTCTTAATTTTATTTGCCACTTAACTGAGGTTTTTCAGTGCCTTAGACACCCTGGGGCATTGCTGGAAATTTCAACACCTGAAGGGGACACCTGGCACCTGCCTGAAGCACTTTCCATTTTCTGCCAGACACAAAGGAAAGAGTTATTGTAGACTGGAGAGCTCTTCCGTGGCTGATTTACAAGTGTCTCCTGGTGTGTCTGTCCGCAGGCAGCTAGGGAGCCTTCAGCTCTGGCTCCTGGAGCTAAATTACAGAAGAAAGTGGAGGACAGATGATTCTCAGCAAAGGGCCCTCACCTTCTCCTCTCCTTCCCCCCTTGTTAACGCATAAGGCAGCAGCAGTTCAAATTACTTCGTTAGTCCAACACATCCATTTAAAAGTTCTTGGCAAGCTTGCCACAGAATCCATGAAGGGGAATCATGAGTGGAAATTCCTTTATGAGTTTGATATTATTTATCTGCAGAAATCCCATGGAGAGAGACATCAACAGATAATACATACTTACTAGGCTGCAGTGTCACAGCTTTATGAATAATCTACTTATACACTGGTTATTTTTCAGTCTTCTCACAAATATTTAGTAATTTCATTTTTGTGTGTGTGGGTTTCAGCCATTTTGTCCAATTTTATTTCAAGCGCGTAGTTGAAATTCACAAACAATATTCCATTATGGTTCAGGAAAATGCTTAAAATATTATAGAGCTGTATTCCACCTATGTAGTTTATTTCAAAATACGTTTTTTTGTCTATTTGTATTTGATAATACTCATTAGTATTTCTGTAAAAGCTCGTATTCTGGAACTCTTATTCTAGTACTTTCTTAAAGAAAACCATCTAGCCAAGACATATTTTTTTAAAAATGTATTTATTTATTCACTTTATATCCCAAACACACTTCCTCCCTCTTCTCCTCCTGATCCCACCATCTCTCCTCCCCTCCCCCTCCCCTTCTCCTCAGAAAAGGGGAGCCTCCACCCCATTACCAACCCACCCAGGCACCTCCAGTCACATCGGGAATAAATGCATCCTCTTCCACTGAGGCCGTACAAGGCAGCCCAGCTAGGAGCAAATCATCTAAAAACAGGCAACTGAGTCCAAAATCAGAGTCAGCTCTCTCTCCTCACTGCTCCATTTGCAAGGGGACCCATATGAAGACCAAGCTGCCCATCAGTTACACATGTGTCGAGGGGGGGGATCCTAGGCTCAGTCCATACCTGCTTTCTGGTTGGTCCTTCACTCTTAGTAAATCCCCAGGGGCCTAAGTTAGTTGACTCTGTTGATATTCTTGTAGAGTTCTTATCCTCTACCCTTCTACCCTTCCCTCCACTCTTCCACAAGACTCCCAGACATCCATCCATGCCTGTGGGTCTCAGCATCTGTTTCTTTATCCTTGCTTGGTGATGCCTCCCAGAGGACAGCTGTGCTAGGCTCTTATCTGTAAGCATAGCAGAGCATCCTTAATAGTGTCAGGGGTTGGCTCTCTCCCTTTTGTTGGTCTCAGATTGGGGAAGTCATTGGTTGGCCGGTCCCTCAATCTCTGCTCTATCTTTATTTCTTCACATCTTGTAGGCTGGGTAAACCTTGGGTCAAAGGTTTTGTGGGTGACTGGGTGTCCCCCCTCTCCCTCCCTTGGATATCCTGCCTGGCTATGAGGTGGCCACTTCCTTCTTCATGTCCCCCACTGCTAGGAGTCTCAGCTAAAATCATCCCCGTATCCTCCCAGGGGTCTATCCTGGTGCAGGTCTCCAGCTTGTCCCAGAGATGCCCCGTTTGGTTTCCCTTCTGTCTCCCAGCCCTCTCACCTCCCT
Organism: Acomys percivali; assembly: GCA_907169655.1. Taxonomy (NCBI): domain Eukaryota; kingdom Metazoa; phylum Chordata; class Mammalia; order Rodentia; family Muridae; genus Acomys; species Acomys percivali. The sequence continues at coordinate 93,175,345 of OU015744.1, forward strand.
CTCTTCTTTCCCCAGATCTGATGCCCACACTCAGTCCTCTCCCTAGTGTAAGTATTCTGCTTCAGTCTGCCTACCCATGATGCCATTGCTTACCTGCCATGGGGGCGTGGCCCTGGACAAACCTCCAAGTGGTCTCTCTCTTTCTACTCTCTCCCCATCTCTCTACTCCTCTCTCTCTCTCTGTCTCTGTCTCTCTCTCTTTCTCCCTCTCTCTCTCTCACCTCTCCCCCTTTTCTTCTTCCCCGTGTTTATTTAATAAACTCCTCTACAGCATAGTATCTGCTGTCTGGTACCTTCTATCTAATTTGTATCTATCTACCTTCTACATATCATTGCTTTGATTATCAAATATAAAATTCGTGGCTGGCTGGAAGCGGCTGAGATGGGAGTCGCATGCTGACCCCACCCCCTTTCTGTCCTGTCCTGTCCTGCACAGCAAAAACAAACCAAGCAGAGACAGACAGGGTTGGGGGAGTGGGGACAGCAGCGGACGGTGCGCGAGAGTGCTGGAACATGACCAGCAGGGCAGGGAGCCACGAGGGGCCAGGCTCAGTTACAACAAACTGCTTTAGACCTTAACCACTATCCGAGGAAATATAGAGGTCTGCATGCCACTTCCTGCCGTGGTCCAGCCTGAGCCAGCTCTGCCAGGGACCTGTTTCAGATGCAGCCAAAGACACCATTGGTCTCACAGCTCCTACAGTTAGAATGGGCTGCCAGTCCCACAGCCTCGCCTGTTGGCAGATTTGGCCTATGGATGTCAAAGTGCTCATTCACAGGCTTGTTCTCTGTGCCAAGCCACTGGAGGTTCAACCAACACAAGAGCATTTCCAGCCTTCAAGCTGCTTGACCTGGTAGAGTACAGATGGCTCTTAGATTCAGCAGGATAATGCTACAGGTCTGTTTTTAAACTCATATGGGTTACATAGCCATATGGCCAGCTTCTATCATGGGAGACTTCGGGTACCTTCCCAGCTGTCTTCATATGCAGGAGACCAAACTTTTAACTGTCAGGTCTAGATACAGTCTACCTTGTTACCATTCTTAGCTAAAGGACAGTGACTTCCTACAGCAATTTCACCTATTGCTTAAAGCTTCCAAGAAGGTGTTGCTGTTCCACAGAGGCCAAAAAGGCTTCTGCCTTTCCATAATTTCCTCAGAGTACTTGTGCTTTTAACACAAAGTTCTTTTCCCAAGCCTCCACTATGCTACGTGTCCACTGCCTTTTCCTACAATGTGTACATGTCTAACAATGTGTAGTTCACTGCAGATTACAAACAATGATGATGCTAATGTGTCTGAAATTTATCTCCCTTTATGAACTTAAAAAGATTCTTGTAAACTACAGGAAATCCATCTCTCAGGTCAAATGAAATCCAGATAAGTAATGCAATCTAAAAACCTAAGTTTCTCACCCATTGCATATCTCTGAGGGTGGGATTCCTCCCCTCTTTTCATTGTTTTTTTGGGACTCCCCTCTTCCTAACTACCCAACTGCCACCTTTTTGCACCCAGCACCAGCTGACAACCCTGGTTTGCATGACTGACTCTTCTCTCGTCGCTGTTTGGTTTGTGACTGTTGTGCAGGCTACAAGGAGCTGGGATGGAACGGGGCTGCTACGGCTCCGCAGCTCAGCATCCCTGTCTGTGCAGAACTGAATCTGCCACTAAGCAGTAGCCGCCATGTTAAAGGTACCCTTTTCCCTCCAAGTCTGGCCATATGACCCTCTGCTTCCCGCAGCTGCCCCAGCCCCTCCCCCTTCTCAGGCATGCTGGGGGATTCAGTGGATGTGTGCATGTGTGCAGGCCTGCGCCTGGCCTGCCAAAGGCCTAGGGGTTGAGTCAAGCCCCATAGTAACTGGCTCTGGTTAAAAAAGTCAATTGCACCTGCCTTCTTTTCTCTAAAACTCAGCTTTAAAGAGGCAAATGCACCTGGCTTCTTTTCTCTAAATCTATTTTCCAATTCCTAAATATAAATATTATCTCTGATTTATTTTCTACTCTCTCAAAACAACAACAACAACAACAACCAAAACAAAACAACAACAACAAAAAAACACCAAAAAAACAAAAAAAAGTATCAAACCCATTAGGCAGGAAGCCTGTAGTTGAATCCAGGTTAGCTGATGACAGGAGAAACAACATTTATCTTGTTAGTTTGAGTAGACCTTTATATCTTTGAAATAAAAACCATTTAGAGCCAGGGAACAATACAGACTTGGTATAGCTGTCAGTCACTGGTCACTGTGTGGAGGTTAACTCAGCTCCTAGCCTTCCCTAGCCCGCCCTTTGGCAGGCTGGGCTCAGGGAGTCGGAGCAGCGCATGCGCATGCGCATGCTCACTGAATCTCCCAGCATACCTGGGAGGGCAGGCGCCTGCCATGAGTGAGAAGCTTTCATATAGCCAGACTTGAAGGGGAAGAGCAGCACCCTAAACATGGCAGCTACCATGCCAATTTAAAAACTCAGGGTGGCTGAGCCCTACAGACAGGGAAGTGGAACTGCAGTCCTGCGTTGTGAGGCCTGCATGCATGACAGGATCGAAACAAATAGAGATGCACTCAGGGTAGGGTGTGGGGAGTGGAGCAGCAGCGGCTGAACAAACGTGAAGGGTCCAGTGGGATGGGCGTTCCGGCCTCCCTTGGAATCAGAGACCATCTGAGACAATACGTGTGCATCGAGAGTCCAATCAGAGGAGAGAAGCACGCTTAAACCCAAGGGGCCGACGGGAGAGCTTAGCACGGGTAAGTAGAGGTTTGCAGGTAGCTTACCAGGCAATGATTGGGAGTGGGGCATTCAGACAGCAAGCAGGCAGTGCCGTCGGGAGGAGGTGCAGCTATGAGGCAGAGTTCAGACAGAAGAAATTTACTTCATCTTAGAATTGCGGTCTCAAAGGTCTTGAAAAGGTCCCCAGGAAGGCTTTGTGGGCGGGCAGAGGTCCCAGCCTGTGGCTGCCGGAAGCAGTGGGAACCAGGAGACTTAGAGAAAGAAATTTAGACAACGGAATGGTCCTCTGAGTTTCCCACCCGAGTCACGTCCACCAATTTTATATTTAATAATTAAAGCAATGATAGAAGGTAGATATAAAGTAGATACAAAGTACCAGGCAGCACATATTATGTTGTAGAGGAGGAGGAGGAGGAGGAGGAGGAGGAGGAGGAGGAGGAGAGAGAGAGAGAGAGAGAGAGAGAGAGAGGGGAGAGAGAGAGAGAGAGAGTTGGGTAGAGAGTGAGTTTAGGGACTACAACTCAGGATCTCATCTGGTGCTTAGGTTGGTATGGAATTTCCAGGGCTTAACAGTAGTTCAGTTACATAATATCCCACATTGGAGATATGATTGTGAAGAGTCCAGGCAAGAAGAAAGCAGAAAGGAGCAGGCTCTGGAACCTATAATTAAACGATACCATTTACTTTAAGATGGAGAGCCACAATCGATACTTAAAATAATCACTGGTAATGATGTACAAATTGGGAGTCGGGCCATGTAGAAATTGGAGATAGGATACAGCAGTGGAAGTTACACTGGTGACCCCACCCGGCTCCGGTGCATAGTTCTGATCCAGTGGTCGTCATGCAGATGGTCATGCAGATGGTCATGCAGATGGTCATGCAGATGGTCATGCAGATGGCCCTTGTTAAGTTAAAAAGGTCACAAAATAAAAATGAAGTCATAGGAATCACATTGGTAGGGGAGGGAGGGAGACAAGAGTCTAGGAAGCAGCGTAACCAAATACTTTCTATGTCTGTATGATATGGCCCAAGAATAAAATTAATCAATGAAACAGCAAGGGTGAATGATATTTAGTATTTATGTCAAGCTTTTCGGATATCCCGTGATCTAATCTAAGCTGTTAAACTGAGAAAAAAAAAAGTCATTAAGTACCAACTACCTTGAGGTGGCATGAGGTTTGTAAGTGCCTGGGCCAGAGTAAAGGCTTACGTAGTGAATAGCTGGGTGAGTCGCTGTAGTTTGGAGATCATGTTAAGTGTGAAGACCTTATGGTGGATCAGATAGAGTGGGAAGCAGCAACAGACAAGGCTGAGAGCTGGGGGAGCCAAGTGCAGAGGTCATAGTGGAAGAGCAACTCTGCCAGCCACAGGCCCAGGCACAGGGAGTTTCCGGAATGTGTTCCAGGCCATACTTCAGGGTGACTTACTACTGGGGCCTTTCCCAGAGCTGACTGCTCCCCTTTGCCAGCTTGCTTTTCTGTTGAAGCTCAGAGTTCAAGTTTTCATCCCTCTGTGGTCTTGTGCTTCCTATGTGTGTCCTAGTGCCCTCTAGGCGTTCCTATGTCCCATGTTTTATTTTATCTCTGAGCTCGCTGCAAACTGGGTAAGAGATGGCCTATGCTGGTCAACTGGACAGCAATTGCCCTTGATAGAACAGTGTGTTTCTCGCTGAGATTTCATACTGGTTTAAAAGCTACCGTACTCTGTGATTACAGGCTCTGTGTGCAGTGTTGGGGAAAGCACACCTGAAGCGTTGGTTGTTGCTGTCATGATCATGGGAGCCAAGAGTCAGGGCTGTGAAACTCTTTCGGAATTCAGGCTGACTTCTAAATTCTCTCCCTGGTGCATTTATATTCATGGCAAGCTCACACATTCTCGCTCTCCTCCCGCCATTCTCTCAGCAGCAACTTTGAGGAAATGCTTTAATTATTTAAAACACTTGCTGCATACTTAAGAAAACACCAGGGAGGGATGTTATAAAATAAATGTTTTTAACATATAAATTTAGAGTCTGAGATGATCACCAACCCAATGAAGACAGTAATAATAGATTTTTTTTTTTTAAAAAAAAAATGCAAACAACTAGATGTTTGGTTTCCTTTGAGTGAAACAATGAATAGGCATTTTCTGTCAGGTTTCGTTTACCTTTTTGCCTTGAATTGAACAGTGTTTCCTCTGCTATATATTAAAGCATTGCATGTCTAATTTCAGGAAAATGAACGCCACCCTCTGAAATTTCAATTTTACTAGACCAAAGTCTATCCTGAAAAGTGGGAAATGCGTGCATAGAAAGCAAAACTGTAACAATAAGTGTCTATCCCCAAACTGTAAATTCCTGCCCAGCCCATTTCAGGAGCTCCAATTTTAATATACAAAGCATTTTGTAAGTTTGAGCCGATTATTTCTTTTACAGCGAAGCAATAAGCAGCGAGACCCTGAGAAAAAGCTAATTTTTCCTTTACAAGAGGATATCAGTTGTGTTTTACTCCTTTTTCTTTTTTCTTTTTCTAAGTTCTTTTCGTCTTTTTGTTTGCATGATTGATTTCTAAAGAGAGAGAGAGAGAGAAAGAAAGGCATAAAGTTGGGGGTGTGGGGAGTATCTGAGATGGGTGGGGAGTATCTGGGATGTGTGGGGAGTATCTGGGAGGAATTTGGGGAGCAAAAGCCATGATGATACATTTTCAATAAAATAAATGTTTCTAAAAAATAAAACCTTTTTATTGAAAAATTTCAATGAAAAGGATTTTTTTTTTTTTAAAAAGCAACATATGCCAAGATGATACACCTGAGGTTCATGTGATATCACTTGGAACCATGCAGAGCCAGTATGTTTCAGAAACATGACATGGATGCAGAAGTTTGAGGTTTCATTACTGAAAGCATCAATCTTGCTGCACAACCCGTGAGGCTGACTTCATCTCCCAAGGAATCAAAGAGCCTTGTTGCTGTATGCAGTTAATTTTAAGCCATGCACTAGGACACTTTACAACTTTACAGTGACATCTTAAATAGATGGCTGGCAGCCTTTGACAATATTTAGCGCTTTACAGTGCTACATTAGCGCTAACTTTAGAAACTATAGCATAATGAAATTTTATAGCCAATTAAGCTCACGAGTCACTGTCAGCTTTCTAAACTCGAGATGAATGAGAGAATTGGATACAGGAAGGGAAGAACCAACTCTTGCTGCTATAAAATCTGGGGCGTTACCATGGGAGTCGCAAGTTAACAGAGAGAGAAACACAACAGCTAAACCGCCAGAGAAGAAACAAGCTCTTCCTTTCCAAGTTTTGAAATATGTTTCGGTCTGTTTGTTGACACATGTTTCTGCTGATCACAGGAGCCTGGTTTACCATGCTTTAAGAGATAAGACGGGCCATAGGAAGCATACAATGTAACCCCAGTATTCCAGAGGCTGAGGCAGGAGAATCATGAGTTTAAAAGCCAGCCTGGTCCAGCGTTATTATATATATTTCTACTCTAATATGAGGTATTGTACCCATACAACTCAAGTAGGATACAAGGTTTGCCTCCAGTATTTTGAAAGTGCTATTGCAGGCTGTTTAGAATAACTAAGTTACACAAGTTAATTGTTAGTTCATCAAATCATGGTCATTTCAAATACTAGTCTATTTATATTACAAGAATATACACCCTAGGTTTAACAGATAGATATGATTCTATAGATAGGTAAAACAAAATGTTAGACTCTGTCTTCAAAAACCTCAGTGACCTACAGAATATGGCACTTGAAGATGTTTTTACTATTTTAAAGATTTATTGGCAATAAGACAGGTTAACTCCTGGTAACACCCAGCCTACTTCACAGAAGATAATGAGCATCAAAGATCCATCCTCCTTATGGAGATGGCTTCAAATGTGGCAAATAAGCCACTGGGAAAAATGTCCTCATTTCTACCACAGACAGAATTCTGCTTATAAATGGGCAAGCTTAGATGCAGGCAGAGTCAACGGCCAAACTCTGCCAAGACAGTGTAAGCAAGTCCTCAATAGTTCCTGCCTCACAAATATGTCTGTCAGATATATTGGGCCAGAAGGCTGAAGATGATGACCCAAAATTATAGATAGTTTTGAGTGACTGTTCAGGCAGGTGACGGTCTTTGTCATTTTTTCATTTTGGAAGCTGCTAACTTGCACTTTCTGTCTACTCAGGTAATTAATTTTGTTCCTTCTCAAGTCTCTGACAGAGCTGAAGATCAGATAGTTTAGTTCTACAATTAAGCTTCGTTGTTTAGGGGTTAAGATGTTTTTAGGCCTCGATACGTGTTTTAAGTTGATAGAAATGAGATATGATAGATATTGATTTACATTTAGAATTTTAGACTCACCAAGATAGGAAAGATGCTTTCTTCAAGGTTGTCAAATACAAATAGCCAGATCACTATGAAATGTAACATTAATATAAACCCTGATTGTTTCATGGTTCTTCTTGCTATATGTAGTTTATTTTATATATGTATAATAATATAAATATATATGCACATATATATGTGATTTTAGAAATAAAAAAAAAATTAACCAGTCTGGACTGCATAGGAGATCCTGTTTCAAACTCACCACTTCTCAAAAAAGTTAAAAAGAAAAACTGTGCAAGCTTGGTTATTATTTATTACTCTGTATCCAAGCTAATTGAGTCTTACTTCTCTCTATGGACAATAAGAATAGTGAAAATCCAAACAAGTCTATTTAATAGTATGCATATAAAACTGGATCACATTGAAAGAACAATCAAGGAACAGCAAGTCCACTTTGTCTCCAGTGCCTCTATATCTGTTTGGAAAGATTGTGTGTATCATTTTGCCCCAATTTATTAAACAGGGAATGGGGGATATCTTTATAGAATAATAGAGCTTCCAGTGTATTTAAAATAAAATCACAATATATTGTTGAGAGACTATATGGGGATGTTATAAGACTGTGTTTATTTAACTTTTGTGTATGGGCATATGTTTTGTGTGTGTGTGTGTGTGTGTGTGTGTGTGTGTGTGTGTGTGTGTTTTCATGTACAGGAATTGTGTCAGGTCCAAAGGAAACTCGCTCTCCAAATTCTGGCGGTTAGCCAAAAGCCAGTGTTCCTTGGGAACTTGTGAAGCCATTTTCTCCCGCCAAGGGAGCTCGTTCCCTTCCCACTAGCATACTTCTCAGTCTTCTAATAACTGCCATTTTGGCTATGTGCTCCGTTGGTCCTCTTTCTTGGCCTCCTCTGTCCTCTCCTGGTCTTCGTTTCTCTAGTGGCCTCGTTCCCTTCTCTCTCCCGACCCTGCCTCTCCCTCTGCGCTCAGCACTCCTGCTTTTATCCTCTCTACTCCTCTTCCTCCGCCTGTTTCCATCTTCTCAAGAGGAAAACATTTAATTCCTCACACTTTCTTCTTAACAAACCATTCATGTCTTCCCCTCTTCTACTTGAAATCACCTCTAGATCCCCCTATGTTCAAAGAACGTGGTAGAAGTTCTAAAGTTTATAGAGCATGGAATTATACAGTTATTACTCTTTATACGTACATTTTTTACAAACAAAGGTTGAGCCAACCGTAAACCAGAAACATTTCTAAATGCATCTGTACACAGTGTGCCTGGCGTATTTCTCGGAGCTTTATTCCTGAAACAGTGAAGTAGTACAGTGATCCATGTGGGTTTTGCCTTGTGTTGGGTATTACAAGCAATCTAGATATTTAAAAGAATGTGCGTGAGCCACAGGTGAATTCTGCTGGGTTTGCTTGGAGATACTTCCTGAATACTGACGCTCACTGGAGATCTGGAGCAGAGCCCTACGCAGATACTGAGTGGTGGCTGCATGGCCTCCAGCCCTTCACCTGATAGACGGAGGAGGAGATGCTTAGGTTTTCAGGAAGGAATTCTCTTGGTACTGTAGCACCATAAAATTCTCTGGGTCAATTTCTATTTCTATGTTTAAGATTAGTTAGGGAGTGGTGGCTGCCAAGAACAGTCCCCAGACTAGCCTGGCTGTGTCATGTTTCCTGGGCAGCTTTTGGAATTCTTCTGGTCTCTGTCTCAGATTTGAATAAATCTAGGGTGACACCGAGAGTCTGTGATTGTAGAGATGAGTGAGAACAGCAGCCCCATGCCTGCTGAACTTCATGCTGATTCTCCAAACTCAATGAATCAAAGTCAAGAAAACATTCAGTAACCATCACAGCATCAATCTTGACACTTTTTTTTTTTGTCTTCCAGTTTTCTATCACTGCCTTTCCTGTCTTTTGTTTCCTCAGCAAATGTCATAACCTTTTCCAAGACTGCTCAGGTCTTGGCTGCATGTCCAGGGTGGGGGGAATCCTCAATTCAGTTTATTTGCTGTTGTCTTTCATGAATATTTATTTATGGATCGCCTACATTGTGGTTAGAATTGTGAGACTTAAGTTTTAGGCAGAGCTGAAAGACTTGCTTCACAGGCAACATGATGGAATTATGAACTTAGTCGTATTGTCCTGGCATTCAGGTCATAACAGTGACACAGCGACATGGAGGGGAGATTGTCCCCATATCTGCATGATATGCGACTGAGATCATGCTGGTGGGGGGCACTGTACCCTTGGGGCCTTAGCACTCCTCTTTGTGAGAGCTGACTGTGTTTCTGTCTTTATATTCCTAAACTTGCAATATCCCTAGGAGGAGGTTTTAGGAAAGTACTACTGTTAGATCTGACAACGAGAACCTGATTTTAGGACCAGTGTGACTTGGGGGCATATTATTTCTACAGATAAAGCAATTAAAATGTGAATATGGCCATCAAGTGACAAAAAATGCTTTACAATTCTTAATTTACAAGACTTTTTCCCCAAATGACTTTCACTGATTACTAATTTGACGTAGTATTTCAGACTCTGTATTCTATGCTTTGAATTCTATTATGTATAGATACAGTTATTGACAGTATGGAGAATATGTTGATTTCAAGATGGAGAGAAAGGATATTTAATTTTGGGGAAAGGACATTGGAAATACTAGAAAAATGAAAAACTTCATGTATAAAATGGAGGTGCAGAAGCTAGCATCATGACAGACTTTGGGGTCCAGAACAGCAGCCAATACAATTGAAGGGAACAGAGAACTAGAGGTGACTGAAAACAGAGGGGAAACCGTCTAGTGATCAAGTGATGAAAATTGAGTAAACAGTTAACTCACTTTATTACAGTAGAGACAGCCCAGTATTAACCGTTTCAATTTAACCCAGCAAGCGTAGATGGTTAGGAAAGTAAGTCTTTATTGTATTCAAAGATCATTTACTACATATCACTGAGATCCATAAGCAAATCTAAAGTACCAACTTTGTTTCTGATGAATAGCGTTTGGAGGAGTTGGGGTGTTAGTGCGGTTTTCTAATACATAGTGAGATTTTCGTGTTCTTCACTCTTTTCTCTTCTTTTTCTCATACCCTAAGCTCTGGACATTTAGAACATTTCTCTGCAAAGAGAGAGAGAGAGAGAATCCTGAGCCTTCAGTCTGAGACTTGGGAGGTTTCCAGGATCTGCTCTGTGTGCTCTGTGACTGTTGACACCAAACTTCCTAGCTTTCTCGTCTTCAAAATCAGACAGCTGGTTTATGACTGATGCCAAATTTATTTTTCATTTTTAAACCCCAGGCTTCTATTGCACTTTAAATGATAAACATCAACCTACATACTGCCAAGTGTTCAACCCTAACTGTGCCTAAGCACTTGTACAGTTATTCCCACTAATACACATTTTGAGAGACCTACATCTTTTTAATAGAAAGTTAAAAGGGAAAATCGAGTTCAAAGAGAAAATAAATTAAATGACTCTTTATAAGATATCAAGAGTTACTTAAGCAAACATTATCATTTAAAACTTATAAGAGTTACTTCTAAATACAGCACTTTCAAAACAAGAATGGGTATGAGATGAGAGGGGACTTGCATTAGAGCACCAGTGAATGCAGTGGTTCTCTGGAACCAAAAGTTGATGAAAAGAATTATGTTTTACATATTTTTTAAAAATATCATGGCATTGCAAAAATATTAAACAGTTATCAAAAAGTAAAATAAAATGGGACTTCAGAAGGAGGAAGCAGAGATGATAATGGTCATATATTAAAATATTTTTAGGCTTCTAGTTAGATAATTTTTGCTCTTTCCAAATACCAAGTATAAAAATCTTACTTTGTAAGGACATGGCTATCATCGTCATCATCATCATCAAAATTTGTGTCTCATTATATTTAAAGAACAGAAATTACCATGCCAGTCTGTTTGAAATCCAATACTGTCCATTGATAGTTTTTCCTTTTTCTTTGCAGGGCTGGAGCGAATTGCACGGGATTCATCTTACGAGCAAGAAGGGAAGGTTCAGTTTGTAATTGATGCAGTGTACTCCATGGCTTATGCACTGCACAACATGCACAAAGAACTCTGCCCTGGATACATCGGCCTTTGCCCAAGAATGGTCACCATCGATGGGAAAGAGCTGCTGGGTTATATCAGGGCCGTGAATTTCAATGGTAAGTCACAACTTTATTTTTATCTCGACATTAAGTGTCTATTTGAGGGTCAAACATTGAGTCTCTAATCCTTACAATATCCATACAAAGTCACTATCATCCCCACTTATCTGTAAAGGCATTGGGACTCAGGGAAGCTGAGTTTTGATCAACACTGCATCCCCAGAAAATGACCTCACAGATACGAACCCTGATCCTCCATTGTTTCTGCATTATTATGCAGAAATGTCAGTTAAAATACAGTTTATATGGGGCTGGAGAGGTGGCCCAGAGGTTAAGAGCACTGTCTGCTCTTCCAGAGGTCCTGAGTTCAATTCCCAGCAACCACATGGTAGCTCATAACCATCTATAATGTGATCTGGTGTCCTCTTCTGGCCTGCAGGTGTACATGCAGACAGAACACTGTAATACATAATAAATGAATCTTTAAAAAAAAAAGTGTAAAATTTTTCACATGCTTTCCCCATTCTTTTTGTACTGCCTTTAATCTGTTCCTGAAAGATATGAAAGTTAAAAATAATTCTCAATCAATCAAAATATTCTACTTAAATATCATTACTTCAGAATTCATTTTGAAGGCTCATTCAGGACCATTGCCAATAGATCAAATTCACTTAAAAGTGGTTTTCTCATGATATTACTAATGAAGAGCTTATAGAAATTTGTTTTTAATATTTGATATTAATCCTTCTAAACAATGAGCTGATGAGGAATTTACCATGTAGATGGAGTTACTATAATAATTCAAGACTGTTGTTATTACATGAAGTAACTAATTAAGGCTACTAACGGATGGAGTTATTACAATAATTCAAGGCTGTGGTATTTTTATTTTTATGTCGATTTTCCTCTGTATTTTCTTCATGGTTTAGTCATGCTGTACCAAGGAACTGAGTGATACAGGGTAGATGGCATTTTCTGACTGTAGAAGCCAAAACATTGCCTCTGTAAGTATTTGGTTGTGAATAGCTAAACTGCCTTTTTGAAATGATGGAGTTACTGAAAGCTGCTGTCCTTTCACGAAAGTGGTAATGGTTGCTGTGCCCATGACTTTGACCATCATTTTCAAATAAAATGATAGAATTCTCTGAGCTGTCTAATTCTTTCAGCTTGGCTGTAATCCACACAATGGACATGCCTTCGGGCCACGGGCAGTGCCATGCTGTCTGTCACAATACACTCTGGTGACCTCAGATGCCAGCCTTTCTCAAAACAGCACAAGGTCATCTTCTGTTTAGAATTCAAGTGGAAACGCTGTCTCTTGCTTTGTGCAGGCAGTGTAAGGGATAATTTGGTCTGTATTCAACACAAGACACCCTGTTCTCCAGCAACATTTCCTAGAGCCATTATATAGCTTTAATTCTTTTGTTAATATAAACACTAAGGGGAGTTGGAAAATAATTTTCATGCAGCTATAAAACTGAACAAAAGAGGATTGTTACAATGTAAAGTTATTTACTCTAATGCGAGGTTAGGGAACACTTCACTCTCCAACAGTGTCAGGAAGTGGGAAGAAGAATGCAAATGAGCAGATTTTCCTCAATAACTGAAGCTCACCTCTGAAAAGGAAATACTTTAAAGAAATACTCATGAATGCAATTTAAAGGTGAATTACTAATTTTACTTTTATCTTAACCATGCATCAAGAGCTAACCCTTCCTGATGGCTTCAATTATTACACTAACCTCCAATGTAATGATGCAATTATGGACTATTACAGAGTGTCCTAATGTCTAATGGCTGTTAAGACAATTTGCCTCTGGACTCCAGTGAGCCCTGAGCTCTTCAGTCCACTTTCAATAAATTAACTCACTTCTACATAACCCATATGTTCAGCCTTATAATAGTTGCTAAAGATATATTACAAGTAAAATAGACAAAGGAGTCAGAGGGTGTGAGCTGATTAGAAAAGGTATTAACCCAACAAGCACAAGAAACTCTAATGACATAAAATGCATTTGGTGCTGAAAGAAGGATGTTTTTAGGTCTAGAGAGATGTTTTAAGTTGATAATGATGAGATATGATAGATATTGCTTCACATTCAGAATTTTAGATGCACCAAGATAGAAAAGATGTTTTCTTCAAGGCTGCAAAATATGAACAGCCAAAACACTGAGACTGGAACATTTATATAACTCCTGATTTTGTCATGGTTCTTGCTGTAGGTAGTTTTTGTATATATGTATAATAATATAAAATATTTAATAAAAAAATCAAAAATAGAAAGTCATATTATAAATAAAGTTTATATAGGAGACGTTTAGTCTCGAGAAGAGAAAATTCTTGAGATAAGGAAGAGGCTGGGGCATCTCCATTGTCTTGTAAGTAGTCCTAAGGCTTGTTCATTTGGACTTTAGGGGAACATCCTTCATCTGACTGTATCAGATACAGCAGCCCACAAACTCCCAACTTGGCTCTCAGGAAATATATTGATATTAGCAAGTAGACCTGAAATAAAATTTCTCCGTTGTCCTTGAAGGCATTTTTTTGTAAGGGCTAAGGTTTGTTTGTTAATGATACAGGGTGAGAGATCTGAATACGAACTTAAGTAATGTTTAACTAATTATTTTAATTTTCTGGCCAATTTTTAAAATCCCAGTATTGAGCTTCCTATTAGTCTTCATTCATTATTAATACCTTGGCTGTTCATGATTTTAACAAAGGCTTATAAGGCTATTCAAACAGAAGTATAACATCAGAGTATTAATAATGAGAAAAACACTGATTTACACACTAAAATAAAGGACTTATTATGTATTTATAATACAATCAAAACCTGAAAGAGACCTGCAATAGAACCTATATGATGGAAAGAATTCTAAATAATATAAAGAGAGAATAGTCTTTGAAAAAAGGAGGTGGGCTGGAGAGATGGCTCAGACGTGAAGAGCACTGACTGCTGTTCCAAAGGTCCTGAGTTCAATTCCCAGCAACCACATGGTGACTCACAACCATCTATAATGAGATCCAGTGCCATCTTCTGGCCTGTGGGTGTATATGTGGGCAGAACATTGTATACATAATAAATGAATAAATCTTTTTTAAAAAGAAAAGAAAAGAAAGAAAGAAAGAAAGAAAGAAAGAAAGAGAAAAAAGGAGGCATTGCATGGGCCTCTGGCAGCCAAATGAGCAATGTGGTTTAAGAGAATTTGCAGCTTATGCCTTCTCTTTGACCATTTTTGTATGCATATAATCAAAGCTAAGAAATTCAATTGGGTTTTTTATGGGAGAGGTTTTCAGGGATGGTGTGGCTAATCCTCCTTTCGTCATGTACTGGTAGGAGGATGTGCTTGGTGATGAATGAATGAAAAAGTTTGCATCTGCTGTTTTTCAAATTCTGTTCTAGTCACATCCTAGTCACAAACCTAATGTTTCAGTCATTCGACAGAAGACTTTGTGGATTAAAGGGACTGGGATGATCAAAGCTGCCTTAGTTGTGCCAGCTGCCTTAGATGCTCTTAAGGGCCTCGTTTGCTACCTATACACCTAGGCTCCTTACAGTTCTCAGGGCTTTCACAAGTCGATGTTTTATGAAGATGTTTGGAAATTGAATTTTCTTTTGGGCTTCCAGCAGCCTGCTGTTTTGTGTCATTAATTAGAACCCCCTTGAGTGTGTTGTGTTGGCTATGGCCAGTGTCCTCACTTATTTGAACAGTCAAAGACTAGTTTGTGATAGATGACACGGACCATACCAAGTGTTCTTCAGCACCAGTTTTTACTTCCCTAAGAGCTCAGACATGCTCACTTAGGAACCAAGTGTTCTCCTATATTACATGCTAGCAAATGTGTTTCAGGAGAATTCCAGCAATGCTCTTACAGATGTTTTTTAAAGGGGCAGTTTTACAGAGAAATTGCCAGTTTTGGAGTTCTCCTGTCAAGATAAGTGAAATACAAAATGTACTTTCAAGGAAATATAAAAAAAGTGACACCCCAAGATTGACCAAGATTGATTGGATAAAGAATTTAGTAATCATCATTTAAACAGGCGTCGTCAAAGAACAATTACTTCTTTGTAATAACTTTACCAAGCTGTTTCTTATTTACATTCATATGGGAAAAATACTGTTTTGTTTTATTTTGTTTATTGCACTCTCTGCATTGGAATTAGTGAAATCATGTAGTTTGGTTTTGGGAAAGAGTCTCCTACTTTACAAGAGAAGGTGACCAAGTAGATCAAGCAACTGTGTGCTGTGTAGACTCTGCATGGGTCTGAGCTAGGTCCTCTGTGGATACCTTATGGTTGAGGAGCTTGGTGCTCTTGTGAGACTCCCAACAATGGAAGTGGGGGGGGGCTGACTCTTTTGCCTGCACTTAGGGCCATTTTCCTCCTACTGGCTTTCCATGTCCAGCATGATATGAGGGTTTGTGCCTAGTCCTATTGTATCTTGTTAGTAGGTATAGCTATCCCTAGTAGGCCTGATCGCTTTTGTTTTTTGTTTTTTTGTTTTTGAAAGGGAAATAGAAGGATTTGATCTGGGGGAGAGGAGAAGTTGAGGGAGGAGTGGGAGGAATAAAGAGAGGAGAAATGGCAATTAGGATGTAATGTATGATAAGATAAAAGTATTTTTTAAAGAGTTGTTCTTGCTGAGACTGTGACCAAGGACAGCTACATAAGCAGCAGTTTAGAGATACATACTTACTTTAAAAGTTCACACATTTTATAGTGTGTTTTAAAATTAAGAATGTAAAGAACATGCTAGAAATTCAGATGGCAAACTATTAGTATTTCAGACCTAAAATACTATTTATTCTTTTACAAAGAGCTATTTAAAGATGAAGTATACAACCAAAGTGCTAAACTAAAAATTCCCACTATGACAACAAAAGAATAAGCTACAATGGTAATCTTATCGATTTTAGTCAGATTGATTGCTTCCATTCCTGGAACATTCCTTCCTGACTCTGTGCTGTGAGCACGTTCCGAATCCTGGCGTCTGCAGAGCTGCTCGTGTTTCCGTTCATGTGTGGTCACCATTCCTCTCTCCCTGGCAAAGACTTGCCTTTTAGCTTACTTGTATTTCAGCTATTTGAACAAAACGTTCTTTTTTATAAATTTTTAAAACTCTAAGATCTATCAAAAGATACTTAAAAAAATTTTAGCAACCATGTCTATCTCTTACTCCAAAACAATAAAATATTAATACTCTACATCTTGTATAGAATCAAAGATTTTTTCAGAACAAAAGAACCATACTTAGCATAAAAAGCACTGGATAAAATTCTGGAAATTCCTCTCCATTCCCTTGCATTTCCTTGAGCTCAGGTTAGGGAAAAGCTGGGTATCATAACATGTTTAATTAGGGTCATTTGCTTGTTAGGTAGCACACACACACACACACACACACACACACACACACACACGCACGCACAAACGTGCACACACACATGCACACACGCATGCAAACACACACACATGCATGCAAACATGCGCACACACACACACACACACACGCACACACGCATGCGAACACAGACACACACACATACACACACCTTGCTTAAATAAGGTAATATAGGAACTTATGAATGTCCAAAAAACTCAAAGGAGATTGTGATGTATTTCAAAAAAGTGGTACTTCTAAAAAAATAATAAATAAAGCTCAGTCTCTGTCTCTGTTAGCTAGCTGTTCTTATGGTACGGACTTTTCTTTCATTTGATCTGTAGAGCAACACAAGGTCTCCCTACCAGCTGAGATACAGGTTTGTTTCTTTTTGTTTTCAGAGTACCTGTTGAGTCTTACAGTGGTGTGTGTGTGTGTGTATGTGTGCACGTGTGCACACGCACAAATATTGCTTATTTAGCTATGAAGTCTCAATTCCAGCTACAATATACTTGAATTTTCTTAACAATCTCAGTTCAAACAGCAGATGCTTTTCCAAGGCAAGTGGAACATGCCTTATTTCATGGGTGCCGCTTGGCTTTGAAGGGAGTATTTATAAAATTTCTCTATGTGACTTAGTCTAAGCTGGAAGGCAGAGAAAGCACTGTTTAGTAAGTCTCTGAATCCTGTTGCTCCACTGAGTGACAGGCATTTGTTCGGCTGGGGGGGACATGGTCAGGACTGGATCAGATCTAACAATCAATGCAAGTGTCAGCTTAGGAGTTCCATAGTGCTAGCACCATACTGTTTCTGAGTTCCCTGACACCAAGTGTGAGGTGCCCCTTAACTGAACTGAGTGGTAATTATATCGCCACCATGCTTTCTAGAATAAAACAGGGACATTTGCAAGATACAGGCATTAAGGTAAAATTTACTAATGTTTTCTTGAGAAACCCTATTGACTTTAAGAATTTAATTGAATAATTCTAAAATACAACTATAAATCTCTGAACACTGTATGTAGTCCCATTATGAAACAAATTTGATTTACATAAGATATGTTTAACTATATAAAAATAAGTTTTTACTTATTTAACTATCTAAGAATAAGTATTAAGAAATACTATGTAACCATGTTAATAGGTCAAATATGAGTAATATTTTATAATATTGCATAAATCCATCTAGTTAAAATATAAATTGTATTGTTGTAATAAGTACAAAATAAACCATGTAGAAAGAGAATGGATTTTAAACTTGATAAAATATAGTCCTCTCAGCATCTTTCAAGTATGTTTATAGTTATTTCTATTAAGTAGATGCATTAGGCCTATTAACACCATCATTAGTGTCCTGGAAATTAGAAGTATCATAGTGAAATATAAGACAATATCGCAAAGGTTATTTCTAAAAGAGAAAAATTAATATCTTGCTGTCCTCATTAGATTTAAATCTTTTGATGAAAAGACAATATATTCTAAAAATTAAAGTTTTTATTTTAGAAAAAATAAGATGAGAACTAACGTGAAACATTAAGAGAATTCTTGCATAAATAATTAGTTTATATAAAGTCAATCTCTGCTCTTTTGCAAATGTATTAGAACATCTGGCAACAAACTAGACACAAAATATGAGCAAACTTTTTAGATTTTAGGTTTTGTTACATCAGCCAATTTTAAAATTAAATTATTCCTTTTATTTTTGATGTAATAATATAATGACCCTGTTTCTCCCCTTTCCTTTCCTCCGTCTAGATCCCTCTTCAGACGTCTTACCTCCTTATTCACCCTCCAGTTCAGCTCCTCTTTGCCACTTGTTGTTACACTTGCGTGTATGTGGGCACACACGTATGTTGTTGTTACACTTGCGTGTATGTGGGTACACACGTGTGTTGTTGTTACATTTGCATGTATGTGGGTACACACGTGTATTGTTACACTTGCATGTATGTGGGTACACATGTGTGTTGTTGTTACATTTGCGTGTATGTGGGTACACACGTATGTTGCTGGATACGTTTGCGTGTATGTGGG
>OU015744.1:93193935-93214359 GCA_907169655.1 Acomys percivali
ATGTGGGTACACACGTATGTTGCTGGATACGTTTGCGTGTATGTGGGTTCACACGTATGTTGCTGGATACATAAATCCAATATGAAGGCTCCTTTGCTGGGTATGCAATGCATTTGAAAATATATTTCTTGTCAATTAACAAGAGAGATAATCATTACAAAATTTTAATAATTTCAAAATAAATCTACCTTAGAGCTTAGTTTAACTACAAAAGAAAATAAATATTTTCTGGAAGTTTAGACAAACAATATTGCAAATTTTGGTAGTCGGGATAAATAAGCAATATTAACTAGGGTTTTGTTGAAGGTTTTCTTCCTGCCAAGCATTTAACATGGAAGCAAATATTTGATCCATCTAGCATATAACCAATAGTAGATTTGTAGGTTGTGATAAGTGGAACTTGATAGACATAGCCAGGAACATATTACTATAAAAAAACAAACTTATATATTTTTATCTATCTCTATGAAGAATTTGTTTATAGTGTGATTAAAAATAGATTTAATCACTGGTTGAGAGTTGGGAAGGTAATTTATTATTATTATTATTATCATTATTATTATTATTATTATTATTATTATTATTACTACTACTACTACTACTACTACTAATACTATTACCAACTACAGTACAATCAATTGAAAAATAAGTGAAACTATTTTTTCTGTACAAGGTTAAATTTATTTTTCCTTTTGCTGGAAAGATGGAAGGGAACATATAGGTGTGTGTATGTGTATGTGTGTGTGTGTGTGTGTGTGTGTGTGTGTATGTGTGTGTTGAGAGAGAGAATGAGAGAGAGAGAGAGACAGACAGACATAGAAAGACAATATCTTATTTAAGTGGATAAGTTTAAAATATGTAAATAAATTAGAAAAATAGGACTTTCTTAACTTCATAGAAATCTCTTAAAATTAATTAATTAATTAACTTTACCTCCTAATTGTAACCCCCTCTCCTGTTTCCTCCCAGTCCCACCCACCCTCACCCCTTCCTTCCCCCTCCCCCTCCCCAGCCCCTCAGTAAGAGGAACCCCTTCCCACCAGCCCACCCCAGCAGCACATCAAGCCACATCCGGCCTGAGCACATCCTCTTCCTGGGTGACCAGGCAAGGAAGCCTTGCCAGAGAGATGTGCACAGAAGGCAAACAACAGAATCCTTGTCAGAAAGAGTCCCCTCTTTCCTTGCTGAGGGACCCACATGAAGATCACGCTGCCAACTGGGTGCATATGTGTAGGTGACCTAGGTCCAGTCCATTAATGGTCCTTGTTTGGTGCTGCACTCTCGGCAACCCCCCCCCCCCCCCCCCCTCCCCCCCCCACCGGGCCCATGTTAGTTGGATCTGTTGGTGTTGTGGAGTTCCTGTCCCCTCCAGGTCCTTCTAGCCTTCTCCCTGCTCTCCCACAAGGCTCCCTGTACTCGGGCCAATGTTTGGCTGTGAGTCCCAGCATCTGCTTCATTACATTGTTGGGTGGAATCTCTCAGAGGACAGCCGTGTTAGGTTCCAGTCTGCAAGTACAGCAGAGTGTCCTTCATAGTGTCAGGGATTGGCTCTCTCCCTTGGTGTAGGCCTCAGGTTGGTCCAGGCACTGGTTAGATATTCGCTCAATTTCTGCTCTATCTTTATCCCTGTACATCGTGTAGGCAGGATAGATTTTGGGTGGACGTTTTTTTGATTGGGTTGGAATTCCCCGCTATCCACTAGGAGTCCTGCCTGGTTACAGGGTGGCCTTTTCTTTCTTTCTTTCTTTTTTTTTTTTAATATGTCTGTGTGAGGGTGTCAGATCTTGGAGTTACAGACAGTTGTGAGCTGCCACGTGGGTGCTGGGAATTGAACCCAGGTCCTTTGGAAGAGCAGTCTGTGCTCTTAACCACTGAGCCATCTCTCCAGCCCCCAGGGTGACCTTTTCAATCTCCATGATTCCAGCTACTAGGGGTCTCAGCTAGAGTTACCTCATGTCCTCCCCAGAGCCTACCCTATGTTAGGCCTCCAGCTTGTCTCAGAGATGCCCCTGCCTGCGGTTTCTCTTCTCTCTCAAGCCCGCTGTCCTCCTGCCCTGCTCTCCCCACATCTGATCCCTTACCCTCATTTCCTTCAGTATTCCCTTTTCTTATCCTTCTGAGAGAGATTCCAATGTCCTCCCTCCAGCTCTCCTTGCCACTTAGCATCCTCAGGTCTCTTTAGTGTAGTATTGTTATCCTGCACTATATGTCTAATACCTGCTTATAAATAAAAACATACCATGTGTACCTTTCTGGCTCTGGGTTCCTCACTCAGGACAGTTCCATCCATTTTCATGCAAAACCCAGCTAACACCTTTCCTTGGCATGTACCCAAAAAATGTTCCACCATACAACAAGGACATCTGCTCAACTCAAGTATGTTCATAGCAGCTTTATTCATAATAGCCAGAAACTGGAAACAACCCAATGTCTCTCATGCAAAGAATGGATAAAGAAACTGTGGTACAAGGAATTAATAAAATCTTTTCTTCTTTCTTTTTTTTTCGTTTGTTTCTTTGAGACAGAATTTCTCGATTTAGCCTTGGCTATCCTGGACTTGCTTTCTAAGACTGGCCTCCAGCTCATAGCAATCTGCCTACCTTTGCCTCCTCGAGTGCTGGGATTAAAGGTGTGCCTCCACCCCTGGCTAGAAATCTTAAAGTGTTAAAGTTGAATATGGAAAGTAAAATAAGTAAATAAATACATACAACTTAAGGATACACTAGACTTGTGTGTAAAAAATAATATTTAATATATTTAAAGATATGTAGCTTGACATAAAATACAGCATTTCTAAGGGATTAATTGGTGAAACTTGTTAATGTTAATAAGCATTGGAAGGCGTTCAGGTTTTTAAAAATTAAGGAATTCCAATCACTAGTAATGACCTAGTTTAAATAAGTAAAATCTACAAAAGTTAAAATGACAGTGGTGATTATTAAAAGATAATTATATCAAACATTTCAAATATGTAGACTAGATTTTGGCCTGATTTTTTTTCTAAAAAATTAAATTGATCATTACATTTCAGGAATTTTTGTAAAAGATAAGGTCTCAGTATAGAAAGAGTCCAGGCTTGCCTTGAATTTGCTATGTAGCTCAGATCCACGATGAAGTGGTTATTCTGCCTCAGTTTCCCCTGTGCTTAGAGTACAGGTGCATCCTATTATACCTGATTGATTAGTGCATATCAAATTCTTATTTTCTTACTTCTGGGAATATTTTCTAAAGAGATTATTCAAAATAATTGTATTTGCAGACACTTTTTGTAAAAGGAGGCAAAAATACATTTTTCTTCTGTTTTTGCTTAAAACCCACCAACATTATGCAGGATTTGGCATGGCACTTCCTTGCCTCTGAAACCACGTTGCATGTTGTAAACCCACCCAGACCCTAAGCACATGTCTTACTCACAAAGGTTATAGAGAATGAAGGAAATTCAGCTCTAAATTCTCATTAAAAAAAAAAAAAAAGCATGCTTTAAAACCATAGATCCCTAACAGGGTCCTTTTGTTATCTTACCTTAGTTATATTCATTTTTATCCCTATGAACTGTTTACAAGGTGTGAAGCCGAAGCGCTCTGCCCTAGGCATCATGAGCACACATAGTAAACAGGGGTCCGTGTATTGTCAAATTTCACAACTTAGCAAAAGAGGCACAGGGAGGCATTTCTAAGAACAAATCAATTCAGTAAGTGATACAATAGGCATGGGCGAGTAAATACCAACAAGGGGAGATTTAGAAATGAGATAATTGAAGTTCTAAGACTACAAAACAATCAGGTCACAGATGACCCAAGTTGTGACCAAATGGGACATTTTTCCTCTAACACAAGATGTGGACACAGCATTAGGACAGAGGATCACATGATAAGAGAGTTGAGTATTAGGAGAGAATGGGACTCGGAGGACCGCCAGAGATATCAGCTCGGGGGATGGAAATGGACTCAGTTGAAATTAATACCAAGCTCTGGTATTTAAATGTGGCATACCAGGTAAAGAGGAACTGAGTGATGTGTTTTGAATATGACTTGAAGTCCTAGCAAAAGTGCTACAGAGAGAAAAATACCATGTCAAGAATTTGAAGGCTAATTGAATGAGGACGAAGGCAAAGACAGTGAGTTAAACAGTCTAGGTGAATAAGAGCATCTGAAACCAGAGAATGGACATGCACAGGAAGCGGGGATGGAGGCACAGGAACCGGAGATGAAGGCACAGGAAGCGGAGATGGAGGCACAGGAAGCGGGGATGGAGCCACAGGAAGCGGAGATGGAGGCACAGGAAACGGAGATGGAGGCACAGGAAGCGGAGATGGAGGAACAGGAAGTGGAGATGGAGGAACAGGAAGCGGAGATGGAGGCACAGGAAGTGGAGATGGAGGCACAGGAAACGGAGATGGAGGCACAGGAAGCAGAGATGGAGGCACAGGAAACAGAGATAGAGGCACAGGAAATGGTATTGGAGTCAGAGGAGGAAACACACATGCCCCTAGAACAGTGGTTCCCAACCTGTGACCCATGGTCCCTCAGGCAAACCTCTGTCTCCAAAATGTTTATATTATTATTCATAACAGTAGCAAAATTACAGTTATGAAGTAGCAACAAAAATAATTTTATGGTTGGGGGTTGCCTTGACAGGAGGACTTGCACTAAAGGGTCGCAGGATTAGGAAGGTTGAGAATTACTGCCCTCGAGCCTGTCGTGTCACAGGCTCCCCTAAGAAAGCTCTCTCTGTTACACTACTGGAGCGATTTCAGTATATAGTTTTTGCATTTATACTATTGATTAAATTGATACTATCTGCTATTCCATTAACTTCTATAAGTAGGAAATAAAACACAAATGCCATTATATTGACAGATAGAAATAAAATGTCATTTTAAAAAGAGACGACATGTGCTCTCTTAATGATTAGAGTTAGCTTACCTATTAAACAGAGATAGAGGGAAGTCAAGCAATTTTCTGTGCTTATTGATCTGAAAATACTATACTTTTAAATAACTACTCAATTTGAAATAAAATCAAGAAATCATTACTAATAATTTGAAGGTATGTCACACATTAGTGTGTGTGGTATTGTGTGTGTGTATGTACTGTGTGTATATTGTTTAGTGTGTACACGTTGTGTACATGTATGTGTGTTATGTGCAGATGTGTGTGTATGTGTATGCAAGGTGCACCTGTGCATGTGTCATGTTTAGTGCCTATGTAGTATGTGTGTGTGTGTGTTGTTGTTTAGGGTGTATGTGTGTAGTGTGTGGTGTGTGTGCATTTGTGTATTTGTATGCATGTGTGTGTGCATGTTTGTATGTGTGTGCATGTGCATCTGTACTAGTGTGTGTATGTGTGTGTGTGTTCAATGTGCACCTGTGCATGTGTCATGCTAAGTGCCTATGTGGTGTGTGTGTGTTGCTTAGGGTGTATGTGTGTATATGTGTGTATTGTTTAGTAAATGTGGGGTGTGTGTGCATTTGTATATTTGTATGAGTGTATGTATGTGCATGTTTGTATGTGTGTATATGTGTATGTGCTAGTGTATGTGTATGTGTTGACTTGCTCATACGGTGCATATTTGGAGGCTGCCCTTTGACGTCTTCCTCCATTTCTTTACATCTTTAGTTTTCCAACCAGATCTAGCACTAAGCCTATACCCACCTACTCAGCTGGACTGTCTGGCCAGAAAGCCCAAGAAAGCCACTTTTTCTCTGTTGGGGTCTTAGACACAGGCTGCTGTGCGCACGGTTCACATGGGTGCTGAGATATGAACAAAAGCTCTTATGCTTGCAAAAACAAATGCTTGGAAAGCATTGAGTATCTCTCAGCCCACCTAATAATGTTAAAATAAACATTTTGTAGGCAATTCCTAGAACTATTTACACATTTAAGAAAAGCAAATACAAAACACAATAATGCTGAAATATATGAAGATAAATGAGCAGAGTTGTTTGAAGTTAAGTATATTTTCTCCCTAATTAAGAAAACTTAAGTTGGCTACAGAGTATCAACCCTAAAAACTATAGCGTGGAGAAAATTGGGAGTAAAATTGTACATACTTCTGTGTTCTGAGTAATGTGATAAACTGGATTTTTAAAGTCTATTTTCTTTTATAACTATGTAAACTAAAGTTATCAATATGCTATACCTTTTTAAAAAATAAGTTAAAACCTGAGGCACACGGATGGAGTGACTCTTGCCAAAGCCCAGCTCCAGCATCAAGGGTGCAGGTCTTGAGACAGGGAAGGAGCATCAGTGTAAAGTGAAGACACTGGCCACCTATTGGCTTTTGAGCAAGTGGCCCCAAATAGCTCTAGACATCTTTATTTCTATAATCACAATCCTGCTTGCCTGAGCAGTGACATCAGTGGTTACTTTATCTAAAGAAATCATAACGCCAGCACTGCACATGCCCCCCCATCACGAAAGGCCTCAATAGTTTCCCCTCCTTCTTCCCTCCCCCTGCTGGGTCAGTCACCTCCCCCAAACATATTTTGCACTACAAAGCACAATTTCAGCAAGCCAAAAATAATTGTCTAGCCAGGCATGTCCTGTGGACATAAGCACATACCCAGCTGGCAAGCAAATGCAGTTACATGGTTATGCAAGGTGAGAGACAGGTTAACCGTTTGTGGGTATAAGTCCATTCATCAAATAGCATCCCTCTGTCATAACACTTTTAAAATTATAGACAGAGATGTGCCCATTATAGCAAATGACCTTTCCTGATATGCACCTATCACTTTCTGAAAGCATCTTTGTAAGAACCAGTTTTTCAAGTCTCGTCTCTGTTGATCAGACACAGCTTCCTCAGAACAGTTATAAAGCAGGTCCCATTGCTATCCACAACTGCCACAGGCTTCCTCAGTGTGGTTGCAGCTGTCTCTCTAGGGACATGATTATGTATCCCAAACTGCCCAGGATTAATGGTCACATCTAGAGGATCAGTAGAGATACAGGGAGGAGAGGAGGTATTACCCCTCGGAACAGTATTGAGTAAAACATGGAATCATCTCTAGGGCTTTCAGCCTGTGAGATCCCAGTACTGCCTGTGTGACTGAGAAAGTGAAATCATTGCTATGATTAGCAAAAGCAAGGAGAGTTTGGAGCACACACAATCTTGGTATTGAGCACGGAGGCCACCAGATATTCAGCACTGGCCCTGGCCAAGTGGGAAGGGGTCTTCAAAGCCCTTGATATGGTAGATGCAAGGGGTTTCCAAGAGCCTTGCCCATCGGTGAGGCGCTCATGCGCCATTTTGTGCAGATGCTGCACAGCCACTGTCAGTCTCTACTTTTAGGTCTTTCTCAGCTTCACGGACTTTATACACATCTTTTACTTATCTTAATCTTTCAGAAATACATTTATGTTTATAACAATATTATTTATTTATTTAATGTGCATACTCTCACATGTTTTGTGACACACATATGTGGAGCAGAGGACAACTCGAAGAGGTCAGTTCTCTCCTTCCACGTTACAGGTGCTAGAGGACTGAGCACATGTCATCAGACTCAGCGGTGAGACTCCTTACCTACTGAGTCATCTGGCAAGCCCTTCCTCCTTCTTTGTCTTGTGATTCCTGTCACTCCTCATCATGTACTGTAAGCACAGGGGTTGGTGATGAGCAAACACCAGAGAGAAATGGACTCATTTCTGAACTTAACCTAGCTATGGTACAGCAATAAACCTTGAATGAAACAGAGGAAATTGGTGCAGAGGGTCTGAGGCGATGAAGAAAACGTCAGAGGACATTCCCACTTAATATCCTGAACTTTTCACAGTGATCAGAAATTCGGACTTTTGACTTTGAGCTGAAATCCAGTCTTACCATTCTGTTTCTTTGTGAAACTGGTCAGATAATGAGATCTTGTTAAACGGTTTCCACATCTTTAAAATATAGATGATGACAGCATAGTTCTATATGTCCCTAGAGTTCCTGTGAGTTGTAAGCATACAGAAACAATTAGAAAGTGTTTAATAAAGGGATGGGTGGTATGTACCATAAATGAGGACAGTTTTATCGATAGCATTCTCATGACATGTGTACGCCACCCAACTTCAAAATGCTACTTATAAGGGTCAGTAGAGAAAGTCTAAGTCTGGTAACTGGGGAAGATGCTTATGTGATAGATGACAAAAAATATTTTGCCAGCAGTGTTAGTTAGCATCTTGGAAAAGCACATTCCTGCCAATATGAATGCATGACTTATATAAAGAAGAGCGAACACAGTACATTCTGTCATTATTTCCTGTTTCTTTCACATTTGTATACATTGATTTTTTAATGAAGGAAGGTATCTAATGGAATAGGTCCCATGTTATAAGGGATAATTATTTTCTGATATTTTCTTTCAGCAGGAATCTGCCTGAAAATGAAAATGGAGCCTTGATTATTTTTCTCTTTAAGGTTATTAACTCTTATAATTACATTAAGTTTTAATCACAAAGTTAGTTGAAAGTGAAGGATGTGAATGAGAAAGTTAAATTCTGGTGGATAATCACTAAGCTAGAGGATTTAGTTTTCTTAGTCTGTTGGATGTATTAAAAACCGTGACTATAAAATAATTTCTTTGAGCTATATACTTTCTTTATCTTCTTCCTTCCTTCCTTTCTTCCTTCCTTCCTTTCTATTGTCATTTGTATTTTTCTTTTTCCATCTCACACTTTCCTCTTCATTGATTGTCATATCTTAAGCTTCTTTTTTTTCTTTTTTCTTTTTCTAAGCTGTTGATGGACAGACATAACCTCAAGTCATAGCTCTCCCATGCAGGCTTTGAAATTTTGAGTAAGCCAGTTAAATTGTATAAACCTCTATAGTTTCATCTTTCAATTGGACTAATAAGCACTCACATTTTATGAACATTTAATGAGATACTTCTTGCTTAAGGGCTTCGTGTACCATCTGCACACTGTGAATAACCAACAGATGACCTTATTTTTCTTTCTGCCTCCTGAAAATAACAAGCCCTCTGAGTATGACCGAGTATCAAACATACACTGAAACTCCCCAGTTACGCAGATATTCTAACAAATTTTCTCTGTATACCTTAGATATTAAATATCTGATATTTTCTATAATTAGAGATAGTGTGTTATCTGAATATAATTTATCATTTCCCTGAGGTTTATTAATCTATTACTAAGATTGCTTAAGACTTTTTCTTATTTTATTTGTAGTCACTGTCTAAACCTTTCATTTACTGTTAGAAGCTTAGGATGAGATATGGAATATGAGGGCAGAACAGCCATACTAATCAATTTTGCCTGAGAAGAAATGACAGGAGAGGTAGAGTGTATAGGCTGTTGCTTCAAGCATCACCCATGTGATGTGTACTACAACACAATATACCTTTCCTGGTAAGACTCATAGTGAAAATGCTCTTATTTACAAGCTAAAGGAGAAACAGAGCTCTGTGCAGAGAAGTTAACCAAAATCTATGGGTCACGCCCAACTCAAGCAGAGAACCCTATACACCCATTACCAGGCTCATAGGCCGGAGAACAGTGAACTCAATACCATAAAATTAGTTGACGATCACACTCCTTATTCTAAGTGTTTCCTTTTGTGCATGGTGCACGTGTATCTTTCTCTGCGCGTGTCGACCAGTGCAGTTGTGCATCCAGACCATAGTGAGCACCAGGTGTCTTACACATTTGCCCATATTACTCTTCTGATTCATCAGCTTTCAGTGACCCATTGATTCAGCTGGACTGTGAGGCCAGAGAACTCTGGGGGTGTGCCGACCTTGCATCTCTGGTGCTAGGACTACGGACCTCAGCACACACGCCTGCCGTCTTATACGGGTGGTTGTAGAGCTCTGAATTCCGGGCCTCATACTTGCGCAGTAAGCACTTTTGTAGACAGGGTCATCTTCATAGCCCTCCGTCCGTTTTAAGAATGATTAAAAGAGAAACGAAAATCCAAATTTTGGCAAAGAAAAGTGATGAGATACAAGTCTCACAGAAGGCAGTAATTTCTAAATTATTCTTAATGCTACTCAAGAAATTTCCAATTTTCTCCAGATCCAGTACTTTCCTTTGCTGAACTAAGTCTTAGAGGTGACTTGTGATTTGTATTAGCTCATGAGCAGTGCTGAGAGACTTGGTCCTGTGTAAGAATAATTCTGAGCACATATTTTTCAGTTTCTTAAAGATTCCTAACTTCTTTTTTATTCTATGATATTCTTATGTGCATGTTGTGTGTGTATTAATTTAGTTTAATTTAATTTTTGAGACAGAGTCTCAGTACATAGCTCCAGATGACTTGGAACTCACTATATATAGAGACCAGGCTGGCCTTGAACTCACAGGGATCCATCTGTCTTTGCCTCTTGAGTGCTGAGATTAAAGATGTGTCACATGCCCTGAAGATGTGTCACATGCCCTGATGGGTTCAGCCAAATTTTATACTCCTTCTCTCTACTGTGTCTTTATTTAAAATTAGAGGAAATGGAAAAACCACATTTGATATTATTTTCTTTATTATTATTATAAAGGAGGTATAAAATGCATGCAAGGAAGCTACGCGAACCAGTGAAAACATTGTAGCAGAACTCAGGACATTCACAGAAAGAAACAGAACACTAGCCCAAACCTAGCCCCCACAACACCATGTTCTGCATCAGTCACCACTCACCACTCTCTTCACAGAGCCGACTTGGTTACCTGCTTTTATATTATGTAAATGGAATTGGTTTAACATCTGGCTTCATTTCACTTCAGTTTTCAATACAGAGCATGCAAAGGGCATCTCCGCTAGCAATGTGAGATTCAATTATTTAAATTTACTTTGTTGGATATTCAGTATTTAATTTTAAAGCCCAATGAACTATTTTATAGAATAATAATATTTAATACCTATTAATGAGGTTTAAATATATGAAGAATTAACTTTTTATTACAAAACCCATAATTTCTTTGAACATTTTAAAGAGAATATTAGTTTTTTAAAAGTCATCTTGGACATGTTACTATCATTTAAAGTGGAATAATGGACTTTATTTTTGAGAGAAGTTTTAGTTTCACATAAAAACGGAGTGGACAGAATAAGAGTGTCTACAGCTGGCACCAGAATTCATTATGAGCACATGTTTTATGGGCTTTTACCACTATAATGACATATAGCCTATGCTCTACTATCATGTGAGTAGCTCTGTTTACCTAAATGTGCCCGGTCTTCCACATGTTCGCACAGACTACCTCTCCCCCAAGGCCAGGAAGTCCCATCTCTTTTTTTAGTATAATCATCTATGTACTTGGAGTTATAAGATGGCCTTTGTGGATTGTTTTTTCCACTTAGGAATATATATTTATGTTTTCTTCATGTCTTGGAAGTAAAGTTTTTGGAAATATATAGTAATATTTCATTTATAGATGCATGTACCATCTTTTATCAAGTATCACAGTGAAAGATATCTTTTGTTGCTTCCAAGCATTGGTAATTGTGAATAAAGATCCATGGGCAAGTTTGTATACAGATGTAAATTTTTCAACTTCCTGGGTAAATATCGAGGAACTTATTTCTCACTAAAGTTGATTGCCTTTAACTGTTGAAATGCCAGTAGAAGGGAAATGAACCATCCTTTAAAGACAGAACTTAACATGTGTGTGTGCTTACCGATCACCATTGTATGTCTCATGAGTCATTAGGACTCACGGAGTAAACACTATATAAAGAATTACATAAATAAAAACAAAATTTGATTTCAAAGAATATCCAATAAATTTCTACATGACATATACTTCAGAAATATAAAAAACTTGATTTATATATGTTTTCATTTAGTATAAGACCCAAAAAATATTTCCTCTCTCTTCCTGGGAACAACACTCTCAGGACTTTCAGTTTTAATCAGCACCCCAGAAAAGTGCTTTCCAATGCCCAATTTCACCAATCTTTGTTATAATGAAGAAAAGAGAATTACACAGGTACATATAGTTCTCCAAGATAAAGTTTCCATACAACTAAAACATCTGTATAAGGTTTCCCAACATATCTTTTCTCCTCAGTATGGAATTATTTCCTTTTGCCAGGGAGCAAAGCACATTTGCCTCCCTTAGCTCAGCTATTAATGACAATATGTCAGAACTGCCACAAACTGTAGAGTCAATAACTTTAGAGAGCTAAGGAGGCATTTGAGCAAGCCGCTGTGTTCTTCAGCATGCACTGCTACCTTTCCACTTGTATCAGAGATAACCTCCCATCCTTATCTTTATGTCTTGAAGTCTTTGGGTGTTTCCTATAAGGCTTTGGTCCATGAGCCTTGGAGACAGAAGGTGTGATATAAATATCCTGCTTAGATCTGCTTACTCTCAGTGTCTTTTCCTCCGCGGTGACCAATCATAGATCTTTGTACTAATCACGTCTCACGCATAAGGAAACCTCTGCTGATGAAGTTTGAGAAATACACTAATCTATGGGTATAAACACAATAACTTAGGGCAAAATTTATTACTATTTCCAACTGGCAGAATAATAATATAAACTTTTTCCTAGGGCCCATGGCCTAGCCAGCCACAAGACGTTGGTAGCAGTAGCAGGCATGTGTTCTATCTTATGAATTGGGCTATAAATCCAATCAGAAAGTGATTAGTTGCATTCATAACATACATACCACTATTTTGCCAGCGGGCTTATCATGCCAGGCCAGTTTTTATAGCAATTTTCATGATTCCTTCCCCAGGAATATGCACAGAACCTTCTGCCACTGTGGATGGTAGCTTATAGAGAAGAAGCTCCTTGGGCAATGCTTGCGTGATGCCTCTGTGTCCTGTTGCTCAATATGCAGTGTCTATAGTAATGGGGGTCTCATCACCGAGATGTAGATGAAAACCGGGTCTTATCATCATCAAGATGTAGATCAGAACCAAGACCAAGTACTGTAGCCTCTAATGTTTTTTGGAGGTCTCTGTGGCCCCACTGATCAATAACCCAAACCAGAAGCCACCCGTATCTGGCCCTGAACATTTCACTTGATAGCTTCTGCTCTCTGTGGAGGCACTGTTCCCTTATCATGGTGTAAACTTCCTTTAAGCTCCTCTTTCCATGTATATGGGTCTCTTGTAGGAAGCTGCTTTATAAGAGGTGGTGGGAAGACGACAAGAGCCGGAGACATAGCCATACACATATAGGCAGCATGCAAATGGATTTAAAAAAAACCACAGAACATTTGAAGTTGAGAATAAAGTCTTGAGGAGGGTGAGAGAGACATTAAGAGGGGAGGAAGGTAACTTAGGTTTTACAAAGCTTTAGACTGGTTGTTCAGTGAAATTTTCCAGGCACTATTTAAATAGCAATTTGCTGTCTATACCATTCCAATCTTACTAAATAAACTTTCATTAAAACAACAATATGACTGATATGTCTGTCACATATATGGACACTGGCTCCAGGCGAGGAAGAAAGATATTTTCATTGGTGACACATTTAATTAACTTTAATATGTAAATGAGAATATTTCTTAAACATGGTCTATCTGTGTAGGTACAACGTTATTAGTTATTATTAAAATGACATTGTTAGGGCTGCATTTTTAATGCTTTCTTTTTCATATCTTCACTGTCCAAGTTCTTCTTCAGTTTGTTATCATCTGGGCCCTTCAGTGGGGCTTCAGCTACAAAATTTCAGTGATAGGACTTTGGACAATAATATGCTAATGCTATTTTATGTAGGCTGATTCTTAGCATTTCTTGAAGCCTCTTCTTTTGTTGTTGGTTTTTGTTTTTGTTTGAGACCAGATAGGATTGCAATGTGCTTCACTGATGCTGAAGCAGAAAATAACCAGACTATAAATTTTCTGGCAGCCTCTGTACACAAACTGCTTATGAAAATAAAAGAACACATTTAACAAACTCGAGGATAGTTTCAGCTCAGTGACTTTAGTTTTGAAAGAGATCAAAACAAAAAGAGACACTGTACAAGCAAGAGTTCTTAAGTTCACAATGGAGTGTGTTCAGGAGCATGTGCAAACACACACTTTTCTTCACTTACAAACAGAAAAATTTTAGGAAGAGTGAAAATATATATGGAATGCAAGGTTATGCCCATGTTTCCTTGCCAATATCCAGATTAATTTTTCTAAATTCACAGGTAACAGAAAATTTTGAATGCTTCATATATTTGAATGGCAGCATGGCAAGCCAAGTGACACCCAAGCTTGTTTTAATTTTTGAGCAGCATTTAGAGAAAATGTTTCTAGAACCACTACCTATATTATTATTTTTTAATATTATGGTTGAACAAGAATAAGAATCAAAGCTGTTTTGAGTACTGTGAATGACATCCACCACTTTAGTTCAATTTACAGCATCTCAATTCAGGTGCACTGTGATTGCAGACTAAGGCGAAGAGCTATTTAAAGTGTGAGGCACCAACAACAGGTCTTTAGGTAGCACGACTGGTGAGCCCATCAAGGACTCTGTCTTTTATTGACACATCTGAGATTAGGTAATCCAATTTTACAGCATTAAGAGATTTGCCAAAACATAAAACATTTCAAGGGGTCCTTGAAATAAAAACACCCAACTAGCCTACCTGCCTCTGCCATTTGTTTGGAATTAGAAATAAACTGTTAAATGCTATGCCATGATCCAGCAATAGGATTGTAAGGTTTTAAACACCTTTCTTTATGGAAAAGTGAGTATGATTACTTAAACACTGTGATTGTAAAGAATTTTTATAATTTCTTGATAAGGATAACAATCTCTTAAATACATAAAATTGATGGGTTTGAATAATTTGAAATGTAAATTTGAAAGGATCCAATACACTGAACTGTGCAGTCTTTAGGGAAAACACTAAATTGATCCAAGCTTCATATTCTTTTTCTGTCACCATGATATTTAAGTTATAAGCCTCTTACTAGTATTTGAGGTAAAAATAGTATTTTCACTAAAAACAAATTATGATGAGAAGACTCTAATAAAATATCCTAGATATTATTTTTATGATAAATTTGAATTCATCCATATTGAATATTTTTGGCTTCCAATTAAGTCAAGGAATTGGTATTAGATTTAAATAAAACTTTCAGATATATATTTATTCCATGGTTCAAACAGAGCAACATCCTGAAGGTAGCCAATTCAAATTGTTAACAGTGCATCTATCCCATAAACTATTCACGCAACAGCATCTGATATGTCGTTTCTATGTGGTAGTCTTTGTTTCTACTGGACAAGTGAAACAATCCGTCCCTTTGTGAGAAAGCAGCTAACAAACAGCCAGGTAGATCCTTCCAGGTATTACAGCGATAGATCAGAGATGGCCAAAGGAGAATGTGGGTGGAATTGATTCTGCACGGAATCAGAGAAGATGGAGTCAGGGTGGAAGTATTTGAACTAAGGCTTTGATTATGAAGAGCCTAGGAAATACTGATGCTTTTTGCTTTAAGATAGAAAACAGATTGGTCAACTACCATGCTAAATTCATTTATCTCAATAATTAGAGCCTTTTTACTACTTAGTGTAGTATTTTTTTGTAATTATAAAAATGGTTTTATTCTTCTTGGGTTATGGTGGCCCTTCCAATGGCTCCCATTGTGTAGGCGCCCAAAGAGACCCATGGACTAATCTCCCATGGAGACCTCACAGCACCCCACTGCAGTCAAGAAGTGCTAACTTGAAACTATTAGTGTACGTGCTCTTTTAAGTTCACATGACAGTACTGAACACTGGGGGACTGTTATGTCATACAACTCTGCGCTCAATTGTGATTGTAGCTGTTGGAAAGTAGATACTGCAAAATACCACATTAGAAAATAGTTAGCCATACTTTAATAATCTTTTAATTTTTGAGATTATAACATACTTGTATCATTTCCACCTTCCATCTCTTCCTTCCAGTCCCTTGCACATAGCCTTTCTTGCTCTCTTTCAATATCATGGCACCTTTTGTCAGTGTTTATGCCAGTCCTCCTTGTAGTTGGCCCCACCAGCCAGCCACTACGATTACTATTTTGTGGGCTTTTACAGAGATTAAAGTCTCTCCATCCATCCATTTCCTCCATCTTCTCACTACAAGGAGGAAGCAGTTGGTTTGGAGGAGTCGGAGACAATTTTGAACTTTTCCCACCTGGGTGGGTTCCTCTTCTGGCTGAATGTATGGAATGAAACTCTGTTAATAGTGGAACCTTCAGAGGAAAGCAGTAGTAAGGGCTGAGACATCTCCTAAAGTCGGCTGGGCTTTCCTGCCTGCCCTTCCCGCCGAATGGAACTGCTGTTTCACATACAGCTACTGACCAAAGATGGCTGTCTTGACCTGAGAAACCCAGGGCACAAGTTGGTTTAGCTCAACTGAAAATTGGGCCCTGATGTATAAGTTTTCCTAATAAGCTAGGGCCAAGAAGACTTCTGCAATATGTCCTCCGGTTATGAAGTTTCACTGTGGAGTTGGAAGCCAAAGCGACATCTAATTCAAGCACAGGTCCCCTGGGCTCATTAAAGAAAAGAAACACGGGCTAAGCCCAGGGGACCTGAATATCCTAACTTTCCCACCTGTACAATGCAAGTCCCTCACAGATCATGAAAGGAAGCAAGTCCTTTAAACAGTGAAATGAAGGTTAGGCCACACAATGTGAGCATATGCACACGTGATACAGAAGTTGGAACAGTTATGAAAGATATCCCCACAACATAGGATGCTTGTTTCTCCTGCCCATTGTAATAAAAACAAGAACACAACAACAACAACAACACAATGAAACTACACAACACTGCAAAGCAGAGGCTCTGCCTAGATTGACTGCCAATGCTGTGGTCATGTGAAGTTCCTGAGCTGAAAGCAATCTCCTTTTCAGTGCCTTGTTTACCACACCACAATGGTATTGTTGGTGTATCTTTTTTTTTTTCTTTCTCTGCAAGCATTTCTCAGGGAAAATATGAAGTTGATAAAAATGTCAACATTTATTCAATCCCTGTGATGTGCCAAGTAGGTTTTTGAAATCTATTCATGTATTATCTCATTTATACCTAAAATAAAACCCCACAACAATAAATACAGGGATAACCATTACATCATTTCAGTACGTGGGGACAGTGAGCCATCTATCCACACCCTTCCCTGATAAAGTGGTGGAGTCCGGGTTTGTGCCTTTGAAGAATTACTTAGTTCATAGCTGCAGCTCTAATTACTGTGGTGATTATGGTAATTACCCTGGTAATTAAGGTATATCACCTCTAATGATAACACTGTTGGCAAAGTAGGGGAAACTTGTTAGTGAACGAAAACTTGTCTAAAAGAGACAACAATACCATTATAATTTAGACAAGTCCTTGGGACTGATGGGGCTTCCGGTCCATTCTTGGTGACAGTGTAATTAAGTGAATCAAAAACAGTCTGAGTAGCAAAAGCCAGTGTCTTTCAATAGTTAAAAGCAGTGAATCAAACAGATTGAATTCAACCTTATTACAACCATAAATGAGCCTAGATGTAAAATATCCATGGCTTTATTGAGACAGCAAAAGTTATATTAAGCTTTTTTCAGAGTTAATGATTTAAAAAATCATAGTCAATGAAAAAACATAATTCTATGAGGGAACACTCACACACAGAGACACACACCAACATCCACATACTCACTTACAAACACCCTCATTTACACACACACTCACACACTCACACACATACACATTAGACTATTGCCATCCCCTCAAATATGTCCCTTCAATTTCCTTGCAGTAGGAACCAGCGACTTGTCTTCTGAAATTAGAGTTGGGCATCTTTAAATGGTAGTAAGGACAGAAACAGCATTGGCCATTTCTAGGTCCAGTTTATTCCATTTAGCTTCAAAGTATTTGAAATGGATTTGTATTATTATGCCTTCTAAGCTCTTTGGTTTTTTTAATGTTTTCATTAGTATACTAAAACTTTCTTATCCATTCAGTAGCTGGCAAATTTTTTAACTGATTTCCTTTTCGTTGAATAAGCGAAACGTTCAAGAATGTTCTAGGGACATTCAAGGATAGCTCATTGGAAAGAATTATCCTCGTTTCCTGTGTAAACCTTTGGGGGTAGAATTCTGGATTTTCTGGTAAGAACATATTCAGCCTGGTAAGAACTTGTGAATCTTAGCTCTGGAGCATCTGCATCACATGGTACACCAGCAGAGCACTCCTGCATCACATAGTACAGCAGCTCTGCAGCATCTGCATCACATGGTACAGCAGCTCTGCAGCATCTGCATCACATGGTACAGCAGCAGAGCACCCCTGCATCACATGGTACAGCAGCAGAGCACTCCTGACAGCCATGTTTGCCCCGCCCTTCTCCAGAACACAGAGCCAACTCATGTGCTTCTCCACTTCTTACACACACACACACACACACACACACACACACACGCGCGCGCGCGCGCGCACTCATGCACATGCGCACATGCACACATGCACACACAGGGAGAGAGAAAGAGAGAGACAGAGACAGATAGAGAGAGAGGAGAGAAAGAAAAAGACAGAGACAGAGACCAAGAAAGACAGAGACTGAGAAAGAGACAGAGACAGACAGAGAGAGAGAAACACACATACTCACATATGAAAGAAAACAATAGCTTTTGTACCGATGACTGTTCTCCTACAGCAAAGCCTCTCAAAGACGATTGAGGGGCAGCACCGTTAAACTGTCCAACAACAAACTACATTGAAAATAGTGAGATGGGGTGGAAGGACAGCAAAGACACATGTAACTGTTGTGCTGCCTAAACCCGATAAAGTGCATCCCAACTGTGAGGTAACGTGTGCAATTAAAACAATGCACCAAGCAAAGTAGGGTGGAAATATTTGCAGCAGCATAACTACCTGAGGGTTTACTGTGCTCTAAGTCCCTTATGTTCTGTAACTGAAAAATACATATAAGTTTGAAAACGAATACTGAGATAATTCTCAAGGTCTTTAACACTCATTGCCTAACTTCAGGCATCACAATTTTACCACGTGCTGCATGCTTTTTAACTCAGGACACATCTCCTATGGTGATGTCAGAGATGTAAGAACAAAGCCTAAATCAGAAAATCTCATTTAGTTATTTCAGACAACAGTGAATGAATTTCCTTGCCCCTGTACTAGGAAAGATTTACAATATTAAGGAATATTCAGAGATCCTTGTCATTTTAAAATATTGTTTCAGTAATGTGAATATTATGACATAACATAGAAATATGTCCATTGGTCTATTGAAGTTTTGCTGTAATTTTTCTTAATTCACAAGAAAGATAGCATCTAAAATATGCACCAGCTCTTTTAATATTATTCATAGAGAATTATAAACTATCATATTTCTGGCTACTGAGTTGACTCAGTGAGTAAAGCTATTTTCTTTCAAGGCTGACGAACTGATTCAAGTCCTGGATACATGTTGAAAGGAGACAACCAACTTCGTCAAGCCATCCTCTGACTGCCCCATATATACCACGAGTGCTGCATGCACACACAAATATATAATTTTAAAGAGCTGCTTTCAAAGTATCACATTGAAATACTGATTATACTGTTTTATAATAAAATAGGCCATATTTTCTTCACCTTTTTGAACAAATGACTATGTCCAAAACAGCAGAGAAGTTTTAGAGGTTATAAAACTGTTATAGTACATCTGTGTCCGAGCTGCCTCTGAGTTAGGAAAGAAGCATTAAGTGGAACGTGCAATGCCTCAACTCAGTCTGAGTCATTGTTTTTCTTTTTTTTTGGTGAAAATGAGAGAAACACAGCATATGAGAAGCACCCTTGCAACAATACAGAGTACAAGAGAGATTCAATACTCATGATTTAATGACATTAGGTTTACAAACAGGCTGCAGTTTGACTGAATACAGTAAAAAGAATGAAGATTCAAGTTATGATTAATCATTACAAAGGAAAAAGATTTTCATGTCTTATGTGTACGATTGATATTAGGAAAAAAATTACCTGAAACAGAAGGGTAGTTGTCACCTTTAATTGAACAGGTGAAACTGAGTGAATGATTTCAGTTTTTGATCCATTAGCATTCTCTGTGGATCATTCAGATATTTAAGAGGTGCCTGGACTCACACATATGAAATTGGAATAAATATGTAAATACACACCAACACTGATGATATAAGTGCCTGTGTGCAGGAGCTATGTCTTATAATTTTGGCTTCCTCATTGTATCTGGCCTACAACCTGGGGTAAGAAGTGGTCATTAAATGAATAGTAAATAAATCACTGCATTTGTGTATGTAAGGAATTAACATCCAAAGAGAAAAAATTATCAGAGAATGTGTCTTCTTCCTAGCCAGGTATGAATAATTATTTCATGGATCTTCTAAACTGTCTCTCAGTACCCTTCACACTTAAAAATTAAACAAGGTATCTTGGGAGGGGAATAAGGAGGGAGAAGGAGAGGGAGGGAGAGGGAGGGAGAGAGAGAGGGGATGAAGGAAGGGAATAGGGAGGGAGAAGGAGGGAGAGGGAG
>OU015744.1:93218391-93233391 GCA_907169655.1 Acomys percivali
CTGATTGTCCTTGCCTCCGGCTCTAGTGGGCTTGTCATCCTATACATCGATTATGCTATATAGGACCTTCGCTGTAACTCATGTTATTCCTTCTCTTTGAGAATCCCCCCCCCTCCCCGTATGGAACACCACCTTTCCTGCATCATTTTAAAAACCCAGTGTAAGGGTCACTTCCAGCAAGCTTTCAGTTACATGAAAGCATCTTCATGAGTATTAATCTGATTTCTATGCTCCACCTGCATGGCCCCTCATCAGTTGGCAGCGCACATTGTACTGCAATTAAATCGCTAATTGTCTTGTCTACTCCCACCCTGGACTGTAATTTTCTTGAGGGCAGGAGTCATGACATATTTGACTTTATATTCTCAGGGCTCCATGCAGGACTTAGCTAAACAGTGTTCAATAAATGTTTCCTGATGAGCTCAAAAAATAATTAGTGGGATTTTGGAATAAGTGACTCTTTCTCTTTGGGTTTTTCCATTGGTCATTGGAGTGGAATAGAAAACTGTATATTATTTAATATTTGGTCTAGTGTTGAGGTTAATATCATGTGATAGTTATCATTAGTGGGAAATGAGAATGACTATTTAAAAAATGACACTCATTTGGGACATAATTTTGAATTTCTATGAAATGGCAACACTGCTAAAATGCCAGCAATATTGTCTAAAATATTTTCCAGTGAGATGGACGTTTGAGTGCTTAGAATCATAAGCATATCTAGATTTGTATAGAAGAGCTGTTCAGTGAGATGACTGACTGTGCTTTTCTGTTTCTATTAAGATATTCTGGCATCATGTACACACAGCGGATAAATAGTAGCAAAGGTTAGAAGCATTTAAAGCACCCCCAATATATAATGAAAGGGATGCACAAACACCCAGATTGCAATTACAGACTCATAACATTGACACACATAATTAATGAATGACCTTGCCCAAATTATAGGATAGCCTGAATATATATCAAGCTTAAGAAATGGAAATGCTTTCGCTTGGTTCAGCAGGTTATGTTTATAAATTTCAGGGCATCTGTGATCCCTGTGTTTGAGGGTTATGTTTACACATTTAAGTTTAAGGAACTTAAATTAAACTAGAGTCCCAGTAGGTGTACACTGGCAAAGATGCTGCACTTCTCCAATTAGTGGTAAGACACTTGTGCACACACGCTTCTCCTAAGTGAAGAGCTGCTTCTTCTGATCTAATGTATAGCATATTTTTGTTGAAGGGTTTTTAGACTCTGATTTAAGAACAGGTCACAGCCCTAGTGGCCACGTTGCTTGTAGCCAGTGGAGTGGTGCTTTGTATGAGAAAGGTTCCATCTGTGCTGATCCCGGAGTCCTTCCTGCCAAGCGCTCGCATTAGCCTTCTGGAGGAGCTCAGCACTAACAGCCTATGCACTTCTGTTTAAGGGACTGTATACAGCTATTGGGCACTTTGGTTCTTGAGTGGAGTTTAGCAAATGCAAGGCT
Organism: Acomys percivali; assembly: GCA_907169655.1. Lineage (NCBI taxonomy): Eukaryota > Metazoa > Chordata > Mammalia > Rodentia > Muridae > Acomys > Acomys percivali. The sequence goes on from OU015744.1 coordinate 93,219,863, forward strand.
TCATTCATCCCCACTCAGGGAAAGGGCGTGGGTTAGTGCCCAGGTGCCCCCCCGTCTCTGCTTGCAGCTCTGTAGTGCTCCAGAGAACCCATCTCCGCAGGTGCACAGACAGACCCGCTCTGTCCCCATCCGCCTCTTTTATTATGTCCCTCACTTTGTTCTTGTGATTACAGCTTTTGAATCATCGGTGCCTTTTGAGAAAAAAAAAAAGACTCATTGTTTAGTGGATTTTAGTGTACTGTGAGGAGGACAAGGTCTTTGTAATAGTAAATAGCTTTTAATTCTGGAAAATAAATAATTTCATCAGAATCTTGATAGCAGCACGCCTTCCTTTGTATATGACAAAGATACCAATAACAATTCAATAACTTCATTTTAAAAATATCTTAGATGTGAATTTGTTCTCTAAGATTCTTAGTAGATGCTATCAAGTGACCCTTCACAGTTACTTGGCTTCTCATATATTCAGCAAGTGGGTCTTATTATTTTTCATCCTTATCATTATCAATAGTAAAATTCCTTTTTAGTAATCACATTTTTTATTTAAAATGAGTCTGCAATAGTTATATAGTAGTTATATACTAATGAGGCAATTGGATTAACTCTTCTGTAAGTAGCTTGCCCATGCCCAGTTTTCTTTTGGCGTATTCCACGGTTTCTTCTGTTATGAATTAGTTTTAGGCTAAATATATCAACACATTTTGTCTGGCATGTATTACAAAAGTTGACTTCTTTAATTTATCTTTCATATTTGGTAGTGCATGCCTTACGCCAGCTTAAACTAATTAGGAGGAGGCACCGCACAGTGTTTCCTCTCTGGTTTCTCGTGATGCATGATCCCCAGGAACAGGTATCAACAGACCCATGGGAAAATCTGTGATGATGAGCCTGACTCTGCCCAGAACATTCCTCTTCACTGGGATTTTTACCATCTTCTAGCCTGGAATTTCTAATTTATTTGGATGCTGAATTCCTCAACATGAAATTCAAATGATGCAGATTTATTATGCTACAATGAATTACGTTGAGGTAAATGCTATATTCCAGTTATGAGATTATAGTTCTGTACCTATTATAATTACTACCATAATAAAATCTGATCAACATGCACACACATGCATGCATGCACTCACACATACACCTGCACATGCAAACATACTCACACACATACACACAAGCAAAGTAACACACATGCACATAAATTCACACACAAGAGCACTCACACTTATGCACACACATGAACACACATAGGAACACTCACATACATGCACATACAAGCACACTCACACATATTCACACACAAGCACACCTACACATGCACACACATGCGCTATGGTACTCAGATTTTGGTGAAATATCAATGTTCTGTATTGCTTGTGCTTTGTTAATACACATGCACACATAAGCATGCTCACACCTATGCACACACATGTACACACATGCTCACATAAGCACATGCTCACACAAGCACATGCACACACATGCACTATGGTACTCAGACTTTGGAGAAATATCAATGTTCTGTATCACTTGTGCTTTGTTAACACACATGCATACATAAGCATCCTCACACCTATGCACACACACATGTACACACACATGCACACGCAAGAACACTCACACACATGCACACACGCATACACATAAACACGCACAGGCACTATGATACTCAGAACCAATGTTGGGTATCACTAGTGCTTTGTTAGGCTGTTCTCCGAATATCTGGTTTTTCTAAGACATGCAGCTACTGTAAGTTCACTCTCAGAGGAGGGGGTAGGAAATCTTCTGTTCTTAGTTGTCAACTGAAATTCAAGTGGGTACGCATGCACTTCTGTGCACAAGCCCGCATGAGATCCACACGTTAGCAGTTGCGTTCAGGAGCAGGCGTGCAGGTTTTTATTTGAGCCAGTGAGGTAGCCACAGATGTGATCTTACTCTCAGCCCGACATGGATCCACCCGCTGCTGTTTTCCTCTCTCCAGCCGCTGTGCAGCAGTCCTTGCTCTGAGAGCCGGCTGCTGAACAAGTTTCAATTCTTACTAGCAGCGAAGCTTTCCTCGCACCACCATTGTGTTTAGGACTGCAGGTCAATAAACATTTTTAATGTGCACCTGATGGATTCATCATCATTGTGAATGCTTGCACTGTGGCTTGTGAACTATGCAATTAGTTTTAAAGTAGAGTTTTTAAAAAGTGCATGCTTTTAGGAGTATTTACGTGTATTTTTCTTACAGCTTTATTATTATTTAGGTGTTTAAAAAGTTAATTTACTTCACTTTATATTGTAAAATCCAAGACTGAAACCAGCCCTTTAAATTTCTAAATAATCAGCATCTAAGGTTATTTATGGAAAAAATCATCATTTTTTTAAATTGAAATATCACTTTAATTGTCAACCTCCTTAGCACATTTTCTGATGAGGCTTTTGAATTCTTGCTCAGCTGAGTTTCTGCACAACAGTATTCGAATGTCTCAAATGTACAATAATATATGGTACAATCTGTCGGGGGAGTTGCTACCATCAGTGTGTACTTCAACATTTCTTTGCCTTTTTTCTTGTAGTTGGCTGCATTTGGTAAAATCTTACCCCAAGATTAATGAACGCTTTTTTTAGTAATAGGTTAACTCTTGAGCTAAACTTAGGACAGTGTTGTTCCCCTATAGGAACATGAAATAGGATATACAGTATTTATTTAACTTATGTGTGAGTCTCAATAATATTATTTTAAGTATAGTTATAGAAACCTCTCTCTCTATGTATATATATATATATATATATATATATATTGTCAACTGTTATTAGTAATGTGATTTTCCACAGTATTTTTATAATTTTTATTATAATTTACTTACATCACGTCTTGTCTGTAACCCCCTCACTGTCATCTTCCTGTTGCCATGCTTCCTCCCTCTTCTGCCCTATTCGCTTATTGTAGTATAACACAAAATAATTGTTATTAAGGTGAGAATTGTAAGAAGAGCCTTTCATTTTCAAGTGCTTCAGGGTGAATTTAAATGACTCACTTATTTTTTTTTATGTAACTAGTTGTGTATAAAAGTGAGTATAATTTTGTCCTTTTGTTCTACATATTTGCATTGATTTTCCTTTTTCATCTTAGTGCAGTGGTTAGGACACCAGATAGAGACTGGATGGCAATTTTGATACTGGACATCTTTGTTTTGACCTAAAGTCAATGTGATTCTTTTGTACAATGCTCATTATTGCTCACTAGTAGTTTCTATTTATTATGCTGGAAATTACACCTGTCACAGTTTTTTTTAGAATATGATCCCATATATACATATATATATATATATATATATATATATATTCCAATGACTACTCTGTGTGTGTGTGTGTGTGTGTGTGTGTGTGTGTGTGTGTGTGTGTATTTGACCATGCTAGGAACTGAACTTTTGACCTTACACATGCTAGGAAAGCATTCTGCCACTGAGTAATATTCCTGGGTCATGATATTGTGTAGTTTATAGTTTATTAAAACATTTTTCCTAATGTCTAACTATGCTTCTATCTGTGGAATCAAACTTTTTGATATGGTATATTTTCTCGTGTGTGTGTGTGTGTGTGTGTGTGTGTGTGTGTTGTGAAGAAAGGGGTTTTTATTGTGAAAATTTTCAAAATTTACAAAAGTGGAATGGACAAGAACATTCTATCCAGCTTTAGCAACATTTTACCCAATTCATTTAAAATCACTCTCTTCCTTTTTCATTACTGGTGCATCATTTTAAGTACAAAACACCAGGTGATTTTCATCCCTAAACATTTCACTGTGCATTCCCCCAAACTAAGGCAAGGCCTGGCCTTTCGCCACCAGCACACCCTTGTTACCACATCTCACAAAGCCAGTGTGAGTCCTGCGTACATCATCTAAGCACACCCAGTCTGTTTTCAACTTGGCTCAGTTGTGTGAAATGTGGTTTTTCTTGTGATTATTATAATTACAACACAAAACATCTGTTCATTATATTTTATTTTTCATGTCTTGCAACTTTCATTTAAACGCTCATAATTTATATGTTCCTGCTGCACAAATGCCCCTTATGTACTAAACACCCTACTAATGGCTGAAAACCTTGCTATAAATAGTGTTGCCTTGCTTCCCAGGTGTTTATAATTATAAAATAAATCATTGTATAAAATCATAATATGAATTTCCTATATGATGCTCCATCATTTACTAAATATTGTCATATTTTAAATATATTGCTACTTTTCCACAGTTTTTTGTTAAATATTTTTACATATTTATATTATTACACATATTTACATTAAACTACTTAAAGCAAGAAGAACCACAAAACAATCAGGAATTATATTAATGCCTTGAAGAGAACATCTTTCCTGTATTGGTAAGTCCAAAATTCTGAATGTAAATCAATATAACATAAGGCATCTATGTAGACCTAAAAACATCTTAACCCCTAAACAACTAAGCTTAATTGTAAAAATATTGCGATATTTAAAGTTACTTGAGTTCAAGTGTGCTACCTGTTTTTGCTCTATTAGTCCACGGCATCAGGTCTCATAGTAAAGTCCTTGATCTTCTTGGAGTTGATTTTGTTCAGGATGTGAGATAAGGACCAGGTTCAAATTTTATCCCTCCCCGAGTAGCTGCCCAGTCTGACCATCGCTGAGGATGCTGAGCTCCTGCTTCAGTATGACTGTCGGTCTCTTTGTTTTAAAAATGAGGTTGATGCTCTGTGTGAGTCTTCAATTCTATTCTTTTTTTCTGCCTGTGCCTTGTTGCTTTTATCATTAGAGTTATGTGTTGTATCATCAACTGGGATGCTGATTAAGTCTAGTAGAGTTTTGTTTTGGATAATTAATCAAGATGGATTTCTCTACTCTGAGTATTTTATGTTTTCATATGAAATGTAAGATTTTTTTTTTCTCTGAAGAGTTGTGTTGGAAGTTTAATGCCGATTTCATTGAAATTGTAGATTGCTTTTGGTAAGGTGGCCATTTTCATAATATTATTTTTGCCAATCCATGAACATTAGATTTTCTATAATTTCCTTTTTTTTTTCTTTTGGTGTCATAAGGTTTACATTGTTCAAGGCTTGCAACTCCTTGATTGGGATTATCCCAAGGTACATTTTATTTTCGAGGTTGTCTAAATGTAATTGTTTCTTTAGTTTCTTTTCTGCATGCTTTTCCTCTGTGTGTATTATAAGAAGTCAAGTGATTCTTGCGTATCAATTTTGTATCCTCCTGCTTTGCTGAATGTTTGTCAGCTGTAGGTGACTTCTGCCTGAGTCTGTCTCTCGTGTATAGATTCATACAATCTGCAAATGGGTGACTCCTTCCTTTTCTGTTTGCGTCTGCCTTATTATTCCCCAGCTGGTACTCAACCATCTCATTAAAGAGGGCAAAGTGAATATCCATGTTCTGTGTCTGATTTTAGTGGATGCGTTTGGGTTGTTTCTCCACTTAGTAAGAATTGGGGTGAGGGACGGCTGTACGCTGTCTTTATTATGTTAAGTCCCATATATCTCTAGATTATCTAAAAATCTTGTGAAGGGAATTTGTGAGTGGATTTTGTGCATGTAATGAGCTGACCACATGGCTTCTGTCTTTGAGTCTCTTATATGGTGCTTGCTATATTTTTGAGTCGCGTGTGTTGAACCACTCTCGCTTCTCTAGGATGAAGCCAACTTGATGTTCATGGGTGATGATGCCTTTGAATGGTCCTTACCTTTTGTTTTCAAGTATTATATTGAGAACTTTTGCAATAATGTTCATCAGATATATTGGCCTATCATTTTCTTTCATTGTTGAATCTTTTACTGGTTTTGTCATTAGGGTAATACTGGCTTTGTAGGAGTTATTTGTAAATGTTCATTTATTTTCTGTAATAATTTGGCGGGCATTGTTTCTAGTTCTTCTTTGAAGATATGGTAGTTCTACGGTGACTTCCTCTGGCCTTGTGTTTTCCCAATAAGGTTAATAGTCATCATTGTTTCTACCTCCTGGATGTTATGGGTCAATATATATTATTTATTTCATCTTGATTTATATTTAGTAGACCACATATGTCTAGAAATTAATTCACTTATGTTAGAATTTCCAAATTAGTGGAATATAGTTTTCTTTTTAAAAAATTTTGTTTTTGTGTATAGGTGTTATTTGTCTATTTACCACATGTGATATGGTATCCCTGAAAGCTAAAATAGGTGTTGGATACTGTGGAAATGAAATTATAGACAGTTGTAAGTACCAAGTGGTTTCTAGAAATTGTACATTGGTTTTTTTTTTAGACAGACTATAAGTGCTCTTTATCCCCAAGTCATCTCTCCATACTCAGAATATAGATTTTTAAAGGTAGTTTTGTAAGTCTGTAAAATTCATGAGTGCCTGTTATTGTGTCTCTCTTTCATTATTGTCTTGAATTATTGACACTCCTTTTGGTCATTTGGTTTAAATCGTGTCAACATTGTTAATATCTTCAAAGAAACAATTCTTCATTACACTGATTCCTTGTATTGTTTTTATATTTATGTTTCACTAATTTCAGATCTAAATTTTGTTATCTTTTGGACACTTGTCTGTATGGGTCTTATTTATTCATTTTTTTTCACGTGCATCATTAGGTTATTAACATGAGCTCTACATTTTCTAGGCAGGTGCCTACTGCTGTAAAGCTTCCTCTAATGACTGGCCTCGTTAGTGTCATAGATTGTGGTGTATGTTGCTTTCATTTTCATTCAATTCCCCGAATATTTTAAGTTACTTGATATTTAATATTTCATCGAGGGAAATTCTGTCTTTATAATTAAGAGTGGAGCTTATAATTATTTTCCATTTTCATCTTTTCTCAGTAAGTAATTTTTTTTTTAAGTAGGAAGAAGCACTTCTCCTTGGCAGGCAAAACTGACATAACCAGGATATCAGTGTAAAAAACTAATCCTCCTCCTCCTTCTCCTCATACTCACTTATGTATACATATATGTACATCGTAATGCATGTAACTTAGGTGTGGACGTCTTCAAAGACTAGAAGAGGACAGCAGAGTCCTTGGACCTGGCATTGCAGGTGATTCTGAGCTCCTGGAATTGGATTATGGGAATCAAAATGGAGGAATCAAAAGGTGACCTTAATCCTTGAACCATTTTCCAGCCATCCCCTCAAGAGAAAAATAAGGAAGTCAAGATAAAATAGTATTTTGTCAAACATTCTTTTAAACAAATTAAACAAGTCAGTATAAAACTCTCCTGAGTGTTTCTTCTCATTCTTTTCCCTTCTCCTCCTCTTCCTTTATTTGTTCATCCAAAGGACATCCCTTTTATAGTTGAGTTGGTGAATAAAGAAGAAAACTTGACCAGGATCATCTGAATACATCGGCATAGCGGGGCTACACGTTCAAAATAAACTGAATGTTTCTACACGGCATATATCTTTTCTACCCATTTGCGTATGAGTGTGTGGTCAGGTGAATACACACTAGAGTGTGAGTGTGTGCCTGCACACACCCATGGTACAGTCAGCACAGGTGTCCAGTCACTGGAGAATCACCTTGAGAGAAGGACAGTTACTGAATCAGGCGCTGGTTGTTTGACATGCCTGCTGGGCTCGGGGAATCCATTTTCCCCCAGCTCCCCACTACTGGGATTACAGGCACACAGCAATTCTCAGCTTTTTATCTGGGTGGTGGGGACTCTTCATGGTTGCCACTACAGCCTGTTGAACTAGTATTTTTAAACACATTTCTCATGAACTTTATGATTTAAAAATGACAATTGTGCGGAAAAATATTGTTCATTTTAAAGATTAACAATCCTAAATTGAAGATACGGTCTTTTAAGGATCCTGTTTCTCTTATCTACTGTGTTACAGCACATTTGCTTAGGTTTGCACTTGAGGCACACCAACTTACAAATGAGGGTGAGTGGATCTTACCAACTAGCTTTATGTATAATTCATATTTTAAATGAAATAGACCCAATTTTCCCTATGCTTTAGTTTATATCCTAGATTAGTAATATATTTTACCCATAGTTCTCAAAGGAAAGCTCACAAGATACAAAATTTAAAAAGTAGTTAACTGAGGACTAAGTTTTTATAGATGTCTTAGCTTTTGCAGAGTGAATATGTGAGACTTAGTTACATAATTTCCTTATTCTCTTAGTTGGTCTTATAATTTTTACAACAGATGTCCTTTTACAACTTGTCTTTAATCATCCTTAAAAACCCGCCTGTGGCTTCCTACATTCATAATCCCAATTAGTTTATTTTAAATTATATTAAACATATAATATGGTGAAAGAACATATGATCATTTTTTCTTGCTGCAAGCTAAATTTGGTTAATAACTGAAGACAAAACATCACAGCTGGCACATTTAACCAGTTATGGTCGATGTGGAATTTACATTCTGAGGAATGTCACTATAGGGGTTTGCTACACGTCTCATAGCCCATGATAATTTTCATGGGATTTATATTTCCCAAAGAGGAACTGCACATTATGTCTAATCTAGGGGGAGTTTTACAATTCTATACCAAGATAATCCCAATAAAAAGCCTTTATTTTTCAAAAAAAAAAAAAAAAAAAAAAAGAGATCAATATACATAACTGATTGCTTAATTAGATATTTTCTATTTATAGGCTTTTACTAAACATCACAGAAAACCAGAAAAAGGCAACAATGTATTCCCTGTTTCATGTTGATATTATGTTTATAATTTACATGAAAACATATGAATTTCTAGTTCTCTGTTGTGATGACCGATCATTATCCTAATATAAAATATTGTAATCTGAATTTAAATTTAATACAAGTGATTTATTCCCGGCGATGTTCATGGGCCATACTAGACGAGAGAATCCAGAGTAGGGCAGGGGAGATGTCCAGGAAGGGTCTGTATTTGTAATGAAATGTCAGAAGATGCCCACTTAAACTCCTGGCTTTTGGTAGGGGATCTTCTTTCTTACTTTTATTGCTATTGGGAATATTAAAAATTCCTTTAATCTATTACTATGGAAAGTTTGGAAATTCAGGGTGAATAAGCTACAGATGTGGAAAAGCCACAAATGTTTCTTTGTATTTCTAAGGTGGTTCTGATCCCAAGAATATATTTACTTTGAATTTAGATTTTATTTTTCCCTGAGAGCAGACAGCAATAATACTTATTAAAATCTCTTATATATGGGATTGAACTCTAACTAATGTTACATCTCATCATTAGGAAACCAGTAGAATAATATATGATTAAAAAGCAGAAAAATGTTTTGATTTTACAAGTTTGTTTCAGTTGATGAACTTTTGTCTTAATGTGACAAATGAAGATGCAGAATGTAGAACAGAAAAGGGAGTTGTAATTAAATCATAATCTCAAAAAGATAAAGTCAGAAAGTTAAATTATAACTATTGACTATATTATTAAGTATTATAATCAATTATATTCAGTTAAATATGTTGTGTGAAATTATCGGATAGCAGATTTGGTCACTTGGGGTTGCCAACTAGAATCCTCAACTACGCGTAGCTAATAGGTAGCGGCACTTCTTCTGTGTTCTGTCTAAAGTACACGTTTTCTTAATTTTCTTATTTAATCAATTTTCTCATTGTTATCATTTTTTTTTTGATAAAGCAGAGTGTGTTTCTTTATATGAGCCTCATGTTTATGTGAATGCCTAAATCTACCATTCTTCTTTGACTCTCTTCTATCTTCCTTCCCTTTACAAATTCAATGTTATCTCATCCTGCTTCCTCCCTGCACAAATATACAGGTTGATGGCACTTAGCTGTCTTGTCTTTCATGTTCAAGGCTTTAGGCATTTCTGTATTATTTACAAAACAGATTTTCAATGTATCCAGACTGAAATTCAGGACCCACAGTATTTCACTCAAAATCATCCCTCCCAAAAATTTATGGCTTTGTGTGTGCGTGTGCGTGTGTGTGTGCGTGTGTGCATGTGTGTGTGTGTGTGTGCGTGTGTGTGTGTGCGGTGTGTGTGCATGTGTGTGTGTGTGCGTGTGTGTGTGTGCGGTGTGTGTGTGTGTGCGGTGTGTGTATGTGTGTGCATGTGTGTGTGTGTGCGCGTGTGTGGGTGTGCATGTGTGTGCGGTGTGTGTGTGTGCGGTGTGTGTATGTGTGTGTATGTGGTGTGTGTGTGCACGCGTGTGTGTGCACGTGTGTGTGCGTGTGTGTGTGTGTGTACATGCACGCACGCGCGTGCGTGTGCGTGTGAAGAGATCCAACCCAGGGCACCGAAGGCCAGCATTCTATCACTGAGGCAGCCACACCCCACGTCACCAAGTCGCTAATTAATGTTTTCAGGGTATGTAGTCTTCATTTAGCCTCCAGTCATTGCCTGAGCTGCATCCAGTGCACAACCACTGCTGTGTCTGACACAAGTGTGGTTGTGTGTGACTCTGTTGATAACCATCTCAACACGGCCCATGAAACCCTACCACAAAACGAAGAGACTTCACTGTTACTCTTCCACGACAATTTCCTCTTTTATTAATCCTAGGTTGTTTTTGTTTTTTGTTTTTTTGCGAAGTTCTCATTTGATCAATGCGATTTTATAACACGCTATCCCTATGTATCTTTGAGAACTTCATATATGTACACACTGTGTTTTTCATCTCCAACTACTCCTGGATCTTCCCTGTTATGCACCCACACCAACTTTATGCCATCGCTTATTTTTTTTTTCTTCTTCTTTATACCTTACAAGTGTGAGGCTATCCACTGGAGCATGGCCGCCTGCAAGGGGGGCACAGCTCTATGAGAAATCTATCAGATATCAGCTGTGAGCTCACCCTCATCTAAAGTTCTCATGTGCCCCTCTCTGCCCATGCTGGCATGGCAACTGGTTTTATTTCATGGCGTTCTTGCTCAAGCAACCGTGAGTTCAGGAGTTAAATGGTCCTGCCATGTTCAGAAGACACTGTTTTGCCTCAGCCCTCCCTGACCTACTACAGTGTCCCCCCCACCCCCCGCCCTTTGGTATGTTCTCTGAGCCTTGGCGAAGACATGTGATGTAGATATTCCAATTATGGCTGAGCACTCCACAAATTCTTAGTCTTTACCCTTTGACCAATTATGAGCCCCTGTATAAGCCCCCGTCAACTGTGCAAAGAAACTTCTGATAAGAAGTGCAGGCTGCACTGGTCCTTAAGAAGAGAGTGACATTCATTTAATAGGGAGCTCAATATTATATCCACTTATCAAACTAATAGTAGCATGTTCTCCCTTAGGGCCTGTGGGCTTCCTAGGCTGAGATATTTGGTCAGATTTTGTTCCGGTGGTATAAGGTTTACATCTAATCAGAAAGTAGTTGGTTATTCCCATGACGTTCACTCTACTACTGCACTCGTGGGCATAGCTTGCCAGGCTGGTGGCTCTGTAGCTCGTAGGATTCATAACTAGGTAAGGCTGTAGATGATTTCTATCCCCTATAAGCTTGCATAGTGCCTTCCAGTACTCTGAATGTCACCCTGTGAGGAAGAAGCTTCCCCTGTGGGTGCTATCTTGACTTCTCTACATTCTGTGACCAATGCATACAGTGTTCAAGCAATAGAGTCCTGCCATCTTATTCTAATGGGCATCTAAAAGCAACCACAACAGCATGCATTTTTATCAGGGTCTCTGCCATATCAAGCAACAACTTGAGGCAAGGTATAACGCATGCGGCCACTGGGAGGAATATTATCCCTGATGTAAGCTAGCTCGTTTTAAACTAACATGATGCTTATAAAATAGTAGAAATTCCATTATGGCATTGCAAACACCCTCAGTATTAGGTAGCCCTCCTACCATGGCCTTTCCTGTCCCATTCTTACTCAGCATCCTCCTTTACCCTCCATCTCGCTATTTCCTTTCCCCCTTCATATGACCTATTTTGGATTTTTGTTTGTCTGTCCATATTTGTTGTTGTTGTTGTTGTTACTGAAAGTTCTGACTAGAAGATGGTTTTTCTGAACTCTTACACATCCGAGACAGTGTTTCTCTTCCTTTTAGTTTTCAGGGCAAATACTTTGGGAAATGGATTTCCACTCTGAAACTCTTTAGATCGCCATGTTGTCTTACCACATTTCATGCGCGAGAGATCGTAGGAGAGACAAATTTTCATCCCTACTGCTTGAAGCTTTTTTATTTTGTATGAAAGCTGGAGATTTATTTGCTTTTCAATGCCTTGTTATTCCAAAAATAATTTCCAGGGCGGATAGGTAGTTGTAATTTGTTAGGAGTTATTGGGTCTTCAGAGATTGAGTTTTTCTTTCTCAGATCTTACATGAGGAAAAAAAAATACCCTCCTAGGTAAGATAAATTATTATTTCATCTATAAAATGCCTCTAAAAAGGCTCCTCTACAAAAGGCTTGATTTCCAGCACAGATGCTCTCCAAAGGTGAGTTGCTAGTGTGTGTGCTGCGTTGACTAAAGGGTGGACCTTGATGAGTCACACCTGAACCGGCTGACAGGCGCTAGGGCCTCTTTGAGTCACCAGGCCTGCTTCAGCCATGCATCTTCTCTTTGGATCTGTTACTCTGCCTTTCTCTGCTTCCTGGCTGCTGTGAGGTAAGAAGCACCATCTGCCATGCGCCCCCTTCCATAGCGTGCTCCTTTCCCACACCCTGAGAACCAGCTGAGCTGTGTCATCTCAGACTGAGAACTCTGACTTCCCGAAGACAGATGAGAGAGGGAGTGTTTCCGACAAGTGCATTCTCAGGCATCACCGCAGAGGGACATGAACACAGCGCCGTTTGGGAGGTGGTGCCTCTGTGCGTGCAGGGATGATAACTCAGGACTCGGGGCTTGGGAGGCACCTTGTGCTTGGGGCTTAGAGAAGCTGCCTTCCTTTGTTCTTCCTCAGTGCCGCAGGCTGGAGCCCCATGCAAGGCGATGCTGACAGCTGCTGCTGAGCTCACTCCTCGGGTGCATCTTATTCCACAGAGGCCGGGCATGAAAGCTTGGGGAGGGTCCACGGCACAAACCCCTCTATGCCCCCAGAGAAACGTGGCCACCAAGTGCCCTCTATTTAAAGATGAGTTTTTTGAGTTTTGGTTTGTTTTTATTATTATTATTATTATTATTATTATTATTATTATTACTATTATTATTATTATTATTATGTGTGTAGGATAGAGTTATGAAATGGAGAAGTAGAAACAAACCTTAAGAGGTTTTGCATTATTGTTTTGTTACAGATAATTAGGACTTCAGATCTGCATACGCTGGGCCAATTCTGATCTTTTACTAGTAAGCCTTGGTTTTCTTTGGCTATTATTACAATTTCTAAGGATAATTATTGTATTTCTTCCTTACAAACTAAATTTCTAGTTTTATTCTTCTCCTTCCTCCACATTCATTATATCCATTCCATGGATCTTTCGCCTCTTTTTCTCCTTTTTAAAAATTGTTCTGGAATGGATTTGACTCTGTCTTTATATTCTCAATATACTTTTTATTCATGGGATATTGGATCTGTCTTCTCCTCCAATGTGAATTGTAATAGAGTTACCACTTCCTCTGTATGGTTCTGCATTAAATCGTCTCCT
>OU015744.1:93238391-93294613 GCA_907169655.1 Acomys percivali
TCTGTGGCCTGCAGCTCTGCCACTGGCTCTTTGCTTCTAGCTGGCTGCAGGAAAGGAGAGACACATGGGAGCAAGAAAGGCTTCAGAACACATCTTGAAGTGCTGCGCACTCTCCCCCATCCACGTCATTAATCAACTAGAACTCATTGAGGGATGCACCTAACTTCAGTAGATGCTGGGAAAGGTGATTGCCAGCTCATAAAAATAGAAATAAATTTGGGAGAAATTAGCTTTTATAAAACAAATATATTATATAAATTTATAGTATTTGTAACGTGTGTGTGTGTGTGTGTGTGTGTGTGTGTGTGTGTGTGTGTGTGTGATATATCTTAGCATAATAAGCTTGCATACTGCGGATGTAGAGAGGAACCCCTGAGTGTAGGAGAGCTATTTCATGCATAGGCCCTGCATTTTGTAGAACTAACTCCCACTGTGATTCTTATTATTTCTGGTCAGTTCTGTTCTTACCCACACCTCAATTGCTAAATGCTGTGACTTTTAACCCTCTGCTCAGAGTGACTGAATTTAGATAGACGTTTTCAGAATAGTAATTTACTTAGCAGATTCTCATTATGATATATTTAATTGTAAAAATTCTCTTAAAGGGCAATATGTGACATACTCCTGACATTGGTGTTCACACTGCTCACTGAGGTGTGCCCCGTGTGCTTTCAGCATTAGTGCTGCTCTTCCTGCCTGTGCGTGGGTCCAAACTGTGCAGAGCTGCTACGAACACAACCACAGGTTCTCTTGCTATCTGTTGTCATCCTCTTTCCTAAAGTAGCGATGTTGATTCAACTTTGAACACTGATGACTTCAAACTCTTGAGACATTGTTCTTACTCTGTGGTGCTTTAATTTCTGGTACCCAGGAACTTGACTTACTTTCTTGTTAGCCTCCATTTCTCTAGGTTTTCCTGGCCACAGGTTAAGATCTGGAGTAAAACCTGTCACATAAAACCAGTAGTCAGCAGCAAAAGGAAGTCATGCAATTGACAGATTTCTGAAAACAGGTGAAACGAACAAATAAGCACAGGTTTCATTTGTAAGGAAGATGTTTCCTGCATCCCTTTCCTGCTATGGTCTTCATGGATGCCAACCATGTTAGATCAATTTTAATCTATCAAAGATGAATTATTAATAGTTATCCAAAATTTTCCTCTTCCTGATGAGGAAATCATCAAGGAATCTACCCTTGAAATGAGGGGGTAAGAGCCTCCAAGAAGGACCCATGAGGGGAGCATTCAGACCTAACCAATTATTTATCACCCCAGTTTCTGCATCTGTATCCAAGGCACATGCTTTTATGAAAGGAAGGGTGAAACTCTCACACTCCCAGGTTACTTAGGACCAATTATAATTCTAAAAACTATTTACATAAGCTGATACTAACTCTAAAAATTCACTAGCTGTCCACGTAAGTATTGTTCTTGCTTGGTTCCAGGCCAGACTACCTTTCCACTCTGCCTTGTGTGCATGCCAGTGGGTCTATTTCATCTGAGGCCTAGCAGGGAAGCTCTCACCTTCCCTTTTGCAGTTAGTTCTCATGGATAACATTTGAACACCATGGTGACTGAGATTGACCTTCCACAGCGAAGTCAGAGAATGCTATGCTGGGCTTATGAATGACCTGCCGGGTAGAACTGTTTTAGTGCCCTGAACTCAACTCATAAACTGTCATATGAGTAAATTTTTTTCTTGTTCTTCAAGGCAAAAGAATTGCAGGAATCTGTTTTCCATCCTATGTAGAGGTTATTTTAATACTATGGAATGCAAGATATGCCAGGGTTCTTTCCTCTTAATTACTTGCCAGCTATCTTACAATTTTGTGTTAATTTGTGTTTAAGTTTACAAAGAAACAGAAATAAGTCACTAGGAAAACAAGTGAGTACAATTTCTGTGTCATTTCCCATGCTTACCTTGTCTTTCACTGTTTTCTGTGTTCCTTGCCTGCACAATGTAGGCCCCCGCTGGCAACTATAAAGCCAATGTCAAGCATCTCGGGTGTTGAACGCATATTGGCATCATGTTGTGTTTTTCATCTCTACACGCTATCCTTAAATTTTATATGTCTTTTCTGTAATCTGAAATTTATAATATTAGCAATGTCAAAGAGAAAATAATCAATAAAAAAAAAGTAGAGTGGTGGTGGTGGTGTGTGTGTGCGCAAAACTCTATGCTCTTCTCTAAATCAACAGATTCACCAAGGACACATCATTTTCCAGTCCCACTGTAGCGCAAATTGTTATCTTACAGTCCTTTTGGTCAGAAGTCGAAAATGTCTCTTTCTATGCTAAAATCTTCGTGTCCACAGTGCTCCGTTACTTTTTGTAGTCTCTGGGAGAAATGCTGTTTTCTATGATTCTAGCTCTTACACATTTCACAGCATAGAGCTCTCTTACTTCATCTTCAGAATCGGCCTTGTAAAGCTCTTTTCCTCCTTGAGTATTCCATAATTTTCCTCTTATGTGTCTCCTTCCACATCTAACTGCACCGTGGTGCCATGGTGCTATGGTGTCATGGTGCTATGGTGCCATGATGCTATGGTGTCATGGTGCCACGGTGCCATGGTGCCATGGTGCCACTGTAATTTCTTTACTTTCATGGCCAAGTGGTACAGTAATGTTCTGTTGCCATACAATATAATATATGCCCAGTGCCCATTGATTACAAGGGCATCTGTTGTGGGACAATCTGCTGCCTACCACAAACTTAGTACCAACAGCTGGAAGATAGCTCCTGTCTTTCTAGAAGCCTGTTATAGATGACAGCTGATGAAGTGGCTGATGATATTGTGGTCGAGATAAACTAAAAACTGTAATTGTCATATATGAGAGGACCACTCCAACTACAGCACAGACAAGAGTAAAGAGTATGTTGTCTCCAGTGCATTCTGGCTTCTGTGAGGACAAGTAGAGGTGTATTATATTTAGATAATATAGTAAAGTATAGTAAAAGATTAATACGAACGATATCTGTGGAATGAGGTGTGATTGTAGAAATAGGAAGTTTTAAACATCAATGACAAACGTACATTGAGTTTTAATGGTAGTTGTCAGGCTAGGAAAAGAATCTGGGGGTCTGGAGAGATTGCTCAGTGGTTAGGAACGGGCTGCTCTTCCAGAGGACCCAGGCTCTGTTCTAAGTATCTATGTGACAGCTCACACCTACCTGTAATTCCAGTTTCAGAGGCTGCGACACCCTCACGCAGACATACAAGCAGGCAAAACACCAATGTACATAAAAAAGATAGATAGATTAAATAAATAAATATAGAAAAGAGAGGCTGCAGCTGATCTCAAAACTATGTAAGACACAGGTTCTATATATTACTAATACTTGGTTTGATATAAAAAGAGCATAACTTATATAAGAACTCAGGTTCTCTTAGGCAATGTAAATATATTTTTCAGCAGTTAAAGATTACTTTATTCCTTTATGCATACTGATGGTTTTGCACATGTATATTTGTGGGTTTTTTTCACATAAGTGCAGCACCTACAGAGGCCAGAAGAGGGGGTTAGAACCCCTGAAACTGCAGTAAGAAACCTCCATGAATCCACAAATTTCGGGAATTCCTTGTTTTTAATAGCTGAGTAGTATTCCATAGTGTATATGTACCACAGTTTCTTTATCCATTCTTCTACTGAGGGACATTTAGGCTGTTTCCATGATCTCGCTATTATGAATAAGGCTGCTATGAACATGGTTGAGCAAATTTTCTTGTTGTGTGCTGATGCATCTTCTGGGTATATTCCAAGGAGTGGGATAGCTGGGTCTTGAGGAAGCCCTATTCCCAGTTTTCTGAGATAGCACCAGATAGATTTCCAAAGTGGTTGTACTAGTTTGCATTCCCACCAGCAATGAAGGAGTGTTCCTCTCCCCCCACATCCTCTCCAGCATGTGGTGTCGCTTGAGTTTTTGATCTTAGCCATTCTGATGGGTGTAAGATGGAACCTCAGAGTTGTTTTGATTTGCATTTCCCTGATGACTAAGGAGGTTGAGCATTTCTTTAAGTGTTTCTCGGCCATTTGATATGAGCTGGAAATGATCATAATGAGTGAGTTAACCCAGAAGCAGAAAGACTCAAATGGCATATACTCACTTATATCTGCATACTAGCCCAATGGGCATGTCCCACGAAAGCCTTCCCTTACCAGGAAACTGGGACAGAGGGGAGGACATCCTATTGGGACTCTAGATGAAAGAACCATGTGAGAATAGCAATGTAGAAGGATCCAGTGGGTCCTAGAAACCTACAAGTAGAACATTATGATAGGCAGATTTGGGCCAAGGGGTCCCGCTCAAACTAAGGCACTAGCCAAGGACAATACAGGCGGTAAACTTTAAACCCCTACCCAGATCTAGCCCATGGACAGGACAGTCTCCACACTTGAGTGGAGAGAGGGATATGACTTTCTCATGTACTCTGGTGCCTCACATTTGACTATGTCCCCTGGCGGGGGAGACCTAGTGGCACTCAGAGGAAGGACAGCAGGTCACCAAGAAGAGACTTGATACCCTATGAGCATATACATGGGGAGGTAATCCCTCTGAGGAACAGTCATAGGGGAGGGGAGGGAGGGGAGAATGGGAGGATACAAGGGATGGGATAACCATAGAGATGTAACAAGAAAAAATTAATAAAAAAAAAAATAAAAAATAAATAAATAAATAAAATAAATAAATAATAATAAAAAGAAACCTCCATGAGCTGCCATGTAGGTGTTGAGAGGACTGATGGACCAGGGAAGAGCACTTCTTCACTGTTGAGCCATCTCTCCAGTCCCTATAGATGCTATAAGTCCCTAAAATAATAA
This sequence comes from Acomys percivali, assembly GCA_907169655.1. Classification (NCBI taxonomy): domain Eukaryota; kingdom Metazoa; phylum Chordata; class Mammalia; order Rodentia; family Muridae; genus Acomys; species Acomys percivali. The sequence continues at coordinate 93,243,211 of OU015744.1, forward strand.
TAATAATAAATGCACGAGGAGGAACCAGTCTGTATAGAGAAAGGAACTTTTATTGACATATTTGGTTGAGTTGCCCATGGGATATCTAGGTAGAAGTTTGTTTGGAACCAAGAGAAAGAAACATGGAACATAGCTACAGGATGAAGGAAATATAGTTAAGTTTGACAGTAACATGCCTTCTGGTGGTCACGGCGCCAAGTTAAGTCCCAGTTTTACAAGGCCCACACGTATCATTTAGCTGCTTCCAATGTGGAGCTCTGAGGTATTCACTGACTAGAAAAACCCATCTTTCAGGCTGGGAGGTGCTCAGCCCAGTTGTCAAAAAGAAACAACAACAACAGCAGCAGCAGAATATCCATAAAAATCAACAAAATGAAGTGAGCCTAGGCCTATAAAGGAAAAGAGGATCCATTACCAGTAATTTTTTCCTTTAGATTTTAAAAATGGAATAGAGGCAGCAGAGGAAGAATTTGACAGTGCAGTTAAGCCCAGATATTAGGAGTTCAGTTCCCTGGTAGCACTTGCTAGTCCACAAATGCTTGCTAGATGAAAGGAAATCAACACTCACAGGAGAGCGAGAGAGGTCATGTGAAGAAAGGGAAAGGAAGGGAGAAAATAGTTGAGTTGAGGATCTTGTGAACATAAATCAATAATGTTGATTTTTTGACACACCTGGGAAACTATTTCTGAAGTCCCTTCCAAAGGAAATTTAGAACTAACTATTCTGGGCAATGGCAACATACTAAGAAAGGAATTAACCTTTCAAGGGGTCACAAAGGAACATATTTCTTTACACGCATACATTGTGGCACAATTGGTAAAAGACATCTACTTTATTTCTTTGTAACTTCATTATGTTTTTTCTCCAAAAAGCTTAAGTGAGAAAGCAGCGACTTAGTGGTTCTGTCTGGACTGTTTCTGTTGAGTCTGAATTGAAAAGGAGTTTTGATTGTGCGGATTCATGATCAGACTCAAAAGTGTGTGCCACTGAGTTTGATCTCCATTCAAGCCAGGTTTTTAGGCTTTTGACATTGTGAAGAAATGGTGACAGATCGAGGGATCAAAAGAAAAATCACTGCAGATAAAATTCAGTTCACACATTTTAAAGACAGGTGTGTGCACTCTATAGCATTGGGGTGCAGGGTCAAGCTGTTAGTGTTGATGAGATGGCAGCTCCAGAGAACAGAAAACATTTTCTGTTGTGATGACAGTGAGCGACCAACACACTGATCTTTAGTCCTCATGTTTGCCAGAGGGAAAAAGGGAACAGGGCAGCAAAACACACACCCTCAAAGCGGTTTCCTCAAATGCCGCCTGAAATCTCCCCAAGCCCTTCTTAGTTAGGGTTGCAAATGAGAATTCTAACTTGGCCTAGTGAAAGTCATCTTTTCTTGCCCTTTCTTTGTTTCTAACTATTAGACAAAAACTACACAGGACTTTTTTCTGTATTAGAATAATTCATTTTGTGTGAGCTCCATGGTATATTTGCTACGATTTATTTAGAAATTTTAGAATTCATAAATAATTCTAATTTATGAAGTTAGAATGATGAAATCTCAGAATTTTAAAGTGTGTGTGGTCACAAAAGTTTGCCTTCCTTACAGTCTTATATAATCCTCATGTCAGAAAAATAATACATCATAAAAATGATAACTGCTTTAATAACTATTTATTTTTGATATCGCCTGTGGGGTTCACATGGGGTTAAATGTACGTAAAAAGGAAAGTAGAGAGGGAAGGAAAAAAGAGGAAAGAGAAATGAATGAAGACAAAGTGTGAAAAGCATAGTTGTATACAGAGAGATATAATACCACTTTAACTAAGGATATATAAACTAAAGATTCTGGTCAAGAAGTTTTGACCATTGACTTAAAAGCCATTACATTAGAATTAGAAAGGGGAAAGATAAAGCCTGGAATTTGTAATAGAAAATCAGTAAACACCTTAAATTTCTTGATTTAAAAATTTTTTTAAAGTCTTGAATTCCTTTTATCCTCACTGCTACTGCTTAAAAAAAAAAAAAAAAAAAAAAATCCACCCACTCCTCAAGTCTCTGTCTGTATGTAATTTCCAAGCTCCCTGGAGGCTTGGTGAATTGTGTAGCATTTTTCCAGAAAAGAAGATTGCCTGGCTAAAAACTGTAGCAGATTGCAGTCTGGGTACAGCTCAGCTATCACAGCATTTACCAATAATGCACTTCTGAAGTCTGTAGGTGGATCCAGAGGCCCTGTTACCACTGTCAACACAGGTTGACTGCCTCAGACTGCAAAGCATGCTCTCATGGAAACAGAACGAAGGCTTGGCAAAACTTCCCATGGTCTCCAGTGAGTGCATATTGTAGGTAACAGTAGGATATCCATGGGGTTAAACTGTTTACACTAGTATTGCATAAATACTTCAGTTTGACCATTTAATTGAGCCTACAAAACAAATCGTTTATGTTTTAATTAATTAATTAATTAATTCACTTTACTTCTCGGTCATACACCCCTCCCTCTTCTCCTCCAAGTCCCATCCTCCCCCGTACCCCCTTCCTTATTCTTTGGGAAAGGGGAGTCCCCTACACACCCACCCCAGCTCATCAAGTCACATAGGGACCAAGTTCGTCCTCTTCTCCTGTGGCCTGGCAAGACAGTCTCTCCAAGGGGAACTGATAAAAAAGAAATAGCAGGCAACAGTGTCCACGTCAGCCAGTTCCTGCTGCTTCCCCTACTACTGTGCCCACATGAGGCCTGAGCTGCCCACTGGCTATATCAGTGAGGAGGACCTAGGCCCAGTCTGTGCATGGTCCTTGGTTGGTGCTTCAGAATCCACAGGTCCCTCTGGGCTCTGGTTAATTAGATCTATTGGTCTTCTTTTGGAGCCCTTTCACCTTTTATCCATTCCTCCATTTTTCCACTAGACAACTCCCTATGCTTCGCCTAATGTGTGGCTGTGAGTCTCAGCATCTGTTTTGAAGCAATGCCGGGTGAAAACTCTCAGAGGACAACTGTGTCAGGCTCCTGTCTGCAAGCATAGCAGAGTATACTTAATAGTGTCAGGGGCTGGCTCGCTTCCAGGCGTGGGTCTTGGGTTGGGGCAGGCATTGGTTAGATGTTCCCTCAATTTCTTCTCTATCGGCTTTATCTTTATTCCTGAGTGTTCTTGTAGGCCAGGTAATTTTTGGGTCAAAGTTTTTATGGGTGGTTTGGTGTTCTCCTCCTCCCATTAGGAGTCTTGTCTAGTTAGAAGGTGCCCTTTCCAGTCTCTGTGACCCCTGTGACTAGGAGTCTCAGCTATAAGCTAAAATCCACTTATAAATGAGTATATACCATGTGTGTCTTTCTGGTTCTGGGTTACTTCATTCAGGATGATCATTTCTAGTTCCATCCATTTGCCGAGAAATTTCATGATTTCCTTATTTTTAATGTCTGAGTAGTATTCCATTGTGTAAATGTACCACAGTTTCTTTATCCATTTTTCAGTTGAGGGGAAACCAGGTTGTTTCCAGATTCTGGATATTATAAATAAAGTTGCTATGAACATAGTTGAGCAAATGTCCTAGTTGTATGGTGGAGCATCTTTCAGGTATATGCCTAGGAGTGGTATAGCTGGGTCTTGAGGTAGAGCTATTACCTGTTTTCTGTAAAAGTGCCAGATTGATTTCCAAAGTGGTTGTACAAGTTTACACTCCCACCAGCAATGGAGGAGTGTCCCCCTTTCTCCACATCCTCGCCAGCATGTGCTGTCACTTGAGTGTTTGATCTTAGCTATTCTGACCCGTGTAAGATGGAATCTCAGAGTCGTTTTGATTTCCATTTCCCTGATGACTAAGGATGCTGAGCATTTCTTTATGTGCTTCTAGCCATTAAAGAATCATCTGTTGAAAATCCTCTGTATAGCTCTGTGCCCCATTTTTTTAATTGGGTTATTTGGTTTGTTGGGGTTTAATTTTTGAGTTCTTTATATATTTTGGATATTAGCCCTTTGTCAGATAGAGGATTTGTGGGGATTTTTCCCAATCTGTAGGCTACCATTTCTACTATTGACAGTGTCCTTTGCCTTACAGAAGCTTTTCAGTTTCAGGAGGTCCCATTTATTAATTATTGATCTTAAGGCCCGAGCTATTGGTGGTCTGTTCAGGAAGTTGTCTACTGTGCCAATGAACTCAAGACTTTCCCCCACTTTCTCTTACTTTAAAAGATCTCTACACTGCAAGAACTCAGTAAGTTAAAAAAAAAAATCTATTATTTGACATTTTAAATTTTTCCCTAAATTATGCAAATACTTTTTATATTACTTATGGATATATTATTTATAAACATTTTGCTAAGAATAAAATTATATGAAATTCTATTCATTATTGTATGTACTTGTGTACAGTGTGTCTCTGTGTGTGCGCGCGCATGTGGGTGTATACGTGTAGGTGCATGCATGCCACAATGTGCATATGTTGGTCAGAGGACCACACGTAAGGGTAAGATCACGTCCTCCATTGTGGATTCCAGGAATTGAGCTCAAGTTTCAGGCTTGCGCAGCAGATACTCGCACACTCTGAGTCTCCTTGTATCCTCCTGTAATGGCTTTACTGTGGGTGAAGAAACACAGAGTTTAAATGATGCCTGCAATTTCCTAGTTTATAAGAAACTAATCTAGAAATTGCACCCCCATCTCCTTTGACTAAACACCTTGGACACTGGTAGCTAGTCAAATGGAGATGCTCCGTGACAAAGGCCCACAGTTTCATTTGGGAGAGATGCACCCTGGTAACTGTTAGGAACTGAGTAACTACAGGGAGAGAGGTTGGCACAGATGCACAGTGCTGCGGCCACTATGATTCTACCATTCTGGTCATTCTGGATAAGGAAAAGAAAGACACCACAGACAGTGGGTCTGACCCCAGAGGCAAAGGATGCTCTTGTTGTAGATGGAGGGAGGCAACTTCTGTTACAGCCAACTCTCTCTTCCTTGACTGTGATGCCCTCAAAAAGTAGTAGAGATAGTAATAGCTGGATGAATTCGACCTTCTTTCTCAAGACATCAAGCAGCATGAAGGCAAAGCCATTCCCTGCGAATTCTTGTCCTCCCCATACACCACAGGAGGGTGAACTCCACACCCAACCCTCCCTGAAAAAAATACCTTCCTGTATGCAAGAACCTAAACCCGAACTAGGCAGGTGCAAACACACTTTATCCTGAAGACCACATGCAGATATTGCTCAATGTGGAGTGAGCACAGCCTTCCCTCCAGAAAGCTGAGCAGAAAGGAAATTAAAAACAACAAAATTGGAGTTATAAAAGACTGCAATTCACAATAAGGGATACACATGCCTATGTTCTTAAGAAATACATTTCTTCCAGAAGTAAAAAAGGCAAATAACTTCGTTAAATGTTCTCAGATTTTTTTTTCATAAAAGTATTAACTATATAAGCTGACTGAAGTCTTAATTAAAACAAATTGTTTCGTAAGTTTTTTTTTTAAAGTAACTAAACTAGTAACACATAGTTGGGAGTAATACATATTTTCTTTTCATTTTAATATTTTATTAGCATATATTAATCATACATTATGGTGTGTTTTATTTTTTTGACATTTTTTTATTAATTTATTCATATTACATCTCAATTGTTAGCCCATCCCTTGTATCCTCCCTTTCTTTCCTCCCTCCCTCCCGCTTCCCCCTCTACTCCCTTCCCCTATGTCTGTGACTGAGGGGGACCTCCTCCCCCTGTATATGCTCCTAGGGTATCAAGTCTCTTCTTGGTGACTTATTATCTTTCCTCTGAGTGCCACCAGGCCTCCCCATCCAAGGGACATGGTCCGATATGGGGCACCAGAGTTTGTGTGAAAGTCAGATCTTATTATGGTGTTTAAATACACGTACACAATATATTTCAATCATATTAGCCCCCGTTTTGTGCTCTCGTGTCCCCCTCCCACCCGTTATTCTTTTTCCTCTTTCCACACCACCCTGTTTTGGTTTTCACATCTCGGCTTCTGTGACACCATGCGCGGGTTACATGCACATGGTGGGAATGTGTTCACTGCAGGATGCTCACTGTGCCAGTGGGTACACTTTGAGGAAAATGTCTCTTTCTCCTACCTAAATTGTTATCTGACTATAAATCCTTGTGGAGGTGTGTGGCCCCATGAACCCTTTCTCCTTCCATGGCAAGGAGTTGACATGCTCTATAGCAGCTAATCACAGTTCAACAGCTCAAGATTAACAACAGAAACGGTATGCCCAGAAGTCGGTGTTCTATGCACGCACCTCTCCCTGTTTTTCCTTGCATCTTTCTTCTGCTTCCTGTGTAATGTTCTCTAAAGCCTTGCAGAGGAATGTGTCAGCCAAGGTGTTCATCAAGAGATGAATGGTCAAAGAAAATATTGTGCATATACATAATAAAATTCTATTCACTTTCAAAGAAGAGTAAGATTTTAAAAAATTGAAGAAAAATGGGTGGAACTGAAAATTATGTTAAGTGGGGTAACAAGATCAGAAAAACATATACTGCGTGTTCACTCTCATATGCAGATCCAATGTTCTGTATTTTAGATGTGCGCATTTATATCTGGATGAGTATGGGGGGAGCACACAGAAGTAAATGTGGCCCACGGGAGTGGAAGGAAAGATTCTTTAAGTGAGAAAGTCGATATGTATGCAAGTGGAAAGGAGACTAGTGGAAATATGAATGTTTTGGTTGAGAAGACCAACCAAGATCAAGGAAAATTAAGCTACACTTGGTAAGCTAATAAAAATAAATGAACAAACAAACAAACAAACAGATAAATGTTTGTATGGAGATAACTTGTGTGTATGGATAAAATTGTTCCCAGAAGCTATAGGTTATTACACAAAAATCCCAGTGCCTCTGGTGTGTGATATTCTTACAAGCTGGGTCTTCAAAGGTAGTGTAAGCCCTACAAACAACACAGGCGGCTGCTTCTGTTGTTAGTTCCTCCCTATAGCTCTATAGAGATGCTGTAGCTGATGAAGCTACACATCTTGTTTGCAGGACATAGAAAAATCAAGCTGGAACTTAGCTGGAAGCTTCCCCTCTGTTGGCTAGCTCTCACGGTGCTGGAAATGACTATGCAGAATGCTATCAAAAAATTGTCATTGGCTGTCTTACTCATCTCTGGGCCCTGTGCACAACAATAGCAGACAGTCAGTCAAGATGAGTCCACTGGTATTAAAAATGGCAAGTCTATAGTAGGAGAAACCACCTGCATTCTTTTTTCTTTTAATTAAAAAATGTTTTAATTTATTCACTTTACATCCTGACTGTAGCCTGCTCCATCTGCTCCCTGTCCTACCCTTTTTCTTTCACTCCCCCTCCTCCCTCTTCTAGTGCTGAGAAAGGGGGAGCCCTCCTCCCCTATCATCTGATCCCAGACTATCACTTCTCTGGACTGGCTACATCCTCTTCCTCTGTGGCCTGGCAAGGGGGAAATGACCAATGAGTGGGCACCAGCGTCCCCATATTTTGGAACCCAGGAGGAGACTGTGCTGCCTATCGACTACATCTGAGCAGGGGGTCTGGTTGGTCAGAGAGCCGTGACATTTACAACCAATTGATCACAACCAGCTACAGATTCCTTTGTCCATGGCAATACCACCCTGAACATGCCTGATCTCTTCTGACTAACTCTGTATTCTCACCTGACTTGACGACAGCGTCACAGGAGGGAATTAACACCTGACACTGCAAAACCCATCAAAAGCCCACGATAGAGAAGGTCCCAGGCCTTCCCTAGTTGGGAAGTTATTGTTGTAACTTTACTAAATTGGCATTATGTGCCATCAAATGGCTTTTTAAATAAATATGTTTGTGTATAGCAATTAGGCTGCTGTGAACTTTGGCCAAGGAGGCTTCTTTTTATAGCGTGTGTATGTGGGGGTTGGGGCAGGCAGAGTCATTACTGGGGAAAGCACAAAGAATAAGTGGTGGTTAAACATCCAGTTAAGAATGGAGCATCTATAACAGCCCTCCAAGGCTTAGGGAACACTGAGGAAGAATGAGTTTTTCAAAGACTAGGTTCCACTGTCCATTGATGAAGAGTTACAGGTTATGCTAAGGGATTAAAGTCCAATATTGGGAGTCTGTCTTGTTTGATTCAGGTGCTCCCATCACACTTGTTGATGGATGGTTCACAGATGTTTTGTCCAGGCCCCCCCACCCCCACTGACCCTCCATTCTCCAAGCCCAGACCTGTCAGCCAGTGATACCAGTGTTTCCAGTTTCTGTCACTGTAGAGCATTTTAAAAATTTATTTATTTAATCACTTTACAACCTGACTTTTAGCCCCCACCCTCTTCTCCTGCAAGTTTTGCCCTCATATCCCCCTTATTCTCCTTCTTCTCAGAGAAGGCGAGGCCCCTAAGGGATACCAACCCACCCAGACATCTCAAGTCACAGCAGGACTAAGCATGTCTTCTCAGACAAGACAGCCCAGCTAGGGAAAGGCAGGTAACAGAGTCAGAGACAGCCCCTGCTCCCATTGTTAGGGGACCCACATGATGACCATGCTGCACATCTGCTGCATATGTGTAGGGGGTGTAGGTAAGGCCCATGTGAGCCCTTTGGTTTGTGGTTTAGTCTCTTGGAGCCCCCACTTGATCAGGTTAATTTACTCTGTAGTTGTGGAGTTCTTCAACCTTGGAGATCAGTGCCATTGGCTTGGGCTTTCTTTTCCTTTCCTGTCTAGAGCTGCCAGAGAGGCAAACCTTTCCAGTGGTCCATACCTTGCACATTTGTGTTACACACTTTTCCTTGGATCTTCTCACAATTATGAACCTCCCATGCGTGACTAAATATATTTCTCACCAAAGGAGCACCAAGTCTCTATCATACAAACGTCCTCACAAATATCTCAAGAAAACGGGAAGTTCTTGGTCCTTAAAGTTTCTAGGCACAGACACAGATGGATAGACACAGATAGACAATGCTGAAATGATCTGATAAACTGTAGTTTGGGGCAGGAAGATAGAGGTAAGAGCCCATATTCCCCCAGGGCATTTTGGAAAGGATTATTGGACATTAGGCACTTTTCACCATGAAGTCATATTTTAACACAACTCCTGCCTGAGGGACTCTGGGTGAATAACATTGGCAAATGCCTTAGGGGACCAGAGGCTATTACAGAAAAACAGTAGAAATTACAAGACTAACAGATCCCTTTCTAAATCCAGGGCATTTCTGGGGAGAAATGACTTAGCTGTCAGATACACCTCTCTGGTTAACTATCTCATAATGCTAGAGAGTTATAAAAATTGTTGCTGCCAACATGATTTTTAAATTAGGCCAATTAGACTGAAAAGTCAGGAGTCTAAACCCCTGAGTGTATGGAAGGAAGGGGAAACCTGCTTTGAGAAAGAAGCTGGGCTGCCTTTATAGGGAGGCAGGAAAATAAGGGCACCGGGAAGACGGCTCTGCTGGTAAAGTACATGTGAGGTAGACACACCAGCCTGAGTTTGAAAACAAGAATCCAGGTAAAAAATGCCAGGCATGATGATGTAAGTCTGTACTCTCAGAATGAGTGGGAGGACCCCTGTTTAGCATCTTACTCTAATTTGTGATACCCAGACCAATGGAGGACCCCATTTCATAGACAAGATGCGTTATCTCCCAATGAATGACAACAGAAATTGTCCTCTGTCTTCCATATGTACACACATACACAAGCATACATAACTGAATATACACATGTACAATGTACCTAGACACACACACACACACACACACACACACACACACACCACAGTCCATGTGCAAACAAAAGCTTACACACACAAAAGAAAAAAAGGTTGACTTGATTTGCATGCATACTTGTAAATGCTTCTTAATCCTATTCAATCACTTTGAACAAATTGTTAAGCTTGCCTGATATCTTGCTATTCCAGAGGATGAAAATATATTATGACACACCGATATGAAATCTGTTTTAGGTGAAAGGATTTATGCATGTGGGGAAGTTAGAAAACACATTGAATTTTAAGCAACTGTGAAAGTATATGTTCAGTGAATAATCTACAAGGGTGTTCCCAGAGGAGACTGAGTATTGGCTAGAAATGCCTGCAGAGAGAGTAGAAAAGAATAGTTAAGAGAGGGTGTAGAACAACTGGGAGAAGAGAGGAGGCAGGCGTGTTAGCCTGGGATTCTGCCGTTTCAGCTGTAGGAAGGTGACTAGGAGCCCAGCCTAGTTATTGCAAAATTTCAATATTGGCATTAGAGAGATAAGGGTAGAGACAAATACAGACATGAAAAGGGTGAAGTTATCTTCTCTGTCTGATCACGTCCAGGACATTCTTCACTTGTCCTTTCACAGGCTTGCAGATAAACCTTTCTTCAGTTCATGTCACAGAAGAATGGGCTCTGAAGGCAGCCCGTCTCCTTGATTACTTTTATGTCTTTATCTCCTACCACAAGGCAGGGAGCTGTCTTTGCTTAAGCGTGACTTGGCATATGTAAATGTTAGCCCAGATGTGCTGCTGTATTGAGGTGGGTGGATGAACGGCTGAGCAGAGCTTACCAACTCTTCTCTCCTGACTCCCTTGGAGGCCTCTCGTTAGTCCCAGGTAAGAGCCTTCTATGTTTAGGATGCCTACACAGTTTATCATTGGCCAAGCAGGAGCAGTCAAAAGATAAATGGATGACAAAATCAATACCATGCACGGAGTAGTACTATTCCAAAGAGATTGTTATTCCTTGGTTTCCTCGCAGGGATCCTGAGGCCGCTCCCTCGTGTTTCCCTTCTCTTTTTCCAGAGGTGAGGAGAGGTTTCACTTGGGGAAATGAGAAACTTTCTAATTTTAATTGACTTACTGTCTGAAATGATTCTTACAGAACATTGTTATCTTGACTATTTGGGCATTCTAGACATCGTCATAGTTATGTCAAAAGCAGGGGTCCACCATGACGTTTCCAAATACCGCTCTGTAAACTAGGAACTTGGAAATCACTGGGAATGTTTACTAAGAAAGAGATTTGAGAGAAAAGTGACTTCCTTCCAGGACATGTTGGGTTTCCTAGGGGTATCCAGGATCCCATTGCTGATGAAAACTCGGTAATTCTTGGGTATGTTTCACTTTTAAGAATAATAAAAGGAGACATCTGGGGGATCCCTTCTGCACTGGGTGCAAGAATAAATGCTTCATCATGTATAAAGCTTGGCATTGGCTAAGGTAAAAGATGTAGAAAGATCAGGGTGAGTTTGTAGGACTCAGAACAGTGCCCCCAAGAGGTCCATTGCCTGCTGCTCAAGTACAAAGCATTTATCTCCAACACTCTGAGCCTGAAGCTGCCTTCAACAGGGACTTATTCCAAAACCTGTTGTCTCACTTTCATTCTTCTTCTTTTGTTGTTGTTATTTTATTTTCCTTGAAATGTTTACAACAGAGTGTCTAGAACCCTATATTGTGTGCACTTGTTGCGTGATACCTAAGGTACATGGCTGCTTTTCACTAGTCACTACCTCAGACAGGTTCTGTCACCTCCTGATATGACATGAACCTTTGTAGATCCACTCAAGCCACATCCAAACCATAGGAACGCAGACATAGCTACTTAAAAAGGCTACGTACATCACGATCATTTTAGCCAATAGATCCTGTATGTTCTACACCACAGACAGCTCAGAGCTGTAAGCCCTTAGGAGCCTTTGGGCATATCTGGGTCATTGTGGTCACTTTGTCTGGGGCCTGGAAATAATTGCTTGAAAGATACCAAAGGGAGAACCTCATCAATTACCAAAAATGGAACCTTGTAGGCAGAAAACAAATTCTAATTTCTCAATGAGTAGAAAAAGGCAAAGATGTAGACTCATAAAAGTCAAATCCAATTTGTAAGAGAAAAGTGAAAGCGGAAATAGAGGAAGAAGGCGATAATATAAAATGTATACCATGCTTATTTTTATTTAGAAGTCTTAACAAAATCATGGGGCGTGTGCTTTGTTTCTCCCAAGCCATACGCCATGGGCATCTAATGAAACATTGTGCTTTATAGTACACACTTTTGAAAGCAAGGGATAATTTTATATTTGGAATCAATCCGGCAGACACAAACTAACACAAGAGAACTCACATGAGCTTCTTTTGATTAAATTCACTCCTCATAAAAGCAGTATAGTTACATTTCTGGGGAATAATGGAAAGTGGTTTTGCATGAATTTTGATAGCTTTGCTCAATCTTTAAATCATCCCACATCCCAACATTAGTCTTTTCCTTTTGAGTCCTCTGATATAATGCTGTTTTACAAATGAGTCAGTCATTTCCCTGGGAGGTTAAGCAGTGAGCTTTGCCTAGCTGTCCTGTGAAGGGTTCAGAGTACATAAAAGTCCGGCAGGTTCCAGTGTCTGCTACACTCCCCGAGACAGCCTTACTATACAGCTTGATATCCAGAAAGCATACCCTGATTTTTTTTCTATCTTTGCAGTAAGAGCACACATGAAGACTTCAAGAGTCAAAATCGCCAGACCATAATTCTTTCTCTTCAGAAGCTAACACAATCCAGGGAGAATTTCTTGAGGACATATATTTCAATGTATGCAACAAATATGTGTAGTTAATAATCCAAAAAGTATTTATTTGGCCTCCTAAGTTTCCAGTAATTTACCACCAATTATGTTGGGGTTACAAGAAAGTTTACAAAGGCATCACAAAGATCAGTATCCCAGAGAATATGTTCACAATTAATTTCTTGTTCCCTCAATTCATTCATCTATGATAAGTAAATTAATTAAAAGAGAATTTAACCTGGAAAGGATAAAATGGCCTGAGTAACATTAGATGAGTAAAGTGTCAGTGTTGTAGAGGTCTGCCTTATCCTGGGTACAGGACATTACCTCACACTTTCCTTCCAAATAAAGTCCATGAACTATTTTGTGAGCTGCCTACGTGCTGATAGCGCTGGAATATTCCTGACCCAAGGCTGATTGAAATGATTTCAATGAAAGTTAAATAATTTTTAAACACTTGGATTATCAAATACAAACCTTTCTTTTTTACTCTTTTCTTACGGGTAAATATCATTTTATGGAGTATCTTCCCAATTTTCTTTAAATGGGGGAACTAGAACAATTTTATTATATCCCAGGCCCTTTGGAGCCCTCTCAGTACAAGTATCACAAAGAACAAGCCACTACAAACCTTTTAAAAGATTCCCCTTCCACTTACTGTAGGAGAAAAACAACCCTTAAGATTAATTGTGAGGCTTTCAGCAGAGTATTGCCTAATTAAGGATGACCAAAGAAGAGGCAGCCTCAGAGACTCCTTTAATTTGACAGGCTGGATACTTAGCATGTTTGAGAGGAAGTTCTCAGGGGCAAATCTGCAATCTATTCCATTAGTATAGAGCTCTAGAACTTTGCTCAGACTATAGCAGTCTACAAAGGAATAACTTGCTTCCACGAATAACAAACATTTACTGCATTTGCTTGCCCTGTTTCTCACCTCTTTAGTAGGGATTTCATTACCAAAATGAAAGAACTGTTTTATGGAACAGTTGGTGCAAGGTAGAGGCTTCACTGAAGTTGTGGATCGAGCCATAGCAGCCTTGAGTATAATCTCTACCTGCAGGTTGGGTCAGAACGTTTTGAAGAGATGTGAGCTGCACTTAAGCACCACTTCTCTTATTTTCAGCAAGCGGTGTTTTTTAATGCTGCTTTGTTCTTCTCTGTTAAAGCTTCACATTAGTAAATTCTGATTGATGCTCGAAAGATGGAGCATTACAGAAGGATACGCATGGCATGCTAATTACACTAAATGTGGGGATGGGGAGAGATGCAGAAATATATAGTAAATGTTATAAACATTTCAGAAGTAAAAAGGACGCACGTGTGTGTGTGTGTGTGTGTGTGTGTGTGTGTGTGTGTGTGTGTGTGTGTGTGTGTGGTATTCAGGCAGCAAAGCAGGCACTTGAGCTCTCTCTCTCTCTCTCTCTCTCTCTCTCTCTCTCTCTCTCTCTCTCTTCCTTCTCAACCCCTCCTTCCCTTCCTCTTTCCTTTTATTCCTCTCCCTCCTATAAAGGTATATTTTGTGTGTGTGTGTGTGTGTGTGTGTGTGTGTGTGTTTGTGTGTGTGTGTGTGTGTGTATACATACACACACATGTATTTTTGTTAAGCAAATTAATATAACTTTCATATCACATACCTTATTTTATGTGTGTGGTGGTGCGTGTGCAAGCGTGTGTGAGTACATGTTTATCTGTGTGTACATATTGCACACAGGAACAAGAGGCCATCCCTGGGTGTCTTCCTCAATCACTTTGCACCTTGTTTTTGAGACATAGTTTCTCACAAATCTGGAGCAAGTTGGCCAGGCCAGCTAGCCAGCAATTCCCAGAGAGCTATCTGTGTTTGCCTCCCCAGCAATGAGATGATAGCTAGGAACTGAAGTGCTAGGCTTTTTACATGGGCCCTGGGCATCTGCATAGCAAGTGCCTCATCAAGTCATCTCCCCAGCTCCTGGAATAATTAGTTGTTTTAATGATAGGTGCACTTAATACTATTATCAGCAAATTTGCAGTGGATGTTGAAGCATTACTACATTTGTTTGGCTGCACAGCCGACTTTTTTGAAAAATACGAGTACAACTTTGGACATATATCTCTCCCATCAAGGCTCCCCTTTTGTCCCTAATAGCAATTGCTGTACCCTGTGTTGGTGAGTTGTACATTTCAGGAAATGGTTCACATACAAATGAAAAGAATGTCTTTCCACCATCTGGTTTATTCTACTTGGACTGACACTCTTTGGATCCATCCCATTTTGGAACGTGTGACGGGATATCCTTTGTTATAGCTAAATAATGTTCGCGTGTGTGTGATATGATTGATTGATATATGTCACATTCCCATTATCCATTCATTCCTCATAGAGCATGCAGACCTTTTCCATATTCTTGGCATTGGTAATAATGCAACAGTGAAGAAGGAAGAAATCTGTATGCGATGCTAGCTTTGCTTCCTTCTCCCCGGAGAGGAAAGGCTGTGTTATTTGGTCTCACATCCTGGATGACCATGGATGGAATGACCTTTACTTTGCTCTTAACCATAGCTTCTTGTCCCCCAGCCTCCTTTCTGATTGGCCAGTGCTTGACGGTATCAATATGCTTAGAAGTCTTTCCACTCTTCTTTGTCTTTAACCCTTTCAGACTTTAGCTGATAAACAAGCTCACGTCTCTTGTTACATGAAATATAAGTAAAGGAATAAGTGCAATTTTTTCTTTTATCATACCCATCATAGATCCTTTATAGAGAAAGTTTTTCTATACATTTCTCTGAATTATGTGCCAATATCCTTGTTGTTGTTTTCCTCTTTGTTTCAGGGTAGTTTTACTCTGGCATGGTGAGTGATCTTGTCTGTATTTGCAAGATGAAGGTATTTTACTCATTATTTGCCTTGATGTCATTTTTTTTTCAGTAATATCCTATTTTGTTTTCTATTGCTGTAACAAAACACCATGACCAAAGAAAGACACACTGAAAAGGAAAGGCTTTCAATATTTATTTTCTTCTTCTTCTTCCTTTTTCCCCCCTACTGGTCCTAATTATGGTCCATCTTTGATGAAAGTCTGGGCAGAACTGAAGCAGAACCATGGGGAAGCAGAGGGGCACTGCTTACTGGCTTGCTTCCAGTGGTTCGCTCAGTTTGCTTTTCCATACTCCTCAAGACCACCTGCCAAGGGTGGCACATCCCACAGTGCTCTGGGCCCTCGCCCATCAACTTTCAATCAAGGAAAGGGCCCCAGATGTACCCAGAGGCCAGTCTGACTGAGGCAATTCCTCGGTGGAAGTTCCCTGTTTCCAGATGACACTCACTTGTGTCCAATGACAAAAAATAACTAGCACAACTGAAACATTCACCGTTAAAATATTTATTTTGGTACTTATGTATTTATCATTGTTTTTGGTTTGTTATGTTGGCCCTTAAAATTGCACCCCATTGAATGCTGCACTCTCCTTATCCAGTTTATTTTTATCCTGGACCTGGACACTCATTTCTTCACAGTAACTCGGGCAAATTTTAGGTACAATAAATCCCATCTTTCTCCCAACCATTGCCTCTAGTCTCTACATTTTAACCTTATTCCAAAAGCTATAATCCTGGGTCATACTAGACATTACTTTTCCATTTCCTCTGTTCTTATTACACTGACTATATATTCAACTGTTGTATTTTTACATCCTTTCTTCCTTACATAACTTTCTTCATAAATACTCTCTTATTTTAGAACCTCATCAGTATTTCATGAAGTGTTTCAGTATGATTTTGTCTAGTGCATCCCCAATCTTTACCCAAGCTATTCATCACACAACTTCAGCTAGTGATATATTTCTAAAGTGAAACTCTAATGATATCTCTAGATGATGTAAAAATCCTTCAGCCCCTTTTTTTGACTTAGAATAGCATCCATAATCCTTCACTAGACACTTAATAACTCTCATCATTTACTACTTGTAAGCCCTTCATTTTCATTTCTTCCTACTGAACAATTATGGCCTTTGTTGAAACTGTTCTTAGAGGATGGTTAATGAACTATGTTAGTGTAACATTCGCTTTCTAGAATTCTATTTATTTTGTTCCTTTAAAACTCAATTCTAGAAACCTACAAGAAGAACATTATGATGGGTGGATCTGGGCCCAGGGGTCCTGCTCAAACTATGGCACCAGCCAAGGACAATACATGCAGTAAACTTCGAACCCCGACCCAGATCTAGCTGATGGACAGGACATTCTCCACAGTTGAGTGGAGAGTGGGGACTGACTTTCACACAAACTCTGGTGCCCCATATTTGACCATGTCCCCTGGATGGGGAGACCTGGTGGTGCTCAGAGGAAGGATAGCAGGCTACCAAGAAGAGACTTGATACCATATGAGCATATACAGGGGGAGGAAGTCCCCCTCAGTCACAGTCATAGGGAGTAAGGGGAACATGGGAGGGAGGGAAGAATGGGAGGATACAAGGCACGGGCTAACAATTGAGATGTAATATGAATAAACTAATAAAATATTAAAATTTTAAAAAACTTCAATTCATTGGCTACCTTGTCCAGGAATTCTGCCAGATGTTTTCTGTCTGAGCTAGCATTTACGTGATCTGCTCTCATTTGGAACTGCCTTTTCCTGGGAAGCATGCTCACTGAGTTATAAGAAAATTGAGAACAGAAACTGTATCTTCTAATGCTGTTTCTAGCACATGATACACTTCTGGAAAGAAAGCAGGTACTTACCAAATGATAAAAGAGATTTTTTGGGAATTATTTTCTAGCTGGTAAGCAGGAAGCCCCAGCTTAATATCTCTATGTCCTATGACTCAAGCAAGTTATGTCTTCAGCAAGAGTCTTACTTTCAGTTTCTGGGAGGTAACAAATAACATTGTCAATAGCATCAAATGTGGGTTTTCCTTCCAGGGATACTCCTGTCCCTGCCTCCCATGTTGCCATGGAAGTACTGAAGCTTCAGACAGGGACCATTCCTAGATTTACATGGGTTTTGTGGAGTCTAATGAAGGTCCTCATTCCTGCACCGCCGGCTTTTACCCATTGAGCTATCTCTCCAGCCAAGATCTACGTTTAAACTTATCTTTTTAAAGTCTATGTGGATGAGTGCTTTGTCACTTGTATGTCTCTTTAAAGGCAAGAAGACAGTGTCAGCTCTCCAGGAATTGGAGTTACAGGTGGCTGTGAACTTCTCTGTGGGTTCTGAGCATTGACTCCAATCCTCTGTAAGGCTAGTCAGTGTTCTCAGCCACTGAGCAATCCTGCATTCTCCATAGCCCTGCTTTTCTTTCTTTTTCTTTTTGGTAGGATAGTTATTTTTAATTTTTTATTTATTTTTAACTATATTATTTTTTCTCTCATGTATTACATCCTCAAAGCAGTTTCCCCTCCCTTCTTCTGTCCCAGTATTCCTCCCCATCCACTCTTCTTCCCTTTTTCCTCGGAAAAGAACAGGCCACCTGAGCACATCAAACAAACATAGCATGCCAAGGTGCAGTAAGGCTAACACCACTCCTTATATTAAGGCTGGAGGAGGAGGCAACCCAGTAGGACGAAAACAGTTCCTAAAACAGTCAAAGGGGTCAGAGACAACTTCTGCTTCCACAAGAAGACCAAGGCACACAATCATAAGGTATATGCAGAAGTCTTGTTTTAGATCGATGAAAGTTCACTGTTTGTTGTTTCAGTCTCTCTGAGACTCTGGAGGCCCAGGTTAGTTGGTTCTGTGGGTTTTCTTCGGTGTTCTTGACCTTTCTGGCTCCTACAAACCTTCCTGCCCCTCTATCAGTGGATTCCTCAATCTCTGCATTATGTATAGGTGTGGGTCTCTGCACTTGTTTCCATCAGTTGCTAGATGAAACCTCTCTGAGGACAATTATCCTAGGCTCCTGTCTATGAGAATAGCAGAGTCTCATTAGGATCACTTCGTTAACTTGTTTTTTCTTGTTCAGGTCCTGTTTTGTTCTATCCTGGGTCTCTGGGCTATATAGCCTCTGGTTCCTGGCCCTCTAGGTAGTGTAAAGTCTCAAGCAGGACCAGTCATTGCTTGGCCACTGCTGTAACTGTTGTGCCATTTTACCTCAGCACATGTTTTAGGCAGGATAAATTAGAAGTCTAAAGTTTTATGACTGGCTTAGTGTCCCAGTCCCTCCACTGGAAGTCTTGTCTGGGTACAAGAGATGGCTGGCTCAGGTTCTATATGCCCCATTACTACATGTTTTAGCTGGCATCACTCTGGTATATTTCTAGGAGTTTCCATTGCTCTATGTTTGCACCTCCCCAATATACACCTCAATTTCGGTTGTCGCTTCCAGACTTCTCCCTTCTTCTCCTCCCGACCTCATTCGTCCTGTTCCCATTCTCATCTGTTCCCAGTCCCCCATCTGCAGTACCTGTTCTATTTCTTCTTCCCAGGGGTACTCACGCATCTTGAATTGAGTACTCCTTGTTACTTAGCTACAATCCGCAGACCCAGAGTAGGACCCAGTATTAACCTGAGCACTCCAGAGAGGGCAATATCAAGCCAATAAACTATCGTTGACTAGAGAAAATGCCCCTGGATGGACAATAGCACAGGGAAGAAACTGCCCAGACATCTTTTATAGGCAAGAAACCTAGAGAGACAAATATATCTCAAGGCTGTGACCGACCCAGACTAACATAATCTAGTAGCAAATACATGAAAACATCATCAAATCTAATTAGTTTTGCCTGAGCCAAATCTAGACAAGAAACAGATTTAAAATAAGAGTTAGTATATTTTAACACTTGAGAGCTTTCTTGATCACATTAAGGCATGCTAACAATTTCCCATAGATATGACAGTTATGAGGCAATTAATGGAATAGTTTGCAAATCAGTTGCAAAAAAGGAGGAAAAAACTGGATAAGTAATAGCTGAAGAAAAAATGAAACTGCTATAAATATAGATAATAGCTTCCATTAAAAGTGTCTTCCAACACTGGAAAGTTTAATCACAGTAGCACTCAAATCATTGGTTACACTCTATTTCACAGTTACCCAGCATGGGAAAATTTACCCATCATTAAGTATGATAGGTTCCATGTTTTTTTATAATATCTGGTCAGCAGTGGAAAATTTTGTTAGCTGATTTCATTAGCAAATTTTAGTTTCATATAAATCTCACAGTAGTAATTCAAAAAGCAAGTGCTATCTGCTAGACTGTAGCTACCTGCCTGTGTTTACATGACTTTAGTGATCACCTGTGGAATGGGAAGTATTTTTTTCTGAATTCACATGAACTGAGAAAACTGTGTAGGGAAACATAAACAAATTTAATCAAGCACAAAAGCTTATATAACAGGAACAAATTTATAGAAGAAGTAGGTTGGAGGGGTATTGTTTTCAAATATAAGGGAGTTAGTTACTATGTTGAATACTTACAATGGACAAACGCATTTCTATCAACCCTCCTTCTAAAAGCCTGAAATATCAATCTATAATGGTCTGCTCCGGCAGTTCACAAGTCACTACGCTCAATAATACATTTAAGCTCATTTGTTCTTAGTAATATAATTTCCGGTTATTGTCTTAGTACTCTTTGAACTCCAGAATGTTAGTTACTTCCAATAATTTTGTCCTAAGATGTAACATAGAACTTATTTGCACATAAAGGTTTTAGAGCTCAGTCCTGATGCGACTTGATGTGCTGGCATGGGTTGGTGGGGGCCCCCCTTTTATGAGGAGAAGGGAAAGGGGCATAGGAAGAAGAGAGTGGGAGAGAGGGACCAGGAGGAAAAGAGGGAAGGGCCATGATCAGGATATAAAGTCAGCATATAAATTAAAAATAAATAAGAAAAGAAATGGAAAAATACAAATATCCTAAAAAAAATGCGTAATAGAACAGATATCACTATGGGTAGGAGAGGAGTCTGGATTAGGGGTGTGGATGGGAACAGGAGGGATGGGGTGTGTGGCAGACAGAGGGAGAGAGTACTTGGAAAGACAACTCTAACTGGGGAACATCCCTGGGACAAGCTTAGAAACCTAGTGCAGTGGAACTCCCAGGAATCTTCTAGTGAGACCCTAAGGTTTGTAGCAATGGGGATACAGAACTATCCATCTCTTGTAACCAGGCAACAGTTCCAATGTACTGACTGGGACACCAACCCAGCCACAAAACCTTCTGCCTACAATTTGCCCTTCCTACAAGATGTTCTGGGGGTAAAGGTAGCACAGAACTTATGGGAGTGGCCCACCAATGACTGCTCTAGCTTGAGACCCATGCCAAAAGAGGGAGCCCAAGCATTATACTTTTTAGGGTCAGGAACTAGAGGCCTGATAGCCCAGAGACCTATGATATAACCAAACACAAATGACAAAACCAAAGTTGATGAATTGATTCTTAATGATATTCTGCTATACTCATAGACTTGTGCCTAGCCCAATTATCATCAGAAGATTTCCTACCCATTCTCCAGTTGATGAAAGCAGATGCAGAAACTCACAGCCAAACGTATGACAGAGCTTGGGGTATCTCATGGAAGAAGGAGAGAAAGGATTGGAGGAGTCACAGGGGTCAATGA
The DNA here is from genome assembly GCA_907169655.1 of Acomys percivali. Classification (NCBI taxonomy): domain Eukaryota; kingdom Metazoa; phylum Chordata; class Mammalia; order Rodentia; family Muridae; genus Acomys; species Acomys percivali. Next base: position 93,264,239 of record OU015744.1, read on the forward strand.
CACCACGAGAAAACCCACAGAATGAACTAGCCTGGGCTAACATGGCCTCACAGAGACTGAATCATCAACCAGGGAGCCTGCATGGCACTGACCTAGGCACTCTACACGTATGTTACAGTTCTGTAGCTTGGTCTTCTTGTGGGACTCCTAACAATGGGAGCGAGGGCAGTCCCTGACTCTATAACCTGCCTTTGGGACCCTTTCCTCTTACTGGGCTGCCTTATCTAGCTTTAATAGAAGAGGAAGTGCCTAGATTTACTGCACCTCGATATGCCATGGCTGTTTGATATCCATGGGAGTCCTGTCATTTTCTAAAGAGAAATGTAGGAAGAGTAACAGAGGCGAGGAGGGTGTGGAGGAGGAGGATAAGGATGGGGAGGGGAAAGATTGGGAGGAGAGAAGGGAGGGGAAACTGTGGTTGGGAAGTAAAATAAATAAATATTTAATTTAAAATATGCATAAAAGTAAATAAAATGGAATATAATACAGGTATTGATATTTACACTTATAATAATTTAGAGGAATAAATCACCGGGATTAAAAATTACAAAACAAGTCCTTACTGATATTTATGCTATTTATGTACCAATTATTGAAAGAAGAATGTAACTTGACTAATCTGACAGTGACAATTTTGTTGTTACTGGTGGTTTCTTGTGTTTTAAATTTCTGAATAGTTTTATCTTTCAATTTTGGACAAAAATGGGACTTATTAGTTTTATAATGAGGAAGGAAAATTGTTAATAAAAAACTACTTGAAGCCAGGCATGGTGGTGCATGCCTTTAATCCCAGCACTTGGGAGGTAAAGGCAGGTGGATCGCTGTGAGTTCGAGGCCAGACTGGTCTATAAAGCAAATCCAGGACAGCCAGAGCTACACAGAGAAACCCTGTCTCAGAAAACAAAAATAACCAGTTGAAAATAGTAACATTAAGTGAATAGTGTTAAAGTAATTCTCATTTTATTCCATGACTTCTAGAGTTAGAGGCTCTGTACCCAACATTGACAGGTCTGTTTTCAGCCTTCTCAGACAGAGTCCTAGTAAATGTTCTAAATGGCTGCTGTGACCTTTAGAGGAAGCCGCATCTCAGTTACTGTCCATTTGGTTTCAAATAGTAATAATGTTATCTGCTTCTCCATCTGTCTCCACCCTATTGCTTTGTATAATAGGAAAGACAGAGAGAACACCATTCTTTGTGCCAAAATAATTTAAAAAGAACATTTAAACAAAGCATTAGGCTATAAAAATAAATTAGTTGTGAAGCATTTCCTACTGACTTTTTTTATTTGTTTCAAAAACAGATACTTGGTAGGTTATTTTGTCATGTTTCCCTTTTGAACCTTTGATGAAAATCAAATCCAGAAGGAACAACTGTTAATGTAACCTTTATAGAATTCAAAGTCAGTAAAGAACTCCTGGATTGAGAAGTGAAGTGTGTGTGTGGCTTTTTTTTCCCCCAGTAGGAACAGGATAAAGTCATTCTCTATAGTTAGAAATGATGGTAGGTGCCTTTGAGGTTCTGATATATTCTCACCGTGTTGCTTAGTGGTGTAGTATATTTTCCCTTTGAGCTGCAGGAAGACCATAATCTTCCCAGGCTGGCACATTGAACATACTTTCCCGAGGAGAGCGGTACTTTGTTCTGCTGATGGATTCTTCTTTTTCTCAAAGCCTTTAGCACATATCAGATAATGCTGGCATGGTGTGCATGGATCCTGGCGTCAGCCATGGCTATTCTGGATCAGGAAAGCACCAGAACCTTGTAGAGTCTACTGGAGCCATTTCCTCATGGTTCTCTTCCCTATTACTATGAATTCAATTCTGTTACTGTCCCAGAGTTTGACTCAACCTTTGTTCAGCTACAGAGTTCAAGAATATGGTCCTCATTGGTGATTTGATGGTTGCGGGGACACATTTAGGACTGTTTGTGGCTCCGAAGGAGTTTGATGGCCTTTTTGTGTCTCCATCAGTTAAACTCCTCATCCTAGGGAAAGTCCAGATCTGATACTAGGCAACTTCAATTTATCCAGTCCTGAACTCAATTCCAGTTTTCTTTTGACCTAACTAGTTTCTCCCTCCATCAGGACTCTAGTCCTCTGTTCTGTCTCCCACCCCTTATTATGTTTGAGAAAGCTCACTCTACAGTGCTATATATTCAAACCTGAATGTCAAATTATTTATCATATTTCTATCACTCTTGGTTCTAATTACATTAAAAAACCCAAAGATCTGTAGGTAACTAATTTTGTTTTGTTTTTGTTTTTTTTGTTTGTTTTGTTTTGTTTTGTTTTTGGAAGGAAGGGTTTCTCTCTGTATCCTTGGTTGGTTTTGGACTCTCTTTGTAGACCAGAGTGGCCTTGAACTCACAGAGACCTGCCTATTTCTGCCTCCAGAGTGCTGGGATTAAAGGTGTGCACCACCATGCCCGGTCCTAAATTTTTAGTAGAATTCACTGGCTTATCCAATCTGCAGGACATGTTTAGTTGGTTCCTCTTCCTTTTTCTCAGCTAACTTAGATCTTGACAGAGGACTATACACCAGTGGTTCCACTCATAATTTCATTACACCATATAGTCACAACCTGTTATTCATATTTCTGTTTTCCTGACCACATCTAGGAGCTATAATGATAAACTACGTGGAAAGCTTTATCTCTAACATAAGACAGTCAGGTCTACGTTCTTCATTTCCTTAACTGCTTCATGAACGCAGTGTGAAATGGTGTTTTATGTTTCCTTTATAACCTGATGTACATGGGCTCTCCTTCCTCTCAGGAGAGCCATGAAAGAAAAACATCACCCAATGAATATTTATTCAGAATGACAGATATTATAGACACATAACATCTTCTCACTCAAGTCCCATAAACACCTATGTACCCACGATTCTGAGTAGATTTCTGTTCATATGTTTGATATGTAAATAAACTCTGTGACTACAAACAAGCCATTTAAATATCTAAAGGTCATCACTCAAGTTGGAAATGAAATGTACAATGTTATTGTGCTACATTTGCAGAATAATTCTACTTCTGTCCCGGTCCTCACTTAAAAAAAAATCTTTCAGCCTTCTCCCTGGAGGTAACCCCTCCATTGCTCCCGGCTTTGTGGTTAGACAGCATCACTATGGCATTACCATTTAGCTAAGAAACTGAGGACTTAGGCTTTGATTAGTTTAGCCATAACCAAGTTTGTTCAATGTGTTAAGTGTTGGTCATCCTAAGCACATTATCTTGCTCGGTAGTCACAATAATTTGCTGAAATAGGAATAATTCCAAAGCGTATACACAAGAACATCAAGGCTGAGAACAGTTTTCTTTTTTTTTAATTTTTAACTTTTTAAAGTTGTTCACCTTACATCCCTATTGTAGCCCCCTCCCTCATCACCTCGGGATCCCACCCTTCCTCCCTTAGCCCCTCTCCCTCCCTCCCCTAGTCCTCAGAAAGGGAAGTACTCCTCCCTAACATCTGACCTCAGCCTATAAAGTCTCATCTGTTGTTTCTAGATTACCTGTGTTATCAATGTGACCGGCTAGCAATCAATCAAGACACAGACACTTGTTATATTTTAAAATAGCCTTAGTTAACTTGGGGCAGGGAAGATATTGATCCTCTAAACTACTTCCCATAGTTATGCCTAAATCCCATCCCATCTGCTAATAGTGTCTTTCAAGCCACCTTCCATCCATAATACCAAATACTTGTTAACGTTCTTCATCTGGGCCAAATCTTCCATCCATGCCAGGCACATGTTTCTCTTCCATCTATCCCATAATAACCTTCTTCTCTCTTTCCTCCTCAGGTCTCCCTGTCTTTCTTCTCCTTCCCAGGATCCTCTCTATCTCTGTAAGCTCAGGAACCTTAGCCACACCTGTCTCCTTTGCCCTGCCCAGGTGGGATGACTTTTTATTAATTAGCATCAAAATACATCAGACCGTCCCCCAACATTCACCTGTACTACCTGTATCCTCTTCCTCTGTGGCCTGGCAAGGCTGCCTCCCTCACCAGGAGGGAGTGATCAACATGAGGGTATGGGGGCAGAGTCCATGTTAGAAGTAGTCCCTACTCCCCATATTGTGGGACCCACAAGGAGACTGTGCTGCCTACCAATTACATCTGAGCAGAGGGTCTAAGTTCACGTCATACATGGTCCTTGGCTGTTGCATCAGTCTCTGTATTGTGATGTGGTTGTCCTGTATTATGTGACTAATATCTGCTTATAAGTGAGTATATACCATGCGTGTCTTTCTGGGTCTGGGTTACCTCACTCAGGATGATCTTTTCTAGTTCCACCCATTTGCCTGCAAATTTCAAGTTTTCCTTGTTTTTAGTAGCTGAGTCGTATTCTATTGTGTAAATGTACCACAGTTTCTTTATTCATTCTTCAGTTGAGGGACATCTAGGTTGTTTCCAGGTTCTGGCTATTATGAATAAGGCTGCTATGAACATGGTTGAGCATATGTCCCATTTGTGTGGTGGAGCATCTTTTGGGTATATGCTCAGGAGTGGTTTGAGGTAGAATTATTCCCAATTTTCTGAGAAAGCACCAGATTGATTTCCACAGTGGCTGTACACGTTTGCACTCCCACCAGCAATGGAGCAGTGTTCCCCTTTCCCTACATCCTCGCTAGCATGTGCTGCCATGTGAGATTTTGTTTTGTTTTTTGTTTTTGTGTCTGTGTGTGTGTGTGTGTGTGTGTGTGTGTGTGTGTGTGTTTAGCCATTCTTACAGGTGTAAGATGGAATCTCAGAGTTACTTTGATTTGTATTTCCCTGATGACTAGGCATGTTAAGTGTTTCTCAGCCATTCTATTTCCTCTGTTGAAAATTCTTGGTTTAGTTCTGAACCCCATTTTTAAATTGCATTATTTGGTTTGGTGGTTTTTAATATCTTGAGTTTATATATATATATATTTTGGATATTAATCCTTGATCAGATGTAGGGTTGGTGAAGAAATGTTTCCCAGTCTGCAGGCTTTCATTTATTCTGTTAGCAGTGTCCTTTACTTAACAGAAGCTTTTCAGTTTTATGAGGTACCATCTATTAATTGTTGATCTTGGAGCCTGAGCTATTGGTGTTCTGTTCGGGCAGTTGTCTCCTGTGTCAATGAGCTCAAGTCTCTTCCCTGCTTTTCTTCTAACAGATTTGATATGCTTGGTTTTATGTTGAGATCTTTAATCCACATGGACTTTAGTTCTATGCAGGGTGAAAAATAAAGGTCTGTTTTCATTTTTCTACAAGTAGACATCCAGTTAGACCAGCACCTTTTGTTGAAGGTGCTAAAACCACCCTTCACAGTAGCCACAAAATAGTTGTTACTTAATACAGCTATATTATTGGTCAAGATGGCTTAAGATAAATTTCACAGAAACACGTGGTTAAGAGACAGGTTTTATTGGAGAAACCAATAAAATGAAGTCTGTGTAAGGGATTGTATCTCCTGGAATTCTCTCCTTACTTTCCCACTGGAGGTGTGACAGGCCAGACAATTGCTGCACGAATAAAATTTATATCTACGCTCCATTAAAAGTTCAGTGCCCACAGTTGCTTTCTTTCCTTCTAGGACAAAGAAGAGAGCAGTCTGTGAGGGTAATGTGGGTCACCCGGATGACAGGTGTAGTTGTCAGCTAGTTTGTGTAGTTCTCTGAGAAAGCCACCTCTGAACCCGAGTGCCCTGCAGCTTAGTGGGAGGATACTGTCTTTTTTTCTGAGGAAGAAGGGATATTTTTGTATGATGCTTTGGCAATATGAGATCTTCCGTTGCCAGTTTATTAGCTAGAGGACTGAAAAAAAACATTCCAGCCACGCTTTAAAGCCTTACGCGAGTGTGCATGCGTGTGTGTGTGTGTGTGTGTGTGTGTGTGTGTGTGTGTGTATGTGGTGTTTGCATGTCTGTTTGTGTCTGTATGTGACAGGAGAGAGTAAAATCTACAGAATTTAATAAACCCACACTTCCATTCTCAAAAACTGATGTGCTATCTGTTGCCTACAAACTTGCCAAGCTGTTGTTTACTCTCTGCAACTCTTCCAAATCTATCTCGCTGCCATGCAGCTGAGCTCTAACTGACCCTCGGGGAATCCACGCTCCACTTCATTCCCTTCCTTTAACTAAAAGAATATATTTAATTTTGAGAATGTCATACAATGTATTTTTTAATTTTTATCTTTTCCTATATGCAGTCTACCCAACTTCATGTTTTTTTTTCCCCAAACAATGGTGTCCATTTAATGTTGACAAACTCCTGAGCGTGAGCCCTGCCCTTGAGTCTGGTTGAGCTACCCAATGTCACTCCCTTGAAGGAAACTGATTTTCCCTCTCCCAACAGCTATGAATTATAAACATCTCATTGACTAGGGGTGGGACTTCATGCCCAGTTCCTTGTCTCAGTGCTGGGTGGGGAGAAACCTGCCTTAAGCTCATACAGTTCTTGTGCATGCAGTCAGTTTTTTTTTTTTTTTTTTTTTTTTTTTTTTTTTTTTTTTTTTTTTTTTAGTGCCTATGCACATCTGCCCTGCTGTGACTGGAAATGCGGTTTCTTTGAAGTCATGTTCCACCTCTGGTTCTTAACATCTTTCCACACTCTCTTTCACATAGACTTCCAAGTCTTGAGGAGAAGAGTATAATATAGACCCACCTACCACTATCGTCCCAAAATCTCTAATTTACCACATGTTGGCCAGATTTGGATTTCATTGTCAATTACCATTCACTACAAGTAGAACCTTTTTTGGAAAGGTTATGCGCTGTGCTCATCTCTGAGTATAGCAATATGACATTGTTATGCCGAGATTACCCAGATTGTGAGACCCTCTGAAAAAGGCCACCAGGACTCGATACCGATGCAGTATACACAGGGTCCTGTATTACGGGCTCAGAGCTTCAGATCACAATCCTTCCTGAGGGAGCAGGATAGGAGAGTGATGCTGGAGAGTCACGGGTAATGGGTTTATAAGGAAAAACTGTAATTAGGGGTGAGGGTCAGAGAAGTAAAGACAAAACCATAAGCGGGGGTTGTGAGTCTCAGGGATGCAGGCCTTCAGCAGGTTGGGTGGAGGCTGGATCTCCAGGGAAAGTTGTGAGTCTCAGGGATGCAGGCCTTCAGCAGGTTGGGTGGAGGCTGGATCTCCAGGGAAAGTTGTGAGTCTCAGGGATGCAGTCCTTCCGCAGGTTGGGTGGAGGCTGGATCTCCAGGGAAAGTTGTGAGTCTCAGGGATGCAGTCCCTCAGCAGGTTGGGTGGAGGCTGGATCTCCAGGGAAAGTTGTGAGTCTCAGGAATGCAGTCCTTCCAGCAGGCTGGGTGGAGGCTGGATCTCCAGGGAAAGTTGTGAGTCTCAGGGATGCAGTCCTTCCAGCAGGTTGGGTGGAGGCTGGATCTCCAGGGAAAGTTGTGAGTCTCAGGGATGCAGTCCTTCAGCAGGTTGAGTGGAGGCTGGATCTCCAGGGAAAGTTGTGAGTCTCAGGGATGCAGTCCTTCCAGCAGGTTGGGTCCAGGAGGCTGAATCTCCAGGGATCATCGGGTGTTAATTGTATTTAATTTATCCTTTGCATTTTCTGGAGAGTGCTGGCAGGTGTCATTCCCAGAATGCAGGAAGAAGGGCACCTACAGGACAAGTTCTCATACAGACCATCGTTAATTGCAGATTACATATAGGATATGGCATTAATTTTGTCCCTACAACATTAGGTCTTATTTTTTGTTTTTGTTTTGTTTTTGTTTTTGTTTTGTTTTGTTTGTATTCATTTAGCAGAATAATTGTAGAAGGTTTTCCCACATGGACCATGGTATGTTTAACCTCAAATTCTTGAGCACATTGACAGTATCAGCTACTGGGCCTTAAATCCAATAAAATGTATGGCTAAAGTGATTAATTAGCCCAATACAATTTGTGTGAGTACTGCACCAGTGTGGTTATGTTGTAGGCACATTGTTACATTATTATTTTAACTCAGATGGCTCATAGCTGGGTAAGGTGTGGTGGTTCTTTGTTGTTGTTGTTTGTGTTTTTATCCATTGGTGCTAGCACCTTCCAGTGGCATGAGAAGGCCACAGAGGTCTTACAGACTGTGGTTGTGTGAAGTTGCTATTCTCTTGCTTTCTTAGAAAGCACTTTACTGCTTTGTGATTTTTTTTTTTTTTTTTAGTTACTACCCCTGTTGGTTTTAATTGTTATCTCATATTTATTGTGACCTCTTTTGGGGCTTTTTAATTTTTATGTTGACTTACTTTGTCCAACTTTGATGAATGATTTTGTTTTATTTCATATTTTATGTTATGCTTTGTTGTTATTTAAGCAAATCCTCAATAGTTTCTGCCCCACAAATATGCCTGTCAGATATATTGAGCCAGAAGGTTGAAGAAGATGCTTCAAGATTATAGAGACTGTTGGGTGACTGTTCAGGGAGCAAACTGTCTCTGTCATCTTCTCATTTGGGAAGCTGCTAACCTGCACTTCCTGTATACTCAGGTAATCAAGTCTATTCCTTCTCAAGTCTCTGATGGGGTTGAAGACCAGATAGTTCAGTTTTACAATGAAGCTTAGTTGTTTAAGAGTTAAGATGTCTTTAGGGTCTAGATAGATGTTTTACAATGATGAGATATGATAGAAATTGGTTTATATTCAGAATTTTAGATGCATGAAGATAGGAAAGATGTTTTCTTCAAGACTGTCAAATGCAAATAGCCAAAATACTAAGAATGTAACATTTATATAATTCCTGATTGTGTCATGGTTCTTCTTGATACAGGTAGTTTATTGTATATATGTGTAATAATATAAATATATATGAAAAATTAAAAAAAATAATAAAAACTTAAAAGAAAAGAAATTATTTTTTTCTAATAAGAGAAATGGAGTGGATCTTGATAGGAGAGGAGGTAGAGAGGAACTGGTAAGAGTAGAGAGAGGGGAAACTGTATTCACTTTATGTTACATGAGAAAAAATTCTATAGTTAACAAGAGGGGAGGAAGGTCAGTATGATCTTCTTTAGACAAGAGGTTAGGGTTAGTGGAGTTGGGCCCATGACTACAGAATAGTCTGGAGGGGCCAGGAAAAATGCCCAAACTACACTAACTCAGAGATAGTTGAATCGTAATAATTTGTATTTCAATTTCATTTTATTTTTAAATAATTAAACTATACTAGTTGTTTTTATTCTATATGTATATTTCATGTTTTTGAAAATATGCAATGTTACAAGTGTAAACAAGCCACTAGGATTTCAGTGTAGCATAACATGGAAAAGAGCAAATAAGGCCAAATTCCTGACTCACAGGCTTTAATTACACGTCTTTCAGGGGAAGGAAATACTAATATCTTAGGGCAGATGTAGATGACTGTTACTTTGATATCATTGTGGAAAGGTGAAAGTTTAACTGCAAAATGAAGCCTTTTCTGATTGAGAGAGCAGCACCTGCATATGAACATGAGCATACACAAGGGATTTATTTGTAGGGAGGAGGAGGCAGGTAATAAGTCTGGGATGAAGACTAGAGAAGGTGACAGTAATCCCTATGTACTATATGTATGCTAATGAAACTGTGAAAGAACAAATTCAATAAAGATTCAAAGTATTAATGAGTCAGTTTAGACAAATGTCATTTAGTGAAACAAAAGCAGGAGGTTCACCCATACGGTACATTTCTTACTTAGTTAAGATCCACGTCTGGGTCTACATCTCTGAAGCATCAGCATCCTCCTGATGGGGCAGGATAAACTTGATGGAACAGGTCTCAGATTAAATCATAAAGCAAGTGGTTACTGCCTCAAGAGGATGACACTATTACATCAGCAGTGATTACCCCCACAACAGGCTGCCACTATTACATCATCAATGGTTACCCCCACAGCAGGAGGCCACTATTACATCATCAGTGGTTACCCCCACAGCAGGATGCCACTATTACATCATCAGTGGTTACCTCCACAGCAGGATGCCACTGTTACATCATCCATGGTTACTCCCACAGCAGGATGCCACTATTACATCAGCAGTGTTTACCCCAACAGCAGGATGCCACTATTACATCATCATCAGTGGTTACCCCCACCACAACATGCCACTATTACATCATCAGGAAGATCTTGCCTGGAATATATGTCATGATTTTTTCTTATCCAGTTAGTCTTGGGAAATCTGAATTGTTGTTGGTAACTTTTAATCTCGTGATTAAATGTTCTCGTGCACATTTCCCTTGGCATGCAGCATCTGTCTTCATGCGTTGAAGAGAAGCAGTTCAAAGAGTGACTACCGAGAATGCTCCATAGAAACTGCCTTTGGTAGAAAACTACCCTAATGAAGTCTTACACACTAACTGGTCTTTGTATATGGTGGGCAAATAGCTCCTGACCTGCATTAATTTCAGTGTATATTTCTTAGACACCATACTCCCAAGTGTAGAATTTTCCCATTCTTCCTAAGACTTGGCCATTGTAGAAGGAAATGGGTGTGGTTATTAGATCCCTTTTCCACAAACCTCCACTCTAGGAGACATTCCAGAAGTGGCCAGTTTGTTATGACTGCATCAGCCTTCTTTCCCAATACACAGGAAGCAGATTTAGAGACCTAATGTGAACCATCCTCTCCCTTACGGTGAGTGTGCTGTGATGACCTACGTTCTGGCTTCTGTTTTGAACTCCCTCCACATCTCATCTTTTTATTCTCTTCCCCAACATTTACCTTCTCTTCATGCACAAACAATTAATATTCTGGGAAGTGTATTAGGAAATGCAGAATAAAATATTAAAAAATTAACATGTTCCTTCTTTCATGGAATTCACAACTTTCTTTCCTTCTGGCCTTATTTTGGCTTATTTAGGAACCTCAAAAATATTTAAGTAATTATCTCACAGGATTTATAATCCTGGCTAAATCACTCAACTCCTTTAAGTGCCATGTGTGTGTGTGTGCACATTTATGAATATACATTTTATATATACATAAATTTATAATAGTCATGCCTTCCTCATAGTATCAAAAGGATTAATGACATAGAATTTGCACAAATATAAAACATATCAAATAAAACGCATTACTTGTGTTTTATATTTTTAATAATGTATATCCGTAATTAGTGTCTTTCTGTTCACTCATTCATACAACAGGCATTTAATAAATATTGGTTGTGTTTTAGGCATTTATGCATATTCCTAAGCTAAGAAACCATATAGTATAGAAGGGAAACTATGGACACAAGTATAAACACTTAAAAATATAGAATGCAGTGAAAATAAATATACCAGTCTATCTATATCTGTATCTGTATCTATATCTATATATCATATATATTTATACCTATATCTATATCTCTACTATATCTATACCTATACCTATATCTATCTATATCTCATATATCTATATCTATATCATCTATATCTGTATCTATATCATCTATACATATACCTATATCTATATCTATCTATATCTGTATCTATATATCTATATCACCTATATCTATATATCTATATCTATCTATATCTGTATCTATATGTCTATATCTATATCATCTCTATATATATATCATCTGTATCTATATCTATATCTATATCTCATCTATACCTATACCTATATTTATATCTATATCTATATTTATATCATGTATATGTATATCTATACCTATATCTATCTGTATCTGTATCTATATATCTATATCTATCTCCATCTCTAGTTCATCTATCTATATTTATATGTGTCTGTATCTGTATCTATACCTATATAATCTATATCTATATCTCATCTATACCTATATCTATATCTGTATCTGTATCTATATATGTATATCTATACCTATATCTATATCATCTATATCTATATCTATATCATCTATAACTATATCTGTTTTGAAGTTCCCCTAGTGATGAGAATATAAGCATGTACCACAATGTTCACCTTTAGTTTTGGTTCTTGGGATCAAACCTAGCTCCTTGTGCTTGAAAGACAAACACTTTGTTAATTGTCCAGCTCTTGGGTAGCTCTGAAAATCCAAGTAAAGCACATTTGTAATGAGAGTTTTCTAATTACTCTTGAGAATTAACCTGGAATAAATAAAACAGAAAATTAAATGGAAAGTTAAAAATAACATCCAAAATAAGCCTCTTTATGAATACATGTCTGGATATATAATTATAGTAATTAAAATATGGATTTAAAGAAGAGAGAAATCACTTGTTATTTTATTGAGCTGTCCTCCTCAGTCTCAGGAATTTGTACACTTAGCCCCCCAGTTGGGGGAGCAGTGTGCCGGAGATTTAGGAGGTAGCATGTTATGTTGGAGGGGTCATGTGTTAGAGGAATTTCACTAGGGGTGGGCTTTGAGACTTTAATGACCAGTGTCATCTCAAGATTACTATTTCCAGCTTGCACCTTGAGATATGAACTCTCAGTCGTTTCTGAGGCATGCCTACAATCATGGTGTTCTCTACCACGACAGATTCTTACGCCTCTGGAGCTGTGATCATAGTATTTTATTACAGCAATATAAAAGTAACTACAACATCACTTAAGTTCCTGGGCCATAAAACTTGACAATAGAGAGAAATCTGCTGTAGTTTGAATCTCAAATATCCAAGTGTGAAAGCCTGGGGCCTAGCATGTTGCTAATGGGAGGGAATAGAAATTTTAAGAGATGAAGCCAAGCAGAAGGTCTTGCGTCATTGGGAGCATGGCGCCAACAAGGGGTTGGATCCTGATCCCTTTCTCCCCTTTAATCTTTCATTGCCTGAGCATGAGTTAAAGGACTTTACAACATAGACTGTTGTTGCTCTGGGGTATTTCTAAGACTCAAAGCAGTAGAACCAACTAGCCATAGACTGAGACTTCTGAAATCATGAGTCAATAGACCTTTTATTGAAATTATTTCAGATACGGAATAACCACAAGTTTACCCAAGCTCCTTCATAAAGCCACCTTTAAAAATATGTGTCAAATAATTAAAACTCAAGTCATGCCAGTGCTCCGATGCTATGCTTCCTATCTTGTGTAACTGTCAATGATAATAGGTTTCTGTTCTTTCGCAGATGGTTGGTTGAGGAAAACCATCAAATTCCTAATTATGGTAGCTTTCCTCTTGAATAGTAAAGGAGAGCACCTGGACCGTCATGTGTGCATGGTCCTTTCTGGTTAATTTTAAAGTATATGTTAACATGCCAATGTTGAGAATGGCATCTGTAGGTTTTGGGTTGTGGGATTAAATTCTCTTGCAGTAGACTGTGGTTGTGTCCCAGAAGGGGCACCTGTGAGAAGACAGACGATGGATAGCTCGATGAAGGTTCCCCTACATTAGGAAGAGGACTGTGCTGCCACTCCTTACAAGTCCAGACAAATTTTTGTTGAATAGTGAGATATCTGTAAGGAATACTAAGATAGTGCTGTGTCTGCAGGAGAGGTTGTTTCTCCATATTAGTATAAGGGTCAAGAACCATGGATGAGTAGTTCTAGATACAGAGATTTAGAAAGTCAAAGAACTGACTTCATAGCCATTCCCAAGTATTTCCAAAATATTTAAGGTCCAGAAAATTATACATTAGTAGTTTGCTTGTTAGTCATCTCTATCATAGAAAGTTCAAAACATATTAGTGTAACCCCTACCTCAATCGGTGTGTGTGTGTGTGTGTGTGTGTGTGTGTGTGTGTGTGTGCTAATACTGAGGAGTGCATTATTTCTTATCAGGAATGTTCCTAAATAGTGCTTAAAAGCTGGGGTCAACAAATATTTCTGGGAAAACAATGCAAAATTAGTTATTCTGGCATCCTGCTAAGAGGATGAGACAGGCTATAACAAAGGTATATGTTATGATAAATAGGATAAATATAATGTAAATATAAAAGTTATACATAAATATCTTCTTTTGCCTGATTTAACAGTTGCATCATATGGCAATGAAAGACAAGATGAAAATATTACAAAAATGTTCATGCACTTAACACATGCTAATATGTTGTGCTCTCTCCATGTTTATATTATCAGTTGTGGAACAAAATTATTTACCAATCTGAGATATAAAAGGCATTAAAGGTACATAACACTTAAAAAGCAAGTCCTAATTATTTAAGAACTACAACATGTGACAGCAAGCCCTTCTTAATTAAAGGGAATATAGTATATTTTATTCATAAATATGTAGATTGTGAGTCAGTGATGAGCTGACTAGATAGCCAAACCAGAGGCAAACCTATAGCTAAATAGATAATTTTCTATTAGCAGTCTCCTTGTCAGTACGTGGTGACAAAACACTAGTTGGGAACTGGCCATCCCAAAACGTATGCTACTCATGGCTTAGAAAGCCTCAGTCAATTCCACTTCTGTCTCTCACTAGTTATGCAATTATGACAACCCCATTCTTACTCACTAAGTCCCATCTTTAATGAGATCCTGGGAGAGACACAGCCTTTGAATGTACAGATTGGGTTTCATAACCCTATTTTGTACTCTGTAAAGATATTCTACTTCTCTGTCCCCAATTACTGTAATTATAATTTAATTATTTGTTAGTTACAGCAGAGAAATGTGGGTGCTATTCATCACTGTAATCCCAGTTTCTACCTGACTGCCTGGCAATATAGTGATGCACCAGCTATGTTTGTTGAGAAAGGCTCTTTCCCTTTCTGGATATCAGTCGTTCCATTAGTAAGAGATTTGCTCACTATGAGGTCTCTGTAGAATTTTCTATGTCTTAAAATTCTGTATTAATTTTTTTTGTAATGTATCCTCATTTAAAACTTTATATCCAAGGAAAATCAAGATTTTACTCTTGAAGAGTTTGTGCTTTCAAGTAGAATAATATATGAAATATCCATTTGGGATGGATTTTTCTGCAGCAGGTACATTTTATGTGATCATTTTAGTGGAATAAAAATGAAATATTGAAATAATTAGACATGTGCTGGCAGACTATAAGACCCCAGTGGGGAGGAAACATGCTTACTTATCTCTTAAAATTCTAGTTCTAGCACAGATGTTGGAGAAAGCAAAAACATTTGTTGAATTAAATGGGGAAGATTAAGTGAATAAAATTTAGAAAGACAGGAGGAGGCAGGGCAGTGGGAAGCCTTTAGGGCACCACACATTTACCCCGGATTTCCCTGCCTCCACCCTCTGCCTCAGCAGAGCTAGGATGACATGTGTGTGCAAACCTGTCAGTGGGAGGTTTAAATCCCATTAGTAATCTTCAGAGACACAGACAAGGCTATTTCTAAATTAAGATTAATGTTTCTAATATGAGTGATGGCTTACAATTCAAGTTTCATGTGTGTACATAGTGCAGTCAGTTGACTCTTACCTCCACTGTGTTTTCTATCTCTTTCCCTCCTTTGCCATCCTCCCCTCCTCTACACAAGTTCCCTTCCTACACTCACACCTTGGTTTGCTTTATGATAGGCTGGTTTTAACTATTACTGTCAGCTTTAGAACTATCCATTTTCACACAGCTGAAGGCCTTGACTTCCCCTCCGATAAAATCCATCATTGGTCCTTGGCCACTAGTTCAGCAAGTAGAGTCGGGCCCTACGAACGTCTTTCAGATCTGTAACTATCTGTCGAAAAGCTCAGCATGACACACGTCCAGTGCAGGCAGCCGCCGCTTTTGTGAGACCTTGTTTCAGATGGCCGTGAAAACCCCTGAAGATAGCGTTTTACAACCCTTCTCCAAGTGTTCTACATCCTAAGAGTTTTGCACCCTTAGAGAGGGTGGTATGTCTTATGTAGCACAGAGAACTCAACCATTGTTTGTTTTTCTAAGTATCTCGAGCAGCCAGAGTTTCTTCGCTCAGCAGTTCAGCTGCAAAGAGAAGGTTCCGCTCAGAAGACAGCAGGATGTTTCTATGTACGTAAACATAACTGTCTAGACTGTAGCTTGTGCCATGCCAACGTAGCTCTACAGTTCTAGTGAGTTCCCTCTTCATGCTTCTGACCTCCTCAGCTACACGTTTTTGAGATAGCTAGCACTTGACTGCTTTCAGAGGTGTTTGCACCCCCTGTTACTCAGCGGGACTCAAATCCAATGAAGAATAGTTTGATGTCCTATAACAGTTATGCCACTGTTGCAATAGTTGGCACAGCTTGCCTGGAAATTTGGTATTTTAGTTTGAAAGATTAACAGCTGGGTAACGCTAAAGGTATTTTATGTCCCTGGCATCTTATCTTACATAGTGCCTTCCAGTAGCCTAAATTGTTTGAGAGGCTTTGGGACTTCCCTCCTGACCAATAATGTCTATGGAGATATCCCACACATGGCTCTGGGATATATATATATATATATATGAACGGATTCAAGAAGCAGAATTATGAAGCTATGTCAGACATATTTCTTTTATAACTATTTAAAACTGTTTACTTATTTTAATAGACTTAAGAGTAGCGTGTTTCCACATTGCTTTTTGGTAGGTATTTTATTTGGTTAGCAATCCCTTCTTTCCCCATTCACTGAGGCCAGGCAAGGCAGCTCTGAGGACAAGGGGAGGGGGGAATAGGGGAAGAAGGCAGGAGAAGGGACTGGGAGGAGAGGAGGGAGGTAGAGCCATGATAGGGATGTAAAGTGGATACATAAATTAAAAATAAATACATAAAAACAACCCCTTTCCTCCCCCGATCTCCCTCATCCCCCCACAGCACTGCTTTATGTAGTCTCTACTGCATTCCTGCTTTCTCTCTCTATCATGTGTATCTTCCATCCTTTCACAAGTTCCTGTGATAAAGCAAACAACAAGCAACCCAATCCCACCGGAGAAAGGCAACTTGAAGGGAAAAGGGTTTATTCAGCTCACAGTTCCAAGTTACAGCTCCATGCAGTGGTGAACTCAGACAAGGGGTTGACACGGCTGGTTTTACCTGCAGCCAAGGGCCTAGATGATATATTAATGCATCTTTACTCAAGCTCAGCTTGTGCTTCCATTTTTAAAAAGCAAGTCTAGGACTCAAATCCAGTGAATGGTGCCACCCGCTTGTAGCTTGAGTCGCATCAGTTCACATGGTAATACCAATTCCTCAATGGCACGGCCAATGACCAACCTAATCAAAACAATTCCTCATTGTGAAATTGAAAACTACATGTTACAGCTTCACCTCTTACCGGTTTGTTCTCAAACATGTTACTGTAAGCCTTGTGCTGTTGCTCTTTGTGCCCAGAGTTTCATATTTATCTCATAATAAAAATGCAATCCACTTTTAAGTTCCCAAAGTATTTAAAAGTTCTAATGTATTAAAATCCCTATGAACATATACAGGGGAGGAGGTCCCCCTCAGTCATAGTCATAAGGGAGGGGAGTAAGGGGAAAATGGGAGGGAGGGAAGAATGGGAGGATACAAGGGATGGAATAACAATTGAAATGTAATATGAATAAATTAACACAGTATATTTAAAAAATCCCAGTCTGCTGACTGTGAGTGTCTGTAAAAAGAAAAACATTTACTTTCAAAAGACAACGATGGCACAGATTATTATATAGTCTTATGCTGAAAGAGGAGAATTGGGGAATAAAACATCCACGTCAAAGCAACCAGAAATCAGGCAGAGTAATACCAAATCCTGTGACTCCACATGCAGCATCCGGAGCCTACAACACAGTCAGCAGGGTTCAAAGGACAAAGGCGTCTACTCCCCTTTCTGGCTCTGCTAACTGCAGCAAGCATAGCTTCCAGGCCTTAAAGTGGCTCCACCACACATCCACACATCTGTAGTTTCCTTGGCAGATGTTCTCTGGTCCTGGAACCATGGTCTCCACTGCAGCTGAGGCTTCACTTTCACAGCACGATGCCATGGCCTTTCAGGGCCCCTTAGCAGGGACTCCACGTCTGTAACTCAGCGCCTGGTCTCAACTGCTCTTCCTGGTTTACTCAACCTTGCATCTTTTGTGTTTTTAAAGCCGCAGGCACCATGTGGATAATGCCTACAACATTACCAAGCTCTGCTACCAGCCAGAGATGTGACCCAGCTCTTTTGGGACACAGATATGTTTCCCTGATGGGAAAAAAATTTTTTTTGAGCACGTTAAAAGTTTAGCAAGCATTACTATTTCTAACGTGAGAGGCTGGGGTGATGGCTAAGCAGTGAAGACTACTTGCTGATTTTTCAGAGGATCTGTGTTCGTGACTCAGATGTGAGCTAGTTCCAACCGCCTGTAAGCCCAGCTCAATGGATCTGATGCCTCTGGTATTCACAGACACCTGCACTTATGTGCACATACCCACCCACAGACCCATAAACCTATACAGAATTAAAAATAAGTCTTAAAATGTTTCCAATTAGCCAGACATGGTGGTTGGTATACTCCTTTAATCCCAGTACTCTGGGAAAGCAGAGGCAGACAGATCTCTGTAAGTTTGACACCAACCTGGTCTACACAGAGACACTCTGCCTCAAAAAACAAAGAAAGAAACAAAAGAACCCATAAAAACAAGATTCCAACCTGCCCTAAAAAAACTCAACTTTTTTTCTAATTTTGGGGATGGTTCATTTTCGGAGGCTATGTTTTTATTTTGATATTTTTATTCTTTTTGATATATTCTAGGTACGAATCCCCAGCCAAATGTATTGGTGGCTCTGTCGACAAATTCTATTGCTGTATAGACACTTTTGAACTTAATGGCACAGATATTTTCTTTTTTTTTTTTAATTTTTTTTATTTTTAATTAATTTATTCTTGTTACATCTCTATGGTTATCCCATCCCTTGTATCCTCCCATTCTTCCCTCCCTCCCATTTTCCCCTTATTCCCCTCCCCTATGACTGTTCCTCAGAGGGATTACCTCCCTCTGTATATGCTCATAGGGTATCAAGTCTCTTCTCGGTGACCTGCTGTCCTTCCTCTGAGTGCCACCAGGTCTCCCCCTCCAGGGGACAAAGTCAAATGTGAGGCACCAGAGTACTTGAGAAAGTCAAAGTAGAACATTATGATAGGCAGATTTGGGCCAAGGGGTCTCACTCAAACTAAGGCCCTAGCCAAGGACAATACAGGCGGTAAAATTTAAACCCCTACCCTGATCTAGCCCATGGACAGGACAGTCTCCACACAGATATTTTCTTGCCAGTTCACTGGCCTTGTTTTCTAAGTAACCGACCTAACCTAGCGGGTCCTTACCTACGTCTGTGTCTTCTGCTGTGTCCCCATTTGTCCTCTAAGAGTTCTGAGCTTCATCCTCAAGCTCTGAATCCCTTTGGAGTTGATCCTTGTTGTCCTTCTTCTCCAGTGGCCGTCCACATCTCCAGCATCCTTTTTTAAACAGGCTTTCTTTTCTGCAGTGTGCAATTTTGGCCATCGTAACAAGAATCGAGTGCTTGTAGTTGCATAGGTCCATAGCTGCGTCCCCTGATTCAGTTAAATTATGTTTGATTGTATGCAGGTGATCCGTTTTCGTGGTGATAATTTGTTGTGTTATTAATGTTCTGTAGCTCAACTTGAAATCAGACATGATAATACTTCCAGCAATAGTTTTAAAGTGCTGCATTAATTCTTTGAGAAGTCTACATAGCATATTTTGGTTATCTTTGTCCCAAGTCCTCTCCTGAGCTAACTGGTCCCAGAACTATTCCCAGCTCTGTGCTTCCCACAATGTCATGTCTTTTTGTGAAACTAACAACCCATTGACTCAAGTTTGTCCTGTCCATATACTTATGGTGTGGGCCCATTCACTGGAGTGTATTTTAGCCTACTTGAAATCACATATTTAGGGAAACTCTCTCCTCTCTCTCTCCTCTCTCTCTCTCTCTCTCTCTCTCTCTCTCTCTCTCTCTCTCTCTCTCTCTCTCTCTCTCTCTCTCTCTCTTTCCTGGAATATATCAAGTCTAAGTAGCACCTCTATTGTCAGTACTATTATTATTTAGTATGGCTTTATGTGAGGTTTTTGTGTTTCAAAGCGAACTTTGAATTGTTTTATTTTCCTATTTCTGTGAAGAATGGTGTTGCTGTTTAGATTGAAATGTGTTAAATCTGCAGATTGCTTTTGGTAGGATGGCCATTTTTTACAATAATAATTGTGCAAATTCATGAGCATGGGAGGCTTTCCCATCTTATAGTGTCTTTTTATACTTCTTTATTCATTGTTTTGAATTTTTATTGTACATATATTTTACCTCCTTGGTTATGTGTAATTCATAGAACTTTTTTCAAGGCTACTATGAATGATATTGCTTTACCAATTTCTTTCTGTTTGTCATTGGTATATAGGAAGATAACAGATTTCTGTGTGTTAAATTTATATGCTACAATTCTTATGAAAGTGATCAAAAGCTGAAGCAATTGTCTGGGGAAGTCTTTAGGGTCTCTTATCTACAGAATTATTCACAATTGAGAATTCTTTTATTTTCTTATCTATTTTGTATTACTAAGTGGTTCTATGTAGAAAAGAAATGAAGAGATTTGTCATCCTCTTTTTCTTGACTTCAGTAAAAATAATTTGATTTTTCTGTTTAGTATGATGTTGGCTAATAGCTTGTTGCACACAGCTTTTAATATGATGCAGTATGTTCTCTTTATCCCTAGTCAATCTAGGACCTATATCATGAAGGAATGTTGCATTTTTCAAAGGCATCTACTGAGATGATCATGTGATTTCTATCCTTGAGTCCATTTATGTGGCAAATTACATTTATTGATTTGTCTATGTTGAAAAATCCCTGCATCTCTGGAATCAAGTGGATGATATTTTTTATGTTTTTTTTTTTAAAAAATTCAGGTTACAGCTATTTTACTGAGAAGTTTTCTGTCAATGTTTATCAGAAAAATTGATCTATAATTTTCTTTTTGTGTGTGCATGAGTCGTTATCTTGTTTAGCTGTCAATGAGGTGCTGGCTTCATAAAAGAATTCAGACACATTCCCTCTTTCCTTGCTTTATAGAATCTTCTGATAACCAGATTCTAGTGGTAAATCCGTCTAACTTTTGTTGTTGTTGAGTTGTGTGTTTTTATTTTTGAAGTGTTGTTTCAGTCTCTTTGTTTCTGCTGTATCTGTTTAAATTTTTTGTCTGTTCTTATTTTAACTTTTATAGATCTTATAGATTCATAGATTTATCCATTTCTTTTAGTTTTTCAAATTTTGTAGTATATTTGCTATTCAAGTATGTCCTTGTAATCTAGATTTCATTGATATCTGTTGTACCATCTCCATTTTCATCTCTGATCCTATCAATCTGGGCCTTCTCTTTTCTTTCTTTAGGTAGATTTACCCATATGTTTGTGAATATAGTTTATTTCTCAAAGAACTAATTCTTTGTTTCATTAATCTTTTAAAATTCTCTATTGTTTGTTTGTATTTCATTGACTTCATCTGAACTACCATTGTTGGTTGCCGTTACTGTGGGATTGGTAACTTTGAGTAGAGACATTTTGCTTGGACTTTCATGTTGTTAGTGCTTGTGTATTGGGGCTTTCCCTAGGGAGTTAATTGTTAGACATACTACAGCTGAATTGAATGAGCATTGGTTCAATGCTTAGATTCCCTCTGCTTGGTGAGACGTGGCTTAGATCGGTGTTGCTTAACACCCAACCGTAGAGAGGTATGGATGCTGTTGATAAGGAGTAGTTGAGGGTGTTCTCAGCCCTGTAGGGAGCGTCAGTTTAGTATGGTGGTGGGTTTCAACAGGGGAGGCAGTGTGGTGTGTCCTCTGATCTGAGCCAGGGTTTGCCAGGAATTGTGGGAGTGTGCTGTCAAGCTTGGAATCTACATCAGAAGCGTGGGCATGTGAATAGCACAGGCGTGCGTGGCAGGTTTAGCAGGATCACCTCATCCACCTTCCCTGGTCAGGGAGCACACCCAGCAGGAGAAGTCTGTATTGGTTTTGGTGGTGGGGCATGCTTCTCCAGCTTCACCAGCAGGACTGCACACACGGTAAGGAATTCGACTCATGCCTCAGAGGTCCAGAGACCTATCTTGTTGGAGTGAATGTGTTGAATGAATGGTGAAAGTACGTTCTAGAAGCAGATGGTCCAGAGGCCCCTTCCCTGTCTGCACTATACGCTGTCAGGGTAGAGGAGACTGGAGACTCCTTATTTCTGGACTGAGTGCTGGCAGGACAGGGGGAGTATGGAAGGGTGGAACAGGGTCTGAGATGTCTTCCTCCTCAGAGCAAGGTAACTGGTAGAGTGGCAGAAGTGTAGAGACAGAGGCTCCTGGGACGCCTTGCTGTCTGCAGATACAGGGTACTCACAGGGAGAAGAAGCTGTGAACAGTCTTTTACCACCTAGTCCGTGATTTCCCCTCATGCTGCCTTTTCTGTTAGCTCTTTACAAACCAATGGCGGTTGTTAGGTGATGTTCTCCTCAGAATCTGGCTGGATCTCTAACAGCTTCTCTCATTGCCATAGCAGTTTACAATAAACAAATGCTATTTTTCCATTTAGCCAATTGCAGTTTCTTTTATTATTATAATTATATTAAATCACATTCTCTTTTTTTTTTTTTTGAATGTGTGGGTTCTTAGAAGCTAGAAAATTGTTTCTCTAGTATCTTACATAGTGGGTGGAAAGTTTCCTAAAGCCAGTTTGCGACATCAACTGGTATAACTGAACGTAGTAACTAACATGGTCCAGGAGTTACTGAGATGTCTAGAGTTTAAATAAAAACATAGTGAGCAATTTTATAGATACAAGGCAGGGATATGAATACCTGCATCAGGAAAACAACACACTGTCTCACATGAGGAAGAACAGTTCTCAGATAAACCACAGAACTGGAATCACCTGCATTTAAGTGATGATTTTTGTCCAGGAAAAACACAATGACCATTTTAGCTCTTGGTCCTCCAGATTCTGACAACTATATACCCACTCTGTTGTTACTTGGGGATTTGGGGATATCTGGCAAGCAGGGAAGGAGAACAGAAGTAGGGACTTTTCCAAATCTGCAGCAGGAAGAAAGAAGGAAAATAAATGATATGGGTCACAGGGCTGCTGGGCAGAGTGCGAATGAGAAGTGACTGGACTGCGGTGATTGTGTTAGGTAGAAGTGATGTGCAACTCTAGTGCAGTCTGCATCTCACTGAATCATTTAATAAAGTGGAGGACAAAGGTCTGTACTGAAACACTTAAGTCCTGGGTTCACATTGCAGCCCCAGTGAGGAAGGCTAATAGAATGCCAGCTAAGATTAGGGGAAATATTAATAACAAAGAATACTTTCCCAGAGTGCCTGCTAAGCCAAAGATTCTGATTTGGAAAGTCTCTTAGAGGTCATAGTCTCCTCCTGAGTATTGTATACTTAAAGTTTCATGTCAAGACATATGTCTGAATCTTCCAATTCAGACTAGCATCTTTAGAGGGATATATACAAACTAGCAACTAATAACAATAGCTATTTAAAACTCAGGATCCAGCATGACAAAATTTCAAACACGAACTTGCTCGTTGAAAATAAATAAAGCAATCTGCAAAATACCTCACCTCTCCTTTTCATTTCACCCATGACTTTTCTTGCCATGTTTGTTTTCATAATTTCTCTTTTCTAGAGTAGGGTACATTTTTGGGTGGTGTCATACAATAGCCTAAAACCCTGAGCATAACATATCTTAAAGGGGCACATTTTTAGATACCTCTGCACATCCTCTAAGTCCCCTTCAGCACTTTCTCTTAGTTATACAAGTGTGCTTGGGTGGAGAGTTACCCAGGGTATCTATAGTGTGATTCCCGCAGCAGGTGAAGATGAAGGCAACAACCCGACAGTTTGTATTTACTGCTTCTTGTGGCCACATACTGTTCCTTCTGATCTTTGCTGTGCTGAATTCTTTTCTTGCTTGGGTGTTGTCTCCCAGCGCACCCTTGGCTCACACAGACAGACACAGATGTTGTGCTATAAAGCATCCCAGCAGGGTCTGGTGTCCATATCTGTAGTATTAGTTAAAGTCTGCACACAACATCCATGTCTATAGATAATCTATTTGTGGTCTTAAAATGAACTTATATCAGATTCTTTAGCTCTTTCCCCAAAGCCATGATTTTGCACTGTAGAGACTTTATGGAATTTTGCTCTCATCTATTCCAAAAAATGTATTTTCTGTTTTTATTGTTCCTGAACAATTGACACAGATATCTTCTTCCTTCTAAGATATGGAGAGAACACAAACACACACACACACACACACACACACACACACACACACACACACACACGCAATCAACTTCAAGATATATTTCGGGGAACTATAAAATTTGAAAACAATCTTTATTGGCACCACAGTTAAGCTCTTCCTTACAAGGTGTGCTACCAAATAAGAAATCTTTCCACCTGAAGACAGATATCACCAAACATAATACTATTCAGAATTCATCCCAGAAAGATGAAAATTTGTGCTTAGTACCATGCAGACTTGGATAAATCTCCCTGTTTCAGTTAACTTAAATCTAAAGTGGGAACAACAGTAGTAATACAAGCGTTTCAAGTTTTGAAAATTAATCGAATTAAAATGTGGAAAGTGCTTAGAAAAGAAAGTGCTTTGCACCTAGTAATTGGTTTTGTCTGAACCATTATTATTGTTACTATTAGGTCATATAATTAGGTCGTAGGAAGACTTGAAGCAGATGTACTTATAAATTCTTATTATTGGTGTTGTGTTAAAGGCAATATGGAGACACATTGGCAACATTATTTAATTTTCTCAAAGAAGCATAATGCAGAATCTTATGAAAATACTTTAATAATTTTCAAACAGCCATGTGAGTAATTGGAGAAGACAGACTTCATGTCTGCTCTTATTCCAAGATGAGATTTGACAACTGTGTTGAATATTTTTTATTTTTCAAACATGATTATTTTTGTTGTTGTTTTAAAAACTCTGTTTGGAAATAATTATTATAACTCACTTATCTATTTATTTTGTATATTATTTCCAGTTTGCTACTGTGCTGTTTACAGTGAGGCTGATAGGATGGCCCATGTATGTGTGTTAGGATTGGTGAAGGAGAGTCCACCTTCCTTCACCAATGGTGAAGTTGATAAAATTGCTTCTGTGGACAATTTGCCACATTACAATTTAATCAACAAGACTTGTATTCCTGTTTCATATGCGTTACCATATAAACTCACATCTTCTGTCTTTGCAACTGGGGTCTGGAAAATAAAGTTCTATCTATGACACTAGTTTCCACCATGAAATGTTATAATTTTAAGCCTGGCATATATATATATATTTTTTTTTTTCAAATCTAATGAGGTAACTTTGGTTCTGACTTTGTCATCACAGTGTCTGCCACTGTCAAGCATCATATGTGGCTTTGATCAATATGCCTTATTAAATTTGATGAGAAAAACTGAAAAGGGCCACACGTTAGTAGTCGTTCCTCAGCATTGTTTGAAATAGGCAACTTATATCACACCATGTGACAGTCTGTGTCTCCATCTTGTTTATAACGTGTTTGAATTTTAAAATTTGAGATCCTGTTAAAATTCATTTCTAATTTACTTACAGAAACCTCATGGCATGGAGGGTTCATGCGGTAACACTCATGAAGAAGGAGTTAAAGTTTTCACCTGAATCTTGAAAAATGGGTGTTGAGTTGTTTCCTCTTCTCTCAATTAAGAAAAAAGTCATAATACTTTCTTTAGATTTATAAGTTTATTTTTTATTCTAGTTGTAGCAAAAATTCCTTCCTCCCAGTTTTGAAAATGAAAACATATGCTCCTCTCTACTTTTGCAGCACTACTTATATTATGTCTGTACATAGGCCGTCTGAAATTGCTCAACACTCTTAGTATGCTCTTCACATGAAGTATGTTAAAGAGCACTCTTAGTGTGATGTGTGTTAAGGATGACCTTATTAGTCAGTATCCTAATAAAGGTACATTTAACAAGAAAAGGATACGGATCAATAATTCAGCAAAAGTGGAGCAAAGCCAGGCTTACTTGACACAAAGTCAGATGCATGACCATCCACAGGTGAAAGTCTTTCACTCATTCATTCATAGAGAAGATGCCTTTTAGGTTACCCTCACCTGATTTGCTGAGTGACTTTAGCTTCAGGAATGAACTGGTTATTTTCTCTCTTCCCCAGATGAGAATGAAGATCCACACCTCATTCCTTAACCATTCCACTAATAACATTTATGATGATAAAAATGATACTTGTTTTAATGGATTTTCTTATATTTATGAAATTCCTTAAATAGAGAGTATCTTTTTCTCATGTATATTACTTAAGCTGTTGTAACTGACTCATGACTTTAGATTCCTTGTATTTAATACACAATTTCCTTTTACTATTTTTTCCTTGAACCATTTGTATGAATTCCTAAGAAATTTGTCATCATCAGGATTTTCTACTGATTTGTTTAGATTTTTCCTCCTATTTTTTTGTTGACTGAATTATTTGTGCAAGAAAAATGGGAATTGCTTTCTGGTTATACAATCATTCTCCTAAATTTTCTCCACATTCTAGAATCTTTGTTATGGTTACATCTTTCATTTTCCTGGGACTTGGAAAGTTGCCATCCTGGCTTCTACACAACTTACTAAACAACAGTTCAATCATTAGATCACATGAGGCTTTCTCCCTCAGTCCTTGGCAAAATTGAAAATAATGCCCCCTAAGATCTGTAACAGAATGTGAATTTGGAGGAATTTAGCAATTTCTGAGTTTTTCATTATGAAGTAAGAACCAAGTGGAACAGATAGGTGAACTTGCATTTTAAAGGCTAATGATAATGCCCTTTCTAAGCTAATCATAACTTATCTTGTAATCTAAAGTCATAGGTCAGGTACAACAGCTTAGTTAGTATGCAGAAGAAGTAGATATTCTCCATTTAAAACATTTAATAAATATAAGATAAGCCATTAAACCAATTATCATTTTTAATTTTTAAGTTTTCTTTTTTTACTATAAATTTATATTATAATATATATATACACACGCACACAATAAACTACCTACAACAGGAAGAACCACAAAACAATCAGAGATTATATAAATGTTACATTGATAGTGTTTTGGCTATTTGTGTTTAGCAGCCTTGAAGAAAACATCTTTCCTATCTTGGTACATCTAAAATTCTGAATGTAAATCAATATCTATCGCATCTTGTCATTATCAGCTTGAAACATCTATCTAGATCTAAAAAAACAATGGGAGAATAGCAATGTAGAAGGATCCAGTGGGTCCTAGAAACATACAAGTAGAACATTATGATAGGCAGATTTGGGTCAAGGGTAGGGGAATAAGGGGAAAATGGGAGGGAGGGGAGAATGGGAGGATACAAGGGATGGGATAACCATAGAGATGTAACAAGAATAAATTAAAAAAAAAAAACCCTCAACTCCTGAACAACAAAGCTTAATTGTAAAACTAAGCTATCTAGTCTTCAACTCCATCACAGACTTGAGAAGGAATAAAATTAATTACCTGAGTAAAGGCTTTCATGGAACATGCCCCTTGGGCTAGTATGCAGATATAAGTGAGTATATACCATTTGAGTCTTTCTGCTTCTGGGTTAACTCACTCATTATGATCATTTCTAGCTCAATCCATTTATCCACAAATTTCAGGAATTCCTTGTTTTTAATAGCTGAGTAGTATTCCATAGTGTATATGTACCACAGTTTCTTCACTTACCAGGAAACTGGGACAGAGGGGAGGACATCCTATTGGGACTCTAGATGAGAGAACCATGTGAGAATAGCATTGTAGAAGGATCCAGTGGGTCCTAGAAACCCACAAGTAGAACATTATGATAGGCAGATCTGGGCCAAGGGGTCCCGCTCAAACTAAGGCACCAGCCAAGGACAATACAGGCGGTAAACTTTAAACCCCTACCCAGATCTAGCCAATGGTCAGAACAGTCTCCACACTTGAGTGGAGAGTGGGATATGATTTTCTCACGTACTCTGGTGCCTCACATTTGACTATGTCCCCTGGAGGGGGAGACCTGGTGGCACTCAGAGGAATGACAGCAGGTCACTGAGAAGAGACTTGATACCCTATGAGCATATACAGGGGGAGGTAATCCCCCTCAGGAACAGTCATAGGGGAGGGGAATAAGGGGGAAATGGGAGGGATGGGAGAATGGGAGGATAGAAGGGATGGGATAACCATAGGGATGTAACAAGAATAAATTAATAAAATTAAAAAAAATTACCTGAGTAGATAGGAAGTGCAGATTAGTAACTTCCAAAATGAGAAGATGACAGAGACAGTTTGCTGCCTGAACAGTCATCCCAAACTCCTTATAATGTTGGAGTATCATTAATACTGTATATTTTAGACGATTAAATTCCATTTACCTATTTTAAATTTTTTGAGACAGGGTTTACTATGTAGTTCTGGCTGTCTGGACCTACCTATTCAGACCAGGCTGGCCTCCAACTCAAAGAGACCACCTGCCTTCCTCTGCCTCCTGAGTGCTTGGATTAGAGGCCTGAGCCACCAGGGATCTGAATATAAAAACTCAGTTTATACTATTGTGTTGATAAGCTTGAACATAGGTGGAGAATTGAATCAGGAACTTAGCAAAACATCAAGTATTGAATTTGACACATGTTAAAGGATACCAATCTTATTTATCCTATATAAACAAGAGTTATAGCACATTTTAATTTTTTAAATAAATTTCATATTTTCCAATTAGAAATAGTGAGTCAGAAGACTCAGTGTTCTCCAATATGGTCTTTAGTAGTTTACACAAATGCATTTCAACCTTGAACTTTTGTTGTTGTTAAGTTCAACTGATGTTTATACTGTTCGTGTTTACAAAGATTGCATTTCCTAAAAATAAAATGGTCATTCTTTCTAAAAAGAACTACATCTAATGACTTAAAACAATCTGCTGAAGAGTTTCTATTGGTTTCTTTCTATTTCTTCCTACTCATTAGAAGGAAGGGTGGCTGGCCAACTGAGTGGTACAGATTAAAAGCCCCGAGAGTAGCAATCAAGTGGCTGTGTGTGCAGGTTTCCCTGCTGCGATGTCCTTCTCGGTGGCTTGGTCTGTGAGTGTCTCTTTAGAGTCAGTAGCGTGCTGCTCAGGAATGATGACACCCCAGAACTGTTCTTACTTACTCGGGATTGCTTTGGAGATTAAGGGTGTGTTTTCCTTCAGTCCAACCCGGACTGGCTGGTGAGGTTGGGATCCGCCCTGTGCTGTATATCAAGAGGTTAGGGGAAAAAGAGGGAGAGGGGAAGGGAGAGAAAGAGGAAAAGCCAAGGCTGGTGAAGAGCCTTCGACTCTGGACAGACACCGTAGGAAGCACTGGCAGCTAGGTCCTTCCTTAGACTGTAGATGTTTGCTTTCTTAGGCCCTGTGGTTACTAATGAGGCAGGATTTGCTTGGATTGGGGGCCAGCTCTCTAAGACTGATGTTCTCCATAGCTGGGATTACAGAGTGAGTTAGGAAACTTACTCTGCTCTCCCATATGGTCTTTGGATACTTTATACCAATGCATTTAAACACTATTTTCATTGTTGTTGTGGTCGTGGTGGTTAAGTTGTACTGATATTTATACTCTTCCTTGTATTTTTATATTTCACTTATTCAAACCTTGGAAGTGACTAGGGGTGAATTTGGTTCTGCAAAGTTCACCTTGGAATCTTCCTGAAAATGACACTTGGCATGCTCTTAAAAGGAAATGACATTTTCATATACCTTTGTTAATTCTCTCTTGGAGCTTTAACCATGAATTTTGGCAGCCTGATTAGTCAATAATATTTTCTGGAAAAAAAGAATAATTATGGGGAGATAATTGTGCTACATGTAATCAAAACATTATTCAGCCATACTGATTTTAATATAGCAGCAATGTTATATCGAACCCTGCAGACCAATGGCTTTCAATAAAAATGCAAGAAACCTATCCAAACACCTGTAAGTATTTAGTATGTAATGGACATGATATTTCAAATTAATGGGATACAATGTATGCTTTTCAAAAATGTGGTGTTGGCACAACTTGAAAAAACTAAATTTAGTTTAATTCTTGTCATAATCTCCAGAATAATGTTTGCATGTACTAGGGGGTTTTTGTTTAATCTTGGATTTATTAAATATTTATATGATGTGGTAGTTATTATGTTGTGCATTTTAAGTGAGTTGTTTGATTTACTATTAACAGGTCTATGAAGCATGTGTCATTATTAATCATTACATTATAGTAAATAAACTATGGCATGACTCAGATTATATATCTGGAGAGTGGAGGAAGTTTAGAGCACACCCTCACAGTGAGCGTCGGGGATGGCTAGTTCTGGTGATCCTAACCTTTGTAACTGCGAAGACCTCAGTGTATTTACTGTCTGTGGTGAGGGCAGAGATTCTATTTTTCAAAGCCTGACTCCAAAAACAAAAGTCAGGAAGGACAATATTCAGTTACATAATAGTGTTTTAAGTCTTCTTATATTAAACAAAAATACTACAAGCAGAGCAGACGGATGATACTCAGGGTTAGGGTTAGGGTTAGTGTATGATAGAGAAAGG
>OU015744.1:93301533-93313035 GCA_907169655.1 Acomys percivali
ACACACACACACACACACACACACACACACACACACACACACACACACATATATATATATATTATGTTAGGATCCATGTATGTGGAAGAAGATGTGCTGTTTTTTTTCTCTATGAGGCTGAGTGACGTAACTAATATATATTCTAAACCCACACATTTCTTGTAATTTTTATAATTTCTTTGGGTTAAAGAGCCTTTTATGTATGTAAGAAAGGAAAGGATACAGGTAAAGGACACATGACTTGGGAAAGACGATATAGAGTGAGTTGTTTCTCTAGTCTTAACTGTCACTTCTTTTTCTTCTTTGTTGTAGGTAAGTGAATAAGAAGTGTAATTGATAATGAATGTACAACACACTGAGCCAAGCTCCATGTCCTCAGAATGGCCGTTCTAACTATATAGGTCATTGTAATGTATAGCGCTTAGATATGGGGCAAGTATTTGCTTGAGTGGCTTCATTTATTTAGCTGTATGGTTACAAATTTCTATTTGTAACTTTCTTACAATAAGGTAATTTAAGCATCATAACAAAATTTCCATTGTATAAAATGAAATCCAAAGAAGACAAGTCCAATAGCAAATGAGATTTACTAAGGAATATTGGAAGGTGCGTAGACTCTTCCTGAGCCCCTCTGTGGGAGCAACAAAGCCCTAGTATCCTCCCACAGACTTCCTCAGGGACACACTCACAGTGTCTGGCATTTAGCAGTGCAGTAGCCTGTATGCTGTGTGCAAGGAAGTGAACACTTTAGGGAACGATTTCCCATGAAAGGCAAGGTCTGGGGACAATTAAGGGAGAACACTGGCAGTATTGCTACCAGTTTTAGAAACAAAACCACAGAATCCTCGCTCAGGTGCCAAGTGTATCATCAGCTGCTTTGCATGGTTTATCTCATTCAATCCCCACCAAAATCCCACGAAAGGAAATAACCGCTGTCTTCATTTCACCCATGAGGAAGCTGAGTTGATAGGTGACCGATATGAAGGAGGCCTTGGGCTTCAAGTTACAAAAGGCGAAGGAACTCATTTGTTTCAGCCCGTGAGTAGCATAATACAGGTGAGAGTAATGAAAGCAAGGATCCGTACGTCTCTCCTGGTCTGTGAACACCAACAGCAATCCCACCCTTTGCAAGTGTGCTGGGCAGTTTTGGTCCTTAAAGAAGATACTTATGATACTACAATTAAAAGGGGGTGAAAGGCTCAGTTGGGTTCATGGCTTTGAGATTTCAGGTTCTCAGTTTTCAGGATTGACTAGGAGGCAATATGGTTGGAGATCGCTGTGCAGGAGGCAGAAGGGAAGTTAGGAAAGGCAGAAAATGTTTGAGGCCATAATGCTACCTTCAAAGGCTTGCCTCAGTGACGTATAACTTCCTTTACATGGATTCTACCTCTAAAATTGCATTACAAGGCTGAAATAAGCATCAAGCACGCTTCAGTTGTGAGCAGAGATGGTATGACAAGGCTTAATAATTGTGGAGAGGAACTGCTTACGTAACCACTGTAAGATTTTGGCCCAGAGAAAAAGCAGACAAAAGTGGTGGTTTATAAAAGATGAGCGTACACGGGACGATTCCCAGTGTCCTTTACCTCTCTGTAATCTCTGCCTTCATCCTGTCCCTTCCTTCAGTCCTAAGATGAACCTGTACAGCTGTTCAGTGCAGATAAGCAAGCTTTCCACCAGGTCTTCTTTAATTTACCTAATTACTTATCTGTTGATATATAGTCAGAAGCCAACCACCAGCTACTTTCAGAATTTAATTTATGTTGGATGTATGTAGGTGTATTTTCAAGAGACACTAAGTAGTCTCTGTGAGGTAAAATTTGTGGTTAAATGGTATTTCCTATTATTAGTAGAAGAAGAACAAAAAATAACTGAAATAAACATTCCATGTTGTTGTTCAGTTTTTCTTTTTAAATAAAACTTTTTATTTGCTTTACCACCAGAAAATAGTTACAAAATATCTGTGAAACTGAAAAGGTTTGTGGAATCTACCCAGGTTTTTATTTATTGGGAATTGGTAGTGTTTTATAAAGCTTGTCTTTAGGAACCAGATGCTTGTCTTGAGAAATGAATATTAAACCACAATAATTCACTATGTTGCCAATTGTTCTATTCCCATAGTGAGCATTAGAGAGAATTTGGAAATTGGCCACAATTTATAATACTTGTGTGTGGTAGATTCAGCCTTTCAGAGTAAAGACGATTCGGGCAAAAGTCTACTCCAAGTGAAGTGTGAGCTACCTACAGAAAATGAAGCGGTGTGTCCAGGAGGTGAGGACTGACTAGACTTGTTTTTCAAAGGAGGAAAATCATCTTTTGCTGCGTGACTTGGGGGCTTAGGGAGACATTTCTGCTTGTGGAAAACATTGCCATATGGCGGTGATATCAGACATTTTTAATCCTTGAAAATTGGATCTTAAAATCAAAAAGCCAAGAGATGATACGGGTTCTCACACTTTGTCTATATTCCTTCCAAAAAAAAAAAAAAGCCAATCAAATTACAACATGAAAGGGAACATTTATTAGCAAAATATCAAGCTGCTATGAGAGATTTATGTTTAAAAGTTCAAATTCAACCGTAAAATATATTAATATGGAATGTCATCCTGCAGATAAGGTTCAAAATGATCCATATGTCAAGAGTCCTCAAGGACAAACTTTAAAATTGGTGTACTGCTCAAGAGTAGATCAAATATAGAATTCGCCATTGACTTCATAAACAGTTCTGAAAAAAAAGTAAAACAGCATGTTAGATGTAAGAATCTTAAATAACTCAATTTTTCTACTCCTGGACTCAAATCACATTGCTTAATGTGCGTTGTCTGGACCACAATCAACAGCTGAGAGTGAGCGCCTCCCATGTGCACGTCCATGCGTTGGACAGGATCCTTGGCTCCTCTTGACTCGCTTCAGGATTGACAGAATAATTTAGAACATTTAAATGAACACCAAGTTTTGTCCGTATTTCCTATTTGGTTGAATTTACACATTCAATTTTTCCATAGTGGAAATATGTATTGCTGGATAATAAATAGGGTTTTTTTTCTCAATACCTCTTGAAATTTTTTGACAGTGACTGAATTTTAGTCCTTATAAAGCTCTGTATATGTCAGGAATTTCTCTTAGGTTTTTGAAAAATCCCGTGGTCAATTCTTAGATGTTTGACATTTCTATCATCTTTGCTTATCTGCACATTGATTCTATTATTTTGTAACTATATATGTATATAAATTTAATACATATTTATATAAAGAAGTACATATTTACATACAAATTTAGTATGCATGTGTATACTTCCTTTCTTAGGAACCGTAAAATATTTTATTTAGTGATTACAAGATAATATTAATGTGCATTTATTTTCCTACCATAAAGCATCACATAAAATGATAAAATAGTAACATTAGCAAACATTTATTTATTATTCTCTGGGTGCCAGATGAAATTCTTTGTGCTCTATTAACTCACATAATCCTCTCTCTGACTTTGCTGTCACACTGATCTTGCAGACGAGCCACAGGAGACGACGCGAGCGCACAAGGTCACAGAGCTCCTCCACTGTGAGGCAGAACAAGCTTCTCCCTCCAGCCACCAGACTCACGACCATGATAGTTTCCTCTCTTATTAAAGATTTATAGACTTCAGCTTCATCTCTGTCTTGTTTTGTGCAAAGGACCTTTTTTTTTAAAATTAAAGTTGTAACATGGAATTGTCTCTTTCAATGCCATTTTATATAATGATTAGAAGTAAAATGCAAAGTATGATCATGCACTGTGTCATCTGTGAAAATATTGTCACTGTGGTGACACAGACATGAGCATCAGTTACACTCGACGCAAAGGCAGGACTCCATGTTTTCGCTGCCATCCATTCTAAAGTAGATACATACTTTAAATGTGTGATTGTACATGGCTTGATGTGTTGTCTAGTTTTATGCTGGCTTAACAGAAGGTAGAATTAGCTGAAAGAATGGAGCCTCAGTTGAGAACATGTCTCCATATGATCTGTCTGTAGGCCAGTTTTTAAATTGGTGATTGAAGAGGAAGGTCCCAACCCAGCCCACTGTAGGTTGTGCCATCCTTGGTCTGTGTGGCACTGGGTTCTAAAAGAAAGCAGACTGGACAAGCTGTAAGGAGCCAGCCTGTGAGCAGAACCCTTTCATGTTCTCTGCATCAGCTCTGGCCTCCAGGTTCCTGCCCTGCTTGGATTCCTCTTCTGACTTCCTTCAGTGATAAACAGTGATACGGAAGTGTAAGCAAAATACACCCGTTCCTGCCCAAGCTGCTTCTGGTCATGGTGTTTATCAAATCAATAGAAATCTAACAAAGACACACATGCTTCTCTGAGTTAATAATATTCAATAATAATAATAATAATAATAATAATAATAATAATAATAATAATAATAATAATAAAAACCACTGATATTTACCTTTTACCCAGTGGGTCCTACGCATAAATCACAGTGTGACCAACGTGAAAGGTCATTTAACATCCACCTACCACTCTTGATCTGAGGCACTCTCACTTGTCTTTGGGGCTGTAATGTGGCCACTTCAGACAACCAGAGGTGGCCAGTGATAATGTGGCCAATGAAATGTAATTGAAAGATAGGATCTTAAGGTTTGTGGATCATGAATTTTCCCTAGAAAAAAAAGGAATATTTTGCCCAAGACAGACATACCCTGGTTGCATTAAAATTCTTTGATCTCTCTCCCACTTATGCCTCAGATCATCTTGTCTAACCTGCACAACTCGCCTTCTCACATCCGGCCTGTTCCAATCTGGCTACAGCATCTTCTCAGGCAACGCTAGAGAGAAATCTTGTGGACAAACTACTTTGCATAGTTTTCTTTTTTTTTTTTTTTTTCCAAACGAATCAATTTTTTTCTTAACTCCATTTTTCACATTGCAAAAACAAAAACAAAAACAAAACAAAACAAAACAAAACAAAAAAAAACATGTGCTTGTCAGGTACCTGTGGATTAAATTGGTAATGTAAAAGAGAATTTGCCTCATGTGGTACCTAATACAAAAATAGGAGTTCCCCGGAGCTGCTCTCCATGTATTCACCAGAAGGAATCTTGATCTTTCTTACCTAACAAGTGCTTTGCACTATATTTAATATATGTCATATACCGTTTTTTTCTAATTTTTATTTATAATTACCTTCTGTACTAAGTAAGGAGAAGCATTTTGAGAAAATGATCCTTGTTCATGTTCAGTATTTGCTTTCACTGGGCTAAAATACATGTTATTCTAGAGGTGCGGCTAAATTGAATTCATCTCACAGATTTACAGACATTTTCTTTGTTTGGGGTTCAGAGCAGTAGAC
Source organism: Acomys percivali (assembly GCA_907169655.1). NCBI lineage: Eukaryota > Metazoa > Chordata > Mammalia > Rodentia > Muridae > Acomys > Acomys percivali. The sequence continues at coordinate 93,306,869 of OU015744.1, forward strand.
AGTTCAAAAGGTTTTATTGAGTAGTCACAGACCAGTGCACAAAGGGACAGAGAGAGCAAGCAAAAGATCTAGTCAAGGGAAACTCAGAAAAGTCAAGAGAAACTCAGAAAAGTCAAGCATTTTCTATTGCTAGCAAAACCCTAAGAAGTGTGATTCAAGTTGCTCGTGATGGTGTCCTGTTTCAGAGGTGGACAAGGAAACAAGACGGAGGGCAGAGGAGAGCAATGCTTTAAAGTGTACTTACGTGCATTTAAGGAATACTTCTAACAGTATTCAAATAACTTGATCTGCATTGAAGAAGGAAAGTTTCCTTAATTAGAACATGTCACACTTTAGATATGTGTTACCAGCCAGTATATGCTTTTATTTTAAGATTAGTAGAATTTCACATGGTGATGTTTCTTGATATAATGGGATGCCTAGCACAAGTTCATGGTCCTATATGCTTGAGGTTCAAAACTGAGAGCATCCTAAGAAACCTTTGCCATTGGCTCTCTGCAGAAAAGAAAAGAGAGGAGTGGGTGAAAAATGAAAAATAAAGTGGGACTTCCTTTGTTGCAGCTTATTTGCACGGTAACAAATGTAGTTTCAGCAGATCTGTAACTCTCTCACTATTTTAACAATCAACGCCATGCCTGGAGAAAGACATTATTTTCTCCTAGTTACCTAATCACCTCTTAAAGAAACCACTTGGGTATGACCACCACAATGGCAGTCAAATTTACTCATGAGTTTTCAGGTAAAAATGCTATTTAAGCCATAGCATTTGGCAAGAAACACCTAAAACAGATTAACCGGGCACTCTTTTCCTCACAAGTCATCGCTGCCTGTGTACAAACGAAATAAAAGGTTTGGAGCAGAGGAGAAGCAAGAGCAAAATGGAAGTATGAGTGTCTACAGAATGATTTCCCATAGTACTGCCACTCCAGGAAGATGGCAGTGACAGAATGAGGTTATAGAGGCACATGTTGGTCACCAGCTCTTTGGCATGGAACCTTCCATGGAGGGCACTTGATATGCCCAGTGACGCTCCATCCAATACAACTGGTTTTCCCTTTGCCAGCAGGTACCAATTGCAAATGGCTTCTCAGCTAGGCATGGATTGCCTCTCTCCATGCTGGGACCCTGTCGTGAACCTATTAACTTGCCGCCAAAGCCTATGTGAGTTCACATGTTCATCAGTCCTATTGTGTCTGGGAGACATTGTTTCTTCTTGGAGGCACCCATCACCGATAGCTCTTACACTCTTTTTATCTCCTTACACTTCCCTTGTGGTGAAGGGTTTGATGAAGACACCCATAAAACATACTCAATGTTTTGTTTTCCGTAAATCTTTTGGTATTTTTCTTAACGTTTTTCTTCTTTGTTTTGACCTGTGGTGATTGGAGTGGGGTGGGAATGGAAGAAGGTGAAGGTGGGTAGGTAAGGGGTGAGTAGCATCTGGGAGAAGTTGGGTGAGGGGAAATGTGATCGAAATATGTTGTGCGAAAAAAATTAAAGAAAAATAATTTAAAAGAGACACATGTTTATGAATTAGTGAATACAAATATTTTACCTCTCCATTCCTCTAGGCACAAAGACTACACAAAATAAACATGTATACCCTGTAATGTATATTGTTATACAAAGAGGGAGAATAAAAGAGAAAGGCAGTAACAGGAGGGAATGTAAGCACGTGTTTATCCACAGATAAATATGTGTATATGCACAGGTGCTAAAATAGTTCATTTGTTCCTCAAACATCAATCCAGTCTATTTTCCCAGAAAGCACACAAAACACACAAGCTTGTTTTATTTTTTCTTTCTTGAAATGGCACTTTCCCGTGGCTATTTTCATAAATGCTCTCCTTTCTATGGCAGTATAACCATAAACTCCTTAACCTCTGCTCCTCACCGTCCTGTAAAGGAGAGCACTGGCCGCTAATTGTTTAACAAACTATTGGATTCCTGGTAGTTGTAGTGGTATGTTGTGAAACACTTTTTAAAAAGCTATATTTTATTTATATTCTCTGGGTCTTGTAAAATGTATTCTTTTGATGAACAAGGCTCTATTTGGAGCTGCTGAAAAGAATTCATATCCCACATTTTTCAACTGCTCTATTATGGTCGTGTGCTCTGGTTACGTGTTAATAGTTTTCTGACATCTGAAATAACAGCCCCATTTGAGCCACATGGAGTGCTTTTATCTCAAAGGGATTCAGCCTTAAATACAGATGGGCTTGTCGGCATGGTCTAGATGACATTTTTATAACCTGTAATGTTCTTCAGCAAGATGTGGTTAATGATCCTTCACATCACGCAGCTAGCGAGCACTTAGTTCCTGGCGGAAGGTCTCATTCACACCACAGTTTCAGGGCCCACAGAACATGAAGTGATTACTGTGGGAAACAGCTAACGATGCCCCAGACATTGCAATATTATTCATCCTATCACGATTAGTATGAATCCCAAGATCGCAGCCTCCTGTTTGTACCCTAGTCATACTGTTTCAGCATATCTTACTTTAAACCTTTTCTTTGGAACAGCACATTTTCCATTCTTGGAGGGAAAGGGAGGTATGTCTGACAGCGCCTCCTCTGGCTTGGCTATAACTTCAAAATGAACTGCTTCTGTTAGAGGCTAGGTTCTAGAAGCTTTATGGATGCACTTACTAATGTGATAATATTATCTAGAAAGCAGTGGCGAAGAACACAAAGAAACCGAGAAATACGTTGATAAAATACTTGCTATATTTTCTCTGTCTGTCTCTTATTTTTATGCCTTTACACTTACAGGGTACTGCCCTTTGGGCTTTTTGAATTACAGTGCTACAAATAAATTCAGTAGATGGTTGCTGAGCATATGCATTGGGCATGGCAATGTGCTGTAGAAATGGAAGGACACATACCTTATGTATTTCATACTGTAAGAAAAAAGATGACAAAGTTGTCAGAGTCTTTCCCATGTTAAACAAAACAAACCAAGAGATAAAGGCAAAGCCACAACACTATCTTCAAATGTCAGGGAATGAAAAGTCTCAAAGGGACAGCATCTGGACAGGAACTTGAAATTTAGCATTTATCAATAGAAATAAAGTGATACATGCACTTTTGAGAGTGTTTGAAGTGCTTGAACAGTTTTGGGTGGGTATATACTCTACTCTGCAAATCCAGTAAGTAGTTAGCTGCAGCAGAACATGCATCTAGAATATACTGTATAGTGGGATTCAATTTTATAATTATGTTTATTTAATATAACATATGGTAGACAATAATATTATTAATTATAATAAATAACAATAATATAATACTATAACATATGCATATAGATTGCGGAGATTGGATTGGAGATGATTCTTGACATTAAAATTTGACCTCTGCTTTCTAGACAGGAGTAAGTGAGCCTCATATATATTCATACCCAAATATGCACATGCACACCAAACATGCATATATGAAACACGCATGCATAAAAGTATTCAGGGAAAGTGTGATTTATAGTGGTCCTATTTTATTCTCATTTTGAGTTTATTTCTAAGATGAAAAGTGTTAAAGAAAATAAACTTTATTAACTAGGAAAAATAGGAAATAAAATCACTTCTAATACTGATCCTTTCCAGGTACTCTCAGGATGATTTGCCTCATCAAACTTCAAAACTGTAATTGTTCATGTTGACTGTTTCTGTAATGCAGCAATCATGCTCCCTCCTGCTGAAATGCAGCCACCTCAGGGGCAGATGGCAATGACCAGTTGAGAGAGCAAGGACAGCTGTAAACAGATTATATGTAGAAGTGACACAGATCATGAGAGACTTCCAGGGACTTCGAGGCAGCTAGAACATAATTACACAAATTAAATTTGGCCTAAACAAGAGGCTAATACTTCTTTTCTCACCATATGTTTGTAGAGACATGAGTGTTCTAATTTTTAATTTTAATCTCTGCAAGAAGAAGGAGACATTTTAAAGCAAAGTAGCCATTTCAAAATCATCTTTTGTATTTGTCTTTTGGTTGTTACATATTTGGAGATGCCCAGATTCCTTCCTCTGTGTCTTTGTTTTTTTAATGTATTTATCTATTTGTAATTTATTGGTGTTAAGATAGATAATGACAAAGGTTGTCATTTTTATAACTGTTAAAGTTCTGATGGCATTAAGTGTATTCACTTTGTGCAGCCCTCTGTATCATACATTGCCATAATGAGGGATATTATTTTATTTTCTGTTTTCTAGCCTTTTTGTTTATATACTTTTCCATGCATAAAGAACTAACACTGTAGTTTAAATTTTTTCTTTTGATTGCTTGTTGTTACCTCTCCTTACCCTTACTGATTTCATGACCATTTTAGAAATAGATTTACAATTTAAAATGTGTCTGAATCTCTGGCCTCCTACTAGCAGCAACCGGTAAATCAGCCCAATTTGGACTTCACCCATGACTCCCCTCAGCCATGGAGGGGCCCACCCCCGTATCAGCCCTACTCCACTCAAGCACAATAGTCGTAGCAGGGATCTTCCTGATAATTCGATTCTCCCCTCTTACTACAAACAATACCACCATCCTAACCATTATATTATGCCTAGGCTCTATTACTACCCTATTTACAGCAATCTGCGCACTCACCCAAAATGACATTAAAAAAATCGTAGCATTCTCCACATTCAGCCAACTAGGACTAATAATAGTTACCCTAGGTATTAACCAACCACACCTAGCCTTCCTACATATCTGCATACACGCCTTCTTTAAAGCCATACTATTTATATGCTCGGGATCTATCATCCACAACCTAAGCGACGAACAAGATATTCGAAAAATAGGAAATATAACTCACACCCTCCCATTCACTACCTCCTGCCTAACCATTGGAAGCTTAGCTTTAACCGGCATACCATTCCTCACAGGATTTTACTCCAAAGACCTTATTATCGAATCTATTAACACGTCAAATACCAACGCCTGAGCCCTAATAATTACACTAATCGCAACCTCCATAACAGCCGCCTACAGTATGCGAATCATCTACTTCGTCACAATAACAAAACCACGATATCCACCCTTAATCACAATAAACGAAGAAGACCCAAAACTTATTAATCCAATTACACGCCTAGCACTAGGCAGCATTTTTGCAGGATACCTCATTTCACACAACATTCAACCTATTAACATCCAAGTCATAACCATACCTTGACAATTAAAAATAACAGCTCTATTTATTACAATCCTAGGCTTCCTAATCTCACTAGAACTAAACAACTTTACCTTAAACTTTAATATCAATAAAACCTCCTCTTACTCCACATTCTCAACCCTACTAGGATTTTCTCTGGAAGATGAACTAAATAGTCTACAAACCAGAAAGCGGCATGTCGATGCGCCAGGGTGGGGAATGGCTAGCCTGTCCAGAAGGCCTTGCTACTACTTTGCTTTTGAACATTCTGGAACTGTGGTGATTCTTAGCCAACAGCAGAGAGTTGACATTGTCTTGGCTCACAGCAATCTTAGGGGACCTGTTGTAAGAGGATTAATGTTCGCCATCCTCTGAGAACATAGACTTCTGCATTTGATTCCTTCAAAGAGTTTTAAATTTCATTTGTTCATTAAGATGACAAACACCTGTCTGGCTCTGTGTGCATGCTGCACACACCCACTGCGAGAGAAGCATGCTGTGTGAGCATGGCCCTGGGCAATGAGTGAACAGGAAAAACAGAGCTCAACTTGGTCATTTTTCTTATTAGTTGGTTCACAATTGAATATTGCTCATGTGACTTTTTAGAATCTCTAGCTCTTCAAATTTTTAATTAAAGCAATTGTCTGCAGAATAATATTTTTTACTTTTTTTGAAATTTTAATTAAATGATATCATCTCACTTCCCTTTTCTTTATGCAACCCCTCTCATGTACCCCTTTTTAACACACACACACACACACACACACACACACACACACACACACACACCAAGTTTGACTGAGATGTATGATATATATTTTCATGTGGGTTATTTTCTGAGCATTATAGGAAGATATACACAGTTTATAAAGCTTCTTCCTGATTTTTTTGGGTCCCTTAGAATTAGATTATCAGTGTGTACAGATGAACAAGTGAAAACATTCTTCAGAATTGCAATGTCGATCCGTCAGTCTATGCTGCTCAAATCAGAGTATACAAATTAGCTCCCTTTGCAT
>OU015744.1:93316874-93349300 GCA_907169655.1 Acomys percivali
GGAGGGAATGAAAGGAGAGGAGAGAGGGGAAGTTCTGATCAGGATGTAAAGTAAATAAATTAGCTAATTAATGAAAAAAAATAAAGTTCCTTTCTAAGCATATGTTGTCCATGCTCCTCTCTTTATATCTCTGTTTTCTTCCTTCTTTACTTGCCTCTCTCCTGCGTGCGTCAACATGACTGTCAGAGATAGGGTTATTGACAAAACAGTTATGTCTTCAATGAATGCTTCATATGCAAATTTCTAGTTATTGGATATTTAATACACCAAAAAGGTATCATAAAAAAGTTTCATAGCACTAGATACCGAGAAATTTTCTCATACAAAATGATAATATATTGAGTTTGTGGAGCAGTAGAATACTTTGCTTTGTGCCCAAATTTCTCTTAAGATGTATTACTTAATCTTACTTAATTGTAATGGTCTTTTTATCCCATTCCTTTGCTTTAACCAAACATTTGATATTTTAATAGTCTCTTTGGTCACTTTTCTTACAAGAGATTTCATTTAAACATCCTAATACATCTGCTTCCCTGAGATGGGTATCACTAAGTAATGTGTCTTTTCTTATGTTAAAAGTTCAGTCAGCTTATTTGAGTACTATAAATGCAATTATAGCTTGCATTTCTACTTCTCAAATAGGGCTATTCATTAACAATGATGACATTTTGCAGTCATAAAGCACCTTAATGCAAGGATCATGAAGACATTTCCACAAGAGGGAAGGCTATTTCAAGTTCGGTTTCTTAATGGAAAAATCAAGGAGGAGGCTTGGCTCAGGGAATTAAAAATGCCATTCAATTATATTTTTTGTCCTCTCTTATTTATCACATGGCAGAACAGAAAAATGAACTTTTTTTTCTGAGACAGGGTTTCTCTCTGTGTAGCCTTGTCTGTCTTGGACTCACTTTGTAGGGCAAACTGGCTTCAAACTCACAGAAATCTTCCTGCCTCTGCCTCTCAGTATTATGGAATTACAGGCATGTGCCACCATGTCTGGCTATGTACATATATTTTTAAATTTAGTTATTATGGGAGTATCCAATTATGTGAGTACCTTTGCACTCATTTAGAAAGAAATTAACATAGATAGCTACTCAATGGAATTTGTGAGAATGATTATACATTATGTAACACATTATAATATATAATATATACATATGTTATGTTTATATATGTGTATGCACTTTAGTAATTGGCACTAACACTTAGAGATCTAAAATCAGTTACCACTTCAGTCTTTGATTCTCAGGTTTAAAATTCTAGTGTTCTTAATGTATAGTGTAGCATAAAGTTAAGCATTCATTTTTAGTGACAATTTGATTATATTTGTTGATTTTTAAATGTTTTAAACTAAAAAGACTAGGCAGTCAGTTATGGTTGTCTACTGCAAGCAGTAGACTCAAAAATATGTGATTACTTCGACAGAATAAACTGTTTTATACTCGTATAAAAAACTTGATGAAAAGCAACAGTAGCACAGACCTTCTCACGCCGCAAACTCTGTCACCTATAACATACAGACCCTCAATTTACCTACAATCTCATTTCCATATGGCCATCCAGAAAGAGAAAGGAACACACAGAGTCAACTTCTGATAGTGAATTTTCTAATGCCCCTAGCATCCCCTCGTATATAGTTAACAACAACTGATTATTTAACCATACCTGAGAAAAAATTCAATGTGGCTTCTAACACTTAACCAGTAGTCCCGTGTTACTTACATGGTAGTAAACATTCCAGGAAAATTCCCCTTAAGTTTAGTCATATAATCCAGCATTGTGTATCAAGTCATTTAAAAACCTGGTATATTTTAGATACATATAAACGCCATGAAGGTAATAAAAGCCGTGTGTCATAGTGCTTAATAGGGATAGGATACCGGCCCTATTATATGTGAATTTACTCCGAGCTATTTGAAACAGAGTGTGGATAGTAAAGAGGTGTTTTTGAAGATGCAAGGAGAGAATACAAAGAGAAAGAAGAGCCTATAAAATCCCCTGGACAGAGCAAGCTTCATGATCTTGTGAAGACAAATAAGACTAGGATAGAGAAATATAGAATACGAATCAGATAGGTGAAATGAGGGACCTTGAAAACCATGAGAAGACTTTTACGTTTTAATATAAATTACATGGGAAGCCATTGAATGAATTTTAAGGAGAGGAGAGTTGGAGGTTGACTTCCCTCTCTCATGGTATCACTTTGGCTGATGGTCAAAAGTGACCAAGAGGAATTTCCTCATTCTCCACAGTTGAGTGGAGAGTGGGGTCTGACTGTCACACGAACTCTGGTGCCCCATATTTGACCACGTCCCCTGAATGGGGAGACCTGGTGGCACTCAGAGGAAGGACAGCAGGTTACCAAGAAGAGACTTGATACCCTATGAGCATATACAGGGGAAGGAGGTCCCCCTCAGGAACAGTCATAGGGGAGGGGAGTAAGGGGAAAATGGGAGGGAGGGAGGAATGGGAGGATACAAGGGAGGGGATAACCATTGAGATGTAATATGAATAAATTAATAAAATATATTTTTAAAAAGTAAACAAGAGTGTTTAGTGTGAATACACAGTACTGTATTAAGGTTTATAGAAATATCATAATTGACTGGAGCAGGTTAATGGAAAAGAAAGAAAGAATGTGCAGATTAGCAGTAGTTTGTAGATAGGATCTATTAGTTAATAGACAGACATAATTGTTTGCTTATATTTTTCCCTAATGGAACAGTGTGGCTATTATTTTAGGATCTTATTTCTAGACCTGGCATCTCCTGTTCCCTCAAGCAGACTTGGGTGAAGGTGTATGCTTTTGTGTGAGAGACAAGTGGAAGGTATTCAGTCATGTTTAAATAGAGTCCGGAAGGGAGGTTTGGTTTGAGTGGCATTTGGGAAGAAGGAATGATAGCTATTCCAATAAGGTAGGTTTTCTGACTGTGATGTTTTAAAGTGGCCACCAGCAACTAGAGTTGGTGAGTCATGAAGTGATAGTTACTAGGCAGCACAATTTTTAAAATGGAGATATTTATAGCAGATGATAGTATGCAAGAAAATTAGAAGGAAATGAAAGTTTGAAGTGCATTGAGCTAATGCAAAAGCCAATAGATGGATGTAAAACTATGAGATATGATAGCAAATGCATGTATATGCTAAATCCAGTGTGAAAGCCTTTTAAAGATGAGATTAAGTGAGGTCTGTGGACTCACAGAGACAGAGGCAGGTAGATTGCTGTGAGTTCCAGCCTGGTCTGCAAAGCAAGTCCAGGACAGCCAAGGCTACAAGTAGAAACCCTGTCTCAAAAACAAACAAACAACAAATAAACAAAAACAAAGGTCTGTGAAGATTATTTTGATTCATAAACACTCTTGTTGTGATGTAATTAAATTTGAATATTTGATTTTATTTACAAGTTGTAATGCATGCTTGATAAATTAGATAAGGGAAAAGAAAGCATGAATAACCATAATTTTGTTGAGTATTATTAGTTTATATTGGATTTGTGTCAATTATTTAAATCTCAAATAATCTTCAAGGGTACTAAACCTGATAAATTAACTCATTTCATTCTTAGTTTCTTCTGTTTGCCTCATGTTCTAGGTGGTGATGAGATTACAAACCAGTGGTGTTTGACACTAAATGTGAAAGAAAGAACAATTTAAAAAGACAAGCTTGAATGACAATTAAAATATACTTATCTTTTTTATGTCTAAAAGTAAATAAATTATTCTAAAATTCTTTTTTTTCCAATGAGGAAACGATATAACATGAACCAAGTCTACAACCATGTAGACAAAAAGTGAGCTAGATTGAGGACAGTTTTCATTCCCACCCAGTGTTCTGCTGCTTGTTAGTCACATAGTAGATGATTTTTACATACCATCTCATGTAACCCTTGGGTAGCTTTGAGGAGCTGATACTATTATGCTCACCTTGATGATGAGAAAAGACTCATATGTAGGTATGGTCACTTTCTCAGATACACATGTAAATATAGTCATTTTCTCAGGTTCACATGTTTGTATGGCCACTTTCTAAGATGCACACAGCCATTTAGATGATGTAGAAATCGAACTTCTGTCTTCAAATCCAAAGACACATGCCTTTTGCCCCACATAACACTCAAAGGAACCAACATTTTGATGTAAAATTTTCCCTACAGAACCATATTAGAAGTTCATGATATGTTGAGTAATAAAAATATAAATTTTTTTCTACACGTTTCCTATTGAACAGAAACTACTCAAGGTGATGTGTAGACCCTGAGGGCAGTCCCTGACTAGTAAAAATGTCGCCTCACAAATCTATTTGGTTGTTTCCCCTTTTTTCCCACAGGTCTACATATAGAAAGCATGTTTTAAAATATAATGTGTTACACAATGTATGAAATACCAAAAGTGCAAGATAAAATGAAATAAAACGAGAAAATCTGATGGAGTATAATTTTATATTATATAAACAGATATCTAAACAGCCTCAATTCAAATGTATTTGCTGTATTTCCTACCATTGCTTTTATTAAAACATATAAATTGATAAATGTTCGAGATTTCTCTAGGCAAGCACCACTTAGTTTGTTTTTTTTTTTTTTTTTTTAAAGTTGCCAGGTTCAGAACAAAAGATTTTTTTAACAGATGCCAAAGCTGTGGAAAGCAATGAGGCACTAATGAGCTCTTCCTGGCTCATCAAGGCTGCTCTTTGTTTCACAGTCCAGAGTACTAGGGAACTTGTCTTCAGTGAGTCAGCATTCAGTGGTGCTCGCTTTTTATGTGAGAAGGTTGAAGTAACTCCAATGTGCACTTAACCAGGACCAGAAGGCAGATTAGGAAAACAAGATGTAAGGCTGATGAGTCAAAAAGATGTTTTAGCTACAAGTAATTAACTCAGAGAACACACAAACATACGCTATAGCTTTGAGTTGGTTTCTGCTGAGACACAGACAGCAGTGTGAAAGAAGGGAGGTGATGAAGATCAAGTTTGTAATTTTAAGAACAAGGTGAGCAAGAGTTTGCGTGGGAGTGTAGGAAGGTACCTCCTTCTTGTTTGCTTGTGATTTTTGGAATGCTTACTCCATATTAAGGGGTAACTTTGAGGCAGTGTTTGCAGAGATGACAGAAGGCATTCTGTTTATACAAAGGCAACCATTGGCTTGTGAGAGGAGTAGAAGGACACTCTGTGTTGAGCACTTAGTGGCCTCCTAATAAATATCCCTCAAACCAATTTAAGCTGATACGTAAGGTGAATAGTAAGCTATGCAGAGGGAAGTGAAGAAGTTGGCTGATTCGCGTTGGACAGGAAGAGGTTGGACAGGAAGCGGTAGTTAGGTGTCCTTCCAGTTTTGTATGGTCAAGTCCCTACACGCGTGTGGCTTGAACTATAAATTGTCAGGGGGAGTTAAGAGAAGGGAAAAGAATTGTGAAAAGACAGAATGGTGAGCCAAAATGTGGGGAAGGTGGAGGAGCTGACGCTTCATTTTATTTGACATTCTATTGAAAAGTCATAGGGATTAGTAAGATAAATATCATAAAAATCATGTTTGCTCACAGGATGCCATGAAACAAGAGTGATAGTAATTCATACTTACGGGATATTTACTGTGTATTTACAGAGGTTGGTTCATTTAATCACGTAACTTTTTGTGTAGGGATTACAATCAGCTTAGTTTACGCATACGAAAAGTGAGATACAGTGAAATTGAGCATGATACTCAAAACAGTAACATTCACTAAATGATGGAAATGGGGACTTAAATGCAGGCTGAATTTAGAATCTATATCCTTGACCAGTTTTAAATATTACTTCTTAATGCATTGTCAAATGTGGTACAAGTTGATGCTGAGATGATATCGAAGTATCTAAATTAAAAGTTACTATTTTGGGGGACAGTATAAATTGGCCTGAATAGCAGCAAGTCTTCTTTTAACTTGTGAAAATATTATGCCAAAGCAGGTGGCACTAAGTTTATACGTAACCTAGTACATTGTCATCCTCTGCATATTGCAAAAGTGGCAGCTTCCTTCTTGTGAACAACTGTGGCATGAGAGATGAAAAAGCAGTTTTCTGATCAATACGGTGACAACAATGGAATATCAGAAAGAGAAAATGAAATATAGTCTTACTTTTAAAAATGATGTATAAATATCCAAAACTGATGTCATTATGGTGTTCATACCTTAGGTACTTTTTTAAAATAATAAACCTGTTATTTGAACCCTAGTAACTGTTTAGGCATCACTTAAAGACTTTTCATATTCTTTCTGCAAGTAAACATTGATATTCACTAAACGTAGATCATGATGTTCAATTATCCTCTGCATTGCACAAAGCACTTTGCAAGAATTTGACTAATTTAAATTTCATGAAATCCCTATGAGGAAAAAAATGCCATTATTCCCATTTCACAGAAAGTCACAGGAAATATATAAGAGCTTAACCAGGCTGACATCACTAGAGGTGATAAAAATTTTGTTCAGTAATAGAAAGTTGTTTGATTCTTGAGCATCTAAGGAACAGTAAGATAATAGTGGCTGAATAGACAGATTTGTTTTCTTCCACGGTTCCTTCCATTATTGATTTATAAAATATTTTCCTACATAAATTCCTGAAAATAATAATTTGTAACAAAACATGTGAACTATTTATTCATGTGCATTGTTCGCTCTTTACTGTACATGAAGAAACTTGTACAAATGAATGGGGAAGTCAAGATGAGCATGTTGCCTTCTGTTTCTTATGCCAGTGGCCCCTTCTTGCTGCCTGTGCTATCTATCTCCTGTAGGCTCGGGGGTTTGGGATAGCATGATATACCTGTGGTCTCCTTAGAGACTTCCTGTCTTGCTCAGAATTTAGAATAAAGTAAAGAAAATGGGATTATAATAAACACCTCTCTGTTAAATCCTACAGATACACTCCATTCCACACTCTGCAGCTCTCTATTTATATACAAGTTACTGTATTTCGTATAATTCTTCATGTCATTTGATAAGTTACATTTAAGATTTTTTTTTATAAACATGAAAGTTAAATTTGCAAACAAATCAGGAAGACGACTGAAGGATGAAAGTATATAACATTTACCTATTTGTTAATTGTATATAATTTGGAGACTGTAATGTAGAAACGGACAGCAGGAAGAGGGAGCTGCATTGCAGAAGAGAAATTTAATCCAACATCCTTCGAGAAAAGGCTGCCTGCAGGGAGAAGGCAGGCAGCAAGTAAAGGGATTGCTGTCACCTCAGTGTTTCAGGTTGAGAAAGGATAATCCATAGAGATGAAGGGAGGTCTAAAGTCTGTTAGAGAAGAGCAAAGGCTACGTAGACAGTGCAGTGAGATGGAATGAGAAAACATTGGGGTGCTTGATTCATTTCACTCTTACACCTGTGATTATATAAAAGTTAATAAGAGGGAAAGTAAAAGTGAGCAGAAGTTATCAAGAGAAAAGATGAAAGCTTCCAAGAGAAATGAGGTTTCAGAAGAGACTAGATTTCTTGCATCCTGCTGTTCTGCCACCATTACAGTCGTCACAGTGAATCATGGGGCTTTGACGATCTGGGCAGAGCTGGGCCTCTCCACTGCTCGCTCTGGCTCGCTCAGCAGAGGTTTCAGGAGCAGCCTGCATTGTTCTACTCAGATTAAACATAGGTCTTCAACAATGCACTTGCTTTGTATTGGAGCCGACCTTGCCATGAAGTCAAGTGTCTAGGCTTCTGGGTGGGATGCTTTGTCAATTTTGTGTTGATACTTGTAGTTCATGTTGTACAGTGGGTGCCATGTTTCTATACATGTCCACTTTCACCATTAGGCCACATTCTACACAGCTAGGATTTGATATTCAGACTAACAATTTTTATTTATTTAGGTGGTATGTATATTACTTATCTTGGCTACTCATCATTTACTTTCTGTTATATATAATAAAGCCCACTTTATTCTTATATGTGCATCTAGGTTGAGTTTCATGTAAAAGATATTGTGCTACCAAGAATGACCTTGCATGGACCACAGTCTTCATATCACTTACTGTACACAATGTATTTTTATCTGCCCTTCTTCCTTAGAGGAAAATAAACCCAATGGTCTTGTTGACTTTATTAACAGTGTTTTCCAAATCCTTATAGGCAGCGCCGGTACACCGGTCACTTTTAATGAAAATGGAGATGCTCCCGGACGCTATGACATCTTCCAGTACCAGATAAACAACAAAAGTACAGAATACAAAATCATCGGGCGCTGGACCAATCAGCTTCATCTAAAAGCAAGTATCACTGCCGACAAAAATTAAATGTACCTCTATCATAAAGGGGAATACTTCTTTTTAAAGCACTAAACTCGAGCATCTTCTGGGGATTCTCATAATACCTCTAAGAAGAGAGGAAGTCTAATCTTTTTTTGGACTATACACTTAAAACTCGTCTGAAGTGGGTTCCCAGGGCCTAAAGCAGCTGGCATTTGTTTGTCCAGGTTTTTCCACTTAGCTGGCCTCAGTCTTTTCCAGCAGGGAACTAACAGACCAAAATCAGTTTGCATCAGTGTGAGCCCAGAGAATCTACCTATTAAGCAAGGAATGCCCTGAGACATTGAGGTGTCTAGATACTCGATGATGGGTCTCTGGCCGAGGAATCCATCTTGAGCTTGAAGGTGAGGAGAACTCTTGGAAGACCCACTGTGCAAGGGACAGGATAAGAGGTGGGAGAGTGGGCTTGGAAAATCTCTCATCCCAGCCAAAAAGACTTAATTCATATTTCAACAGCTCCAGATCTGTTAACATGTAGATGTAGGGTATAGAGTAGTGTGTCCTGCTGACTCTACTGAGAATTGGAATTCTTTTATACCGTACCGTTCTGCCAAAGCGTAAGAATGCTTTACTCCCAACACGTATTGCCTAAGGACTCACTAAGATAAGCAATGCTTTCTCTGTGGACCATAAGATACCAGCAAAATATTTCCACTGACCTTGAAACTGGTTCTCCACTGATGTCTCTGCAATGTGCAATTAATTCGCTCTTTTAATGAAAGCACCCTTCTCAAAGCCACATAGTCCCAAAGGCATGCACGTGTGCTCTCTTGCATTTACTGCCATTCGAAAGCATTGGGTGATACGCTAATACGTTTTCTCCTCCTGTGTGTTTATATATGTCTCTTGAAGTGACATAGTTTTGTAGCATCTGCCACCCAAGTCCACAGCAAGGAAGTGATGATAATAAATTACAGAGGCATACTTTGTTTCTGGAAGTGACTTTCTGATGGCTGCCACAGCTTTCATCGAGCTGTGCAGAGGCGGCTTTGTTTCTAGCTACTGCAAGAGGCAAAGCTTGAATATCCAGTTAGGATTTTAGATTCTTACTGAAACTCTTCTATTGTTCAGAAACGCAAATTGATTTATTGAAATTTAACTTTGAAAATGCCACAGATTATTTATAATCTGAAATTCAATATCTTTTTGACAGGCATCTGTTGGAAGTATATTTCTGTGAAGTAAATTTAGTATGACAAAAGAAAAATTTGAAAGTGGTTTAAGTAGGGAAGCTACTTCTACCTGACTTTCGTCAACATCAAAATGCTCATCACATTGTTTTGGTTAAGAATTTAAATAGTAAGATGAATTGCTTGGGACTCAAGTGGGTACCAAGGTCTCTACGATGTATCAAGAGTGCTAAATAATAATCAAACAAACGAGCACATACATATCTCTTCTCTGTATGCATAGTCTGAGCACTCTAAAACTTAATGTTGAATCTTAAACTATTCTTTTATGTACATTTAATGACACATGAATGCTTTATGTTCAGAACTGTTATCTCATACACACACACACACACACACACACACACACACACATACAGTTTTCACAACTTTTCATGCAGGCTGATGATCATTTGTGCCATTTAGTAGTGCTAGACTCGATGAAACAGTGAAATTTCTACACTTGGGACAAATGGTGATTGAGGCTGTGAAGGGCAGATATAAAGCAAGGGTTGGATTCTTCAGACTATCAGGACAAATTGAATTACTATCCTGGGAAATTGGAACAGATTCTTGATTGAGGGAGTGAGGTGCTCAAGAAGCTATGATTTATAAGTATTCTGCTTAGATATTTGCATACTGTACACCATTTTTTTTACCCTAGTTTCATAAACTCCAAGATGATAATAGCAGCAGCAAACAACATATATGGTTGTAATAAAAATTAAATGAAATAAGGTAAGGGATCATTTAGTCCATTTTCTAATCCACATGAGGACCATAAACACTGCCTCATATGTTACACCAATATACACATATGTCTCAGAATTCAGTCTAACCTGTGGAATTCTGGTAGAATTTTTAAAGTAGAGAATCGAAGTCCTTTTAGAAGAGGCACTTGATTATTCTCCATGAACGTTCAGTATGGGAGCAGAGGGAAGTGAGAGCGAAAGAGAGGACAGGATGTGAAAATCCTACAGAGAACCCTGCAATTAACACGTTAACACAATAAGTTCATCTCTTCCTTTTACTACTCTGATAGTTGGAAATTTTTCTCTGTACATGTACATGTCACATACAATAAATGCATAGTTTTTTCCTCTAGTAGTATTTCAATGGATATTGTCACCTGGGCAATTAAGTGAGATGAACTATTTTCAAGATATTATTTAATTTATTTATTATTGAAAAGTAAAATCATTCATATTACATCTCAATTGCTATCCCATCCCGTGCATCCTCCCGTTCCTCCCTCCCTCCCACTTTCAACCCATTCCCCTTCCATATGACTGTGACTGAGGGGGACCTCCTCCCCTTGAATATGATGCTAGGGACAAGATCTTATTTTAAAACTATAAAATGTTATATTTTTTTTTTCTGCAAGCATAGCAGAGTTTCATTAATAGGGCCCAGGGTTGGCTCTCTCTAATGGGGTGGTTCTCAAGTTGAGGCCAGACAAGGCAGCCCAGGTAGGGGAAAGGGATCCGAAGACAGGCATCAGAGTCAAGAGGCAACCCCTACTCCCATTGTTAAGGAACCCACATGATGACCAAGTTGAACATCTACTACATACGTGTAGGGGGTCTAGGTCTAGCCTGAGCTCTTTGGTTGGTGGTTTGAGTCTCTGTTAGCCCCCTGGGCCCCAATGGGAGGAGATGTGCCAGTGTGAGTTGATACCCCTTTGGGGCCTCTGCATCAGTCACCGAGAAGGAGAGGGAAGGCTTGGGAGGAGCATGAGCGTGGGCCTGGAAAGAGAGGAGGGAGGGTTGTAAAGTGATTAAATAAATACATTTTTTAAAAATAAAAAAATAAAAAATGCCTTTTTTCCAAAACAGAATTTAAAATTTTATTTTTAGTGATTTCATGCAAGTATATATACACACAGATACATATATTAGGTACGATGCAATGTTTTGATACAGGCTTACAATGTGGAGTGACTTATGATAGGCGGGTGAGCAAAGTTATCACCTCCCTTGTGCACTCCATTTTTATTTTTATTTTTTTGGTTTTTGCAATGGAAACACTTAACACTTTAAGACAATTTGAAGTCTGCAGAGTGGTGTTATAGTTTTGTTTTGTGGACACTATTATGTTATCAAAGGGTACAGAGATTCATATCAGTGGGAGGAATCAAAACTGCTACTGAGCAGTCTTGCTATGCTCAGTGCCTACTAAGAGGTCATAGGAGCTGGCACCAGAGTGGATATGTGGTCTGTGCCTTTAAGAGGAGAGACAGAAGTTTACTGCACATATTGTCCTTGGCTGGTGCCATAGTTTGAGCACAACCCCTGGGCCCAGATCTGCCCATCAGAATGTTCTTCTTGTAGGTTTCAAGGACCCTCTGGATCCTTCTATTGTGCCATTCTCCCTTGCTTCTCTCACCTAGAGTCCCAATAGGATGTCCTCCCCTCTGTCCCAGTTTCCTGGTAAGTGAAGACTTTCATGGAATATATCCCTTTTAGGCTAGTGTCCAATTATAAGTGAGTATATACCATTTGACTCTTTCTGCTTCTGGGTGAACTCACTCATTATGATCATTTCTAGTCCCATCCATTTGTCCACAAATTTTGGGAATTCCTTGTTTTTAATAGCTGAGTAGTATTCCATAGTGTATATGTACCACAGTTTCTTTATCCATTCTTCTACTGAGGGACACTTAGGCTATTTCCATGATCTGGCTATTATGAATAAGGCTGCCATGAACATGGTTGAGCAAATGTTCTTGTTGTGTGCTGGAGCATATTCTGGGTATATTCCAAGGAGTGGAATAGCTGGGTCTTGAGGAAGCCCTATTCCCAGTTTTCTGAGATAGCACCAGATAGATTTCCAAAGTGGCTGTACTGGTTTGCATTCCCACCAGCAATGAACTTCAAACCCCTACCCAGATCTAGCCAATGGACAGGACATTCTCCACAGTGGAGTGGAGTGTGGGGTCTGACTTTCACAGGAACTCTGGTGCCCCATATTTGACCACGTCCCCTGGATGGGGAGACCTGGTGGCACTCAGAGGAAGGGTAGCAGGCTACCAAGAAGAGACTTGATACCCTAGGATCATAATCAGGGGGAGGAGGTCCCCCTCAGTCACAGTTATATGGAAAAGGAGTAAGGGGAAAATGAGAGGGTGGGAGGAATGGGAGAATACAAGGGATGGGATAACCATTGAGATGTATTATGAATAAATTTATATATATATATATATGTATATATATATATATACATATATATATATATATATATATATGAGGAGACAGAGACTCAGAGACTCCAACCAGATATGCTTGTGTAAAGTCACAGGTATTCTGGTGAAGGCATCCACTTATTGTTTGGCATGGAAACCAGATAAGGGAGACTTTCCTGCCTGGACCACTGTCTTGAATCAGTGTCTGAAAGTACTGTGAGAAGGATTTATTTTCCACACCTGCCATTTCCTCTTATTCTATTAAACTAGATTTACAACTGGTTTCACACCCTCAGTGGTAAGCATTTATCAGCCACTTCTTGAACTGTATTCATCTTTAAAAAAAAAAAACAGTTTTGTTTTGTTTTCCTCTGGCTGAATTCAACCACAGGAAGATTTTCCACACACACACAGTAGATGGTTAAGCATGTTTATGTGAAGCAAATCTTTCCTGAATACATCTAGTGAAGTGAATGGATGCTGAATGGGGTGAACTGTTCCCTTTTATCTTGGAAAATATTTGATGTGCACCAGATATTCAAAAGCATAACCCTTATTGTTCGAAATATTACTGTTTCATCTCCCCATTTATGAAATGAACATGTGCTTTAAATTAAGCTGTTAGTCTAATTTTCTTGTTTTGATGCAGATTTTCTACCCAATGATCTTGGTTTGCACATGAAATGTGTGTTTGTATACCTGGAAGTGAAGTTGCCCAAATTATGTCTCTCTTTTGAAAGCAATGAGTGTCTCAAGAGAAAAGTGATCCTTACAGAGATTACGAAACTTTGTAATCTAGAGATTTGGGCTAAACAGGAGAGTATGAACTGAAAAAGAATCAACCATATGCAGCTTTGTGTCCACAGGGAGAAGGAGCAGTGAGGTCACTGGATGGGCTGAAAATAATTCAGGGCTCACTAGTTTGTGCTTTCAACCAGAGCTACCTTTTTTCCTGAGTTACTATAAGAATGATGCTAACTCTTGCCTGCTTTGCTCTTGCCATTTTATTCAAACAAGTGAGAATAAATATAGAATACATGCATAAAATATAAAATAACTAAAAGCAGTAGCAGTTGACTGTATCTCAATAATGACTCAACCAGGCTTATTCCTCGTAGAGAATCCACGTGTAGGGTCTGCAGTGGAAAAGGTGTCTCTCAGCCTGACTCGGTTATTGGTTAATGAAGCTTCTCTATCAGAGTAACCTCGGTATGGCCTCTGAATGCTGAGCCAGCTGTTAGGTGGAATAAAAGTGTCGATGGTTCTTAAATGCACTGTCATGTCATTGTATAGAATAAAATTTACTTTTGGAGTAAAAAAAGACACTTAAATTCTGACCTCTAGTATATTGTTTTTCACCTCTTTATAATCCACATGGAAACTATAATATCTACTTTAAGGGCTCATTGAGATACTGTAGGAAATTGTACTTATATATCAAGGGCTATTTAAATATGATGATAATGGTGATATTGTGTCACTGTAATTAGCCTACTCACAAGGACCTATAATGGGCTCTTCAATATGAAATTAGAAAGAAATAGTATATGATGATTGCAATTTTTGCAATCATCTGAGATTTTGCAATCTCTTGCAATGAGATCTGCAATCATTTGCAATATTCTGGGAATTGAATAGTTATAAGAAAAAGTTGATATACCATGGTAACTTGTATCTATTCATTAAGATCAGAGTATATTTTAAATAAAAAAAAAATAACATGGCCTCCATCATTTAAACTGTTTCATAAGCAGAAACCAGAAAATTTATAGCGGCATTGAACCCCATTAAATTAGTTTGTTACAGCCCGTGGTATTCTCCCTATAACAGGTATTTTAATGCATGTATAACTTTGCCTCAAGGGTTTGTTGTTCTAGATAAATGTCAGCAGGTTTAACCAAAATCATTAAATTCATTAGTTTAATATAGGTGAAAGCTGATGCAATGAAGGCGATTAAAGTAGTCATGCGATAGTGATGACCTGAATGGAGCTGGAAGAATTTAAAGGGAGACACACTTGCTTCGATTCTTAGGAGTCATGAATTTTCCTTTTGTCTCTGTTTTCCTGTGTGCAGTGTAGTATGTACCTGGAAAGGAATATACCTTCTTCTCTGCACCCATGGAACCTTCTCCAAAATTGATCACATAGTAAGTCACAAAGCAAGCCTCAACAGATACAAGAGGAATGAAATAATACCTTGTATCATATCCGATCACCATGGTCTTAGGCTGCACTTCAACAACAACAGAAATAACAAAAGGCCTACACATACATGGAAACTAAACAACTCTCTACTTAATGACACCTGGGTCAGGGAAGAAATAAATAAAGATATTAAGGACTTCCTGAAATTCAATGAAAATGAAGGAACAACATACCCAAATTTGTGGTATACATTGAAAGCAGTACTAAGAAGAAAATTCATAGCACTAAGTGCCTTTAAAAAGAAATTGGAAACATCCCACATAAGCAACTTAACGACACAGCTGGAAGCCCTAGAAAATATAGTCTTATATTACGATTTAGGTGGTCCTATGTAGAAGTTTGCTAATATTAGGTAACTATATATATACATATATATAATACACATATATAACACCTTTTCTACAAGCATAAATGCGAGATGGGAGTCAATTCCAAGAGACCTTCTATACACAGTCTTGTGCCTTTAAATGTCACCTGATTACTGCCCTTGTAGACTGCCATAAAAATCCTTCCTTTTGGCCTCTTTTCTATGAAATAAGATGACTAATCTTAAAAACCTATATTCTATTTATTAGGTATCAATTTATTAGCTTTAAAACGTGACTTTAGCATTATTTATTATATAACTCTTTATAAACCAAAGAGAATTGATAAAATCACATGTTGGCATGCTAAGTAAATGATGATTAAAATTTTAATTATACTCCTACAAGGCCCAACATAGTTGTTATTCACTACATATTTATTAAATCTGTATACTACATATATAGTAGTCTGATATTTTTTTCCCCAGGAAAATTGGCTATAAGAAATAATCAATGAATTTTCATTAAGAAATACAATGTGAACTGATTATTAATTAATTAACTACTTTCTGGCAAACAGAATGGTGATCCATTGAGTGATATGTGATTTAATAAGGTATATTTCTAAATATCAAAATATTTTCAATATATTAAGAGCTTTGATACGCTCAAAAAACAACAGTGAAAGCACAATTATCTAAGGGTAGATAAAATAAAAATCTTGGGAAATTCATGGCCTTCATTGGATACCTCCAACTAGAAGTATTATATAAAGTCTTATCACGATTATGAGATTGAAATTCAAAAGAGATATTAAAGCATTTTTATGCCTAGAAGATGTAGGAAAATATCAGAATAAAAAAAAAACATCAATTCACTCAGCTATTCTATATTCTGTATCCACGTAACCATTCATTTATTCATTCGCTCTGGAATAAAATGTCAATGATGCCAGTTGCTGTGGTAGGTGCTGGAGTGGTTTGGGGGTGGCTTAGATTCAGTTTATAGTGACATCTCTGAAACATCAGCGATGTCAGGAAAAGAAGCAAAATGCCTGCAATGGGCGATGAGTCTCACAGGCTTTGTCCCCAGAGCTCGTTATCCAACTTGCAGGCAGCTCTACAGTAGAATTCCCCCTTCACTGAAACTGTTCGTTGTATAAGTCTTGTTGCCTTTCTGGACATCTTAGACCTTTTAAATTTCATGAGTTTTCTATATTCCTAAAGAGTCTCTTGTCTCCACTCAGGGGAGAGTGTTTTATTTTGGAGGAAATAACTAATTTTGAAAGCACTATGAAATTCAGTCTTTGGATCCAGTTTAAGGTACTTTCCCAGAGTAATCGAATAATATTAAGAGGATTTACTAGTTTGTTGTACAAATATAGATTATTAAAATATCATTTGTTACAAAAACAGGGAAATTCAAAAAGGCCCATTGAATGCCTTAAGCCAAAAGGGACTATTGAATTCTTTAAGTCATAAGGATCTATTGAATTCCTTAAATGATAATGAAAATAACACAGAAGATGATAAACAAAGCTACAATATTGATGGGGTCAAGCCGGAAAAGGCAAAAGAAATAATATGATATGATGAATGAGATGAAAGAAATGCCTCTCTGCACCAGCACCAAGGAGGGATGAATGAGATGCTTCTTCCAGACTCTTACGGAAACAATCAAGTAGTAAGATAAGCAATGTTTTTCAGTTCAGATTCTGACCTTGGGAAGCGCACAGTAAGTCCACTTCCAACACAATATATAGAATAAGTAAGGTCACCAGAAGGTCACAAACATTAAATAATACCCTTCAGTAGAAAACTTGCTGACAGAAATCATTTCTTGTGGTAGACTTACTAAAATGTATGTGGACTCTGTATCATACGGTGCTTTTGAAAGCTCAAAGGAGTCATCAGTGTTACGTGAAATCTACAACGTACAAGAGAATTACTAGTAAGAACTCAGAAGTGTGAGGTACAAGTAAAATGTGTAGTCCCCAGCTGCAGATAAAGGTCACTGGCCGTCAAGAGCATAAAAACTTGAAGGATGGAGTTGTTAAGCCTGTTGACTGCATCAGAAACCGAGCTGGACCATTTTCCTTAAAGCTGTTGATGCTTAAGGAGGGACAGAACAGGAAAGTCGGTCACCCACGGGTCTCTCACTCACCTTGCTAAGATTACAAACCCTTGTCTCAAAGAGAATTTGTAGACATCGTATGCAATGCATTGTGTTCCATGCCGAAAAAGTTAAATAAAACCTCTGAAAATTGTCCTACACAGAATACTTCTCAGTTTTCTAGTGATGCACACAACATAACTGGGAGTTGAGAGACTAATCCTTAGCTGGATTTGAGACTTATTAAGTGGGTATATAGAATCTCAACTCCCATGCTCATCAAGTCACTACAATTTCTGCCAAATCTCTTATTTTACATATGATATTCAGATAATGAGAATGGGGCCGCAATACATTTTCTGTTTGTTTATGAATATCTGTATATTTGTAGGTCTGGTAAGTGTAAGGTCCAGCCATTCATCTACACAGAAGTGATGCTGGTGTGTCAGGGAACATGTCTTGTTTTAAACTGAAGTGTTTAAGACTCTTTACCATGTGAGAAAAATTAAACCTGAAATGTAAGAGGGTAGTGGCTGTAGTAACTATGTTGGCTTTTGTTGGAATAAAAAAGGTAAAATGTATTAAAATCACTTCGAGCTCTCTTCTACTCACAGAATTTTATAACCTGCTTTAAAAATGGGGCCATGCTAGAGATAGGGATTTGAGAGGTTTGTCTGTAGTGCAAACTGAATTTGAAGAACAAGTAAATAAGATTAATGTGACTTGTAATATGATAACTTATTTGAAAAGCACTTTTTCATTAAGATAAAAGGATGGTTTAGATCTGTGTTCCCGAGGCGTTTTAGTGATGCCCTGCTTGAGAGAAAATGAGGCCGTGAACGAGCAATAAAGGTGAACGCAACTTATTTTTGTTCTCATAAAAAGAAAAAAAAATATTTTGAATTCCCGCAATGCCTCTGGAATTTGTTGCAGTTGGCTTGTAACATCAAGACTTTCTGCCCACAGGCGCTTACTGCCCTTTTTCCTTGTGCATGGCAAATAGCTTTATGCTGGGAAGCGAACGTCCCCAGGTCCCAGCAGCTATGTCTCCGCGCTGCGTCTTTCGCAGGCAGAGCCTTCTTCATTCCCGGAGACTCCTAAGAGCTTGGCTCGCTATACAGTTGCACATACTGTGTTAAAGAGCTCTGTTAAACCTTTCTTCCTGAGATGAAGTCCTACATCTGCTACTGCCTAAATACGTAATTACTGGGCACTGTATAAAATGGAGAATGTTTTCATAATCCTGACGTCATCGTTGTGAAATAATTGGCCTTGGAAGGTTAATACAGTTGTACCGTTCCTGACCCATAGCTTCCTGCTGGATAGAATATACTTTGTGGTTTGCGATGTCTCTGAATTTTAGGAGAGTTTTTTTTTTTTTTAATTGCTAAAATTCTAGGTCTAAAATAACTTCCAAGATGGTAATTGTGGTTCTTTTCCAGGCCAACATTTTCTGAAAAGCTTTTCTCAAAGCATTCTTTCTGCAGGCTTTTAAGTAGCTGCGATGAATGCGTATGGTGGTGTTCCAGTTGAATACACATGGGATATTTGGACAATGGCTCCATTAGTCCTGTCTTTTCCCCTCCATGTTAGAGCTTGTAACATGCTAATATACATTATGACTGAGAGAAGTGACCATGGGATGTACTGTTTAATTAACTGCACTAACTTCATTTTTTTTTTTTAACTTGAAGAACATTTAGGAACTAGTACTTCTTTGAGCTTACTTTAAGAAGTATTGGTTCTAATTGAATTTTTTCCTTGTACTGAATTTATATTTATTCATTCATTTGATTGCTATCCCAATCTGGGATTAAAGTTTGAGCATAGAAATAAGAGATTCTAATTATGGCAGTTGTAAGACTAAGGCAGTAGGATCACATCTACATACAGACCTAGGCAACACAGAACACTCTAGGCCAGCCTGCACATTATACTGATGGTATATATTATGAAAAGTAATCAAAACAACAAATAGATAAAAAATGCCATTTTTTTCATAGAGGGAATTATGATTAGCTATACGCTATTTATTTAGGGCCACTCAGACATTGGAAGCTTAGATTAAATCTAAAAGTACACCCATGGGCACGCGCGCACACGCACACGCACACACACACACACATTTGTAAATGTAGTTTTTATTTCCTCTGGTGAGGGGATGAGATGAGAGCTATATCCCATCTTTATGAATCATGTCTTGAGTTGAGCCCAGAGAGTTTCTATGTTACTATCCCAGGGCCTAGGTCTGGAAGTTTCTAGCCTCATTATCATCTAATCTTTTGCAAGCCTGGACCTTGAAGTCTTCGGCTTCCAACCTCTGTCTGCTATTCTAGATCTTTCTGAACTCTGGCTGGCTAGCTCAACTCAGCTGTTCTGGCTCAAAATTTTTCTCCAAGCTGACTGACTCAAAGTCACTTCTCATGGCTTCTGACTGAATTGCTTCACTTGGAAAGAAAACTGCCGCTGAACTCCAGGAACTCAACTGCAGTGGCCTCAACTGAACAGAACTGCACAAACTCAACTGAATTCCACTTAACTGAACTCAACTTTTCCCTCTCTTTCCCTGCCTTGCTCCTTGTCTGTTCTCATGAGAGTTGGGCACATCCTATCTCTGACTTATTCTGTCAAATATTTCTCTGTTTTGTTACTTTGTCTACCCTTCAATTAGACTTCTCTCTTTAGGATTAAAGATGTGTACTAAAGACATGCCTATATTCCAGTCAAATTACACAGACCTAGGTCTTTGGATGTGATCCCTATCCAGAGTAGTGAGTGATGTTGCTGGATTTAAGTTACTCTACACACACACACACACACACACACACACACACACACACACCACACACACACACACACACACACACACACCACACACACACGATATGTAACAGATAGTTAGGTAACATCAAGATATCAGACACGTAATGTCAAGCAGAAATTGATGACCAGATATGGAAAAGAATGAGAAAGTAGAACATTGGTAAATCAGAATGCAAAAGAAAAAGGAAGACAGCTTCTTGGAAGTCCCACACAAACTTAGTGGATCCAGAAGTTTCTGGGCAAGTGTCAGAAATGCAGGACATGAGTTAGGTATGGAGTGAACTGTACCAAAGCAGAAAGACTTTGGAGAATACTCATGAATACCTAGGGTTTTGGAAGAGACACTTCATACAGGAAGCAATGTTGTGTGTGGAATTCTTCTTGTACCTAGAATCAGACACGGGAAATAAATACCCTTATCACAATTTGAAATTAGAAAGATTAAGTTTTTCCATCTATGACATTATTTAAAACAATGGTCCTTAGAGGCAATCATCACTTATTAGTGCCACTTGATTGGTCAAACTGTCAGTGAATATGTATGTCTTTAATTTAGAGTTAATTTACTGAAAATGACTTTTTAAAACCTTAACCATAATATATTTTTAGGGAGAATCAAACCCAGAGCCTCATACATGTTAGGTAGGTACTCTGGCTCTGAACTATATCCTCAGCCCTTCTGAAGCATTAACTTGAACTTAATATTAATTTTCTAACATTATAAGAAGGTTGGGGTATCTTCTAAGATAGCAATAACAATATTAAGCCATTTTGATAATTACTTTCATGATATTATTGAATCAAAGTATAACATAAATGTCTTATTGTTAAAATAGTCAACTTTTACTATCCCATTAAACATATTTTAGTATATAGAAATGAATCATTTAGTGGATTAAAGCAGGAGATACCGGGCTTAACCTCAGTTCCCTGGACAAACAAGGTGCACTTTTAGTGTACCAGAGCAGTCAAGTGCTTCGCAATCTCTCATCAAGCATGCATTGGCAGCTCTGGTATATAAGGGCTCCTCATAAAATAAGATTTCCTTAAAGATTAAAATTGGTTTTAGGTAAAAACACTTTATAAACTTTAACATATTGTATAATTATAATCTATTATTTGTGGGGCACATGATCTCTTTGAATAGAAAACAGCAGTCACACAAAAACACTAGAGAAATGCAAACTCTACTCGTTTTTTTTCTACTCTTTCTCTTGGTCCTTTAGGAGAATTTTGATGTATTTGAAACAAATATAAATTTAGTCAAAATTGGCTTTGAATCTAATTAAATTAAACAAAATTAATAATTAATTTGTTTTATCTTATTTATTTTTATGAAAACTGGAAAAATAAATTTATGTAGCTGTTTTACAGAAGGTCATGCCTATAGAAAAACCCTCCTACTGTACCGTCAGTCTTGGTCAAATCTGAGAAATTTCTTTATAGGTTTGTCACTTGACTATGGCATTTTTGAAACGGATAAAGCCATAATGAAAACACAAAATCACCTTTTTCTCTTTTCTTTTTTGGATGCCAAATTGCTATCCTAGGACTAATAGGTTGTATGAAAGACTGCTGAAAACAAAAATTAAATTAAAAACCCAAATTTTAAAATGTTAATTTATTCATAAATATAACTTCCCAGCCTCCTAAAAGATCATATTTAAGGCTTTTAAGTATAGTTGGGGGTTTTGGATTTTTTGTTGTTGTTGTTGGTTTTTTGTTTGTTTGTTTGTTTGTTTTTGTAAAAGGAGTCTTCTCGGTTCAGGAGGCCACCTCCATAGCAAGGCAGCCATCTGCTAGTGCTCCCTTGTGGCTGCCTCCAAACTGCCCAGAATCCCAAATATTAAGTGGAAGGAGAGAAGGGAGCAGCTGTTCTGGAGCTCAGTGCCTGCCTCTGCCCTCCTCACCACCTGGCAAGTACACGGTTCAGCTGGAGGTGCAGACACAGCCACGCTGCAGCCCTCTCCACAGCACTAGCTCAGCTCACCAGAGCCACTGCCCTGCCGCCCCCAGTGCCTCCTTCTTTATCTTCTTCACACTCTGACTTCAGAGTACTTTGTGGGAATTCAAGAGGGAGAATAAGAGAGTGCTCCCAGTGGGGACATAATCCTCGCTGAGGTATCATATTTATTATCTCATTATTACTTATTTGACCGAAACAGTTCAGTCTATATCAGATTCATGCATACAAACATATATACACACATATATACATAATATATACATAATACATATATGTATATACATATGCATGTGTGTATATATATATATGTTTATATTATTTCCAAACAACCGTCTAGGGTAAATATTGCTATTCATATATAACAAAAGTGTGATTATACACTATTGTGGAATTTCCACTCTGCCTTTTAAAGCAGAAGCATCATTACTACCTGCAAGCGATTGATGGATGGCAAGCTGACCAGTAATAATTAAATCAGCGTAACTGATTCACGCTGACAAGATAAAGAACAAAAGAAGGCATACATGTAGGAGATGGAATGGAGGAAGATAGAGAGAGGACATTGATTGGGGACGGCGGGGAACTCTGAGATGTATTTTCTTAAAAATAAAGGAAGGGCATTTAGGGGGAAGCTACCGAGTAAGAAAGATACGCGCTTGGACAGAAGGTGAAGCTGAGGGGGAGTGACTACATGATGGTTCAGGAACACTGAAGAGCTCTTGTATGCAATGAAATATTCTTTTTTTTTTTTTTTTTTTTTTTTGGTTTGGGGTGGTTTTTTTTTTTAAATTAATTTATTCTTGTTACATCTCTATGATTATCCCATCCCTTGTATCCTCCCATTCTCCCCTCCCTCCCATTTTCCCCTTATTCCCCTCCCCATGACTGTTCCTCAGAGAGATTACTTCCCTCTGTATATGCTCATAGGGTATCAAGTCTCTTCTCAGTGACCTGCTGTCCTTCCTCTGAGTGCCATTAGGATTGAGCTAGAGATGATTATAATGAGTGAGTTAACCCAGAAGCAGAAAGACTCAAATGGTATATACTCACTTATATCTGCATACTAGCCCAATGGGCATGTCCCAGGAAAGCCTTCCCTTATCAGGAAACTGGGACCGAGGGGAGGACATCCTATTGGGACTCTAGATGAGAGAACAATGGGAGAATAGCAATGTAGAAGGATCCAGTAGGTCCTAGAATCCTACAAGTAGAACATTATGATAGGCAGATTTGGGCCCAAGGGTCCAGCTCAAACTAAGGCAACAGCCAAGGACAATACAGGCGGTAAACTTTAAACCCCTACCCAGATCTAGCCCATGGTCAGAACAGTCTCCGCAATGAAATATTCTTAAGATAGGTACGAACCCAGGAGCTTAAGAAACTGTATTGGCCTATGTGTGCTGCACTGACGTTCAAATTTTGCCTCTGCTGAGACATTGCAGTGTATATTTACGTTTCCTCCAAATTGTACTTTGGATATCTTGGCTCTGTGCCATCGTTTTGTGAGGTGGATGAGCTGCTGAGGCTTCACTGCTGGAGCATAAAATGTCACATTTTTGTATTCTGGAGTGGATCATCATATAGGACACAGAGTAAAGTATCACTTCACAGCATTTTATAATTGGAACATGTCATAGGCATTTCAAGATGACTAGGTTCTTGTCAGTGGCTGCTTCGGAAATCCTGTGCCTAAATTGGAGGGAAACTTTGCTGTGGAGATTAGCATAAAGCCTTGGGGGGATGGGAGATGGCTCAGCGGCTTAAAAAAAAAAAAAAAAAAAAACAGTTGCTGCTCAGCTGGGGTTTAAATCTCCAGAGCTCACATAAAGCTAGGGATGTATCAAAAGTGTCTACAATGACCATTCCTCTAGGGAGACAGGAATAAACAAAGAAGCTTCAGGAATTTCCAGGCTAGGTGACAGAGCGTGCACAGCAGAAAACAAGAGAGACTGTCTCAGACAAGGTGGATGTGAGGATCCACAACCAGGGTTGTCCTCCCACCTACACTTGTACCATAAAATGCATATGCCCATGTGTTCATAGTAATGTGCACATGGATGCACACATAGATACTACACACACACACTTTCTTAAAAGAATAGTTATTTGGCTCAATATACTATTTTGCCTTTAGTTACTTTAAAAAAAAATGTTAAATGAGTGCCCTAAATCAATATTTAGCTTTTTATGCTTATTTATTTTGTATTTGGTTTATTAAAAATAACTATTATTCAATGCTGAATGGACAAAGGAAGTCCTTGGATTGACTAAGTGTCAATATTTTGTTCCTAGATGTTACATATAAAACAGGCAAATATTACTAGGAATTTAAAGTATTGATGGACGAGGACGGAAAAATAGGTTCTGAATTATGGATACAGTTTCCTCCTCAAACAAGGCAGCTGAGGTAAACATTGAAGGCCACACACTGAGCAGTGCACTGAAGGATTGCAGATTTGATGTGGAGGCTTCCCCAGAGTCAAAGCCTGTTTTTAATTTGTGATTTTGAAGAATACTGCCTTACTGACCTAGAAGGAGATCAGCAGAGACTGAGAGTATCATATATTATTTTATCTGTGTTTAGGTTTTGATGCTAAAGGTAGGCTTCCAGCCATGCATCTAGATGTGGGGGATACATAACCTGGGCACATGAAGGCCGAATTTCAGTGAAAATGTCAACGATTAGAGCAGGAACATACCAATATTATAAGAGGACTGGAAAAAAAATCAACCACCATTGTTTAGTACTGGAGAAATTACTACTATTTTAAAGGAAAGAAAAGACGTGAAGACAGCTGAATGCATTAGGCTTATTAAGGGGGTGTGGGAAAGCATATTGCTCAACGATATAAATGTGGCTTCTGTGAGTAATACTAAGCATTTTCATTACTTTTAATATTTTGGTGAAAATATGCTTTTGAGATAGTTACAGTGCCTGGCCCGGTCCCCACAGTCTACTGGCTTTGTAGACGTTAAGTAAATTTCCAGACATGAGAGCCAGGATTCCTTAGATAGAGACCTCCCTTCGCTATTACCCAGCTCTCACACTTGTGGGCAATTCAGCCACGTGCATTATATGGAGCTGTCTCCATCACATTTCTTATGGGCTGCCTGGGAGATGTGTGGATGAAAGTCAGGGATGTTGCTGACAATAAGAAAGTGTAGAAATTTGCTTGGCTGAAAGTTATCAGGATAAGAAACATAAACACACAAAATGAGTGGAACTCTGAATATGAACATTAGGTACCAGAATGTATTTGGTTTCTGAAGAGATTATGCCTCACAATGATCATGATTACCATGATGTTACGATGTCAGAAATATTGTGTATACAAGCCAATATAATTTCTTGACTCCTCCATCATTATAAGATTATATCTACTTGCTTATTTTTTTTATCCCCTTGAGGATGAAGACAAAATGCATGGATCTGGAATTAAACATTTGTTCACCTTTTTTTTTTTTTTTTTTTTGAGACAGGGTTTCTCTGTGTAGCCCTGGCTGTCCTGGACTTTGCAGACCAGGCTGAGCTTGAACTCACAGAGCTCTGCCTGTTTCTGCCTCCTGGAGTTCTGAGATTAAAGGCGTGCACCATCACACTTGGCTTTTTGTTCACTTCTTAAAGAATCAATTGCCCATCAATATGATACTCAACGGTAGCACAAAGTTAAAAGAAACACATAAAGATTAGCAGGGTAGCTGGCCAGTTCTCAGATAGAGTATCCTGTTATGCTGTTTGCCTAACAGATTAGGCATTTCAAATCTTCTTCACAAAAAGTGCTCATCCCATGCCTTGGCAGCCAGGTCAATCAACAGCAACTGACAGTGGGTATAGTCTGGGATAATTTGCAAAACAGTCCCTTAAATCCTTTTCATTATTTGGAGAGAAAAATAAAGTGATTTTGTATGTATTTTTTTATAAAGAAAAGTACACATAAACATTAAAACTTCTGTAGCCTTGGTAGATTTGGGATCCCCAAGCACTTAGAGATTTAATTTTCTAGTAAAATAACAACAACAACAAAACAAAACAAACAGATATTGTACACACTGGAAATACATGAAGATTTAGGAAGTTAATATTTAAAACAAAGCTCAGCCTCAGAAAATTGAGAAGCTTCTATATGGCAAAGGACACCATCATTTTAACTACATATCAAATAAAAATCTAATATGCAAAATAGATGAAGAAGTAAAAACAATGACTCTGAAGAAAAAGTAATTGACTTAAAAAATAGGGTACAGGTTGAAACAGAGAATTCTCAAAAGAAGAAACTCAAATGACTGAGAAACACTTAAATGTCCAATATTCTTATCCATAAGGGAAGTGTAATGGAAGCTACTTTGACGTTTCATCTTAAAAGCATCAGTAAGGCTAAGGTCAATATATCAAATAGCAACTGTGCTGGCAAGGTGTGGAGTAAGAAAAATGTTCTTCCATTGCTGATGGGAGCGCAAACCCATAAAGCCACTGTGGAAATCAGTGTGGCTGTGGTTCCTCAGGAAGTTGGGGAGTCTATCTACCTCTAGATCCAGCTGTGTCACTCTTGGGCGTGTACCCAGAGGAATCTCCATCCTATGAGAGAGACACTTGCTCAACCGCGTTTTGTTGCTCTATTCAAAATGGTCAGAAGTAGGAACAACCTACATGTTCCTCAACAGACATGCTGATAAAGAAAGTGTGTTACATTCACGCAATGAAATATCATGAAGAAATTAATAATCAGATCACGTAATTTGCAGGCAAATGAAGAAAAAATAGAAAAAAGTCATTCTTAGTGAGGTAACTCACACCCAGAAATATAAATATTGTATGTACTTATTGGCTTTTATGTAAATATTAGTGTTTAAGGCAATGAAAACCAAACCATAATCTGTAGACTCATAGGCGTTAAGTATAGAATAAGGGAGTGGGTGAGGTACGCAGATCTCCCCAGGAAAGGAAAATATACTAGATAGTTATGAATGTTGGGGTCACTAGAACATTAATATCAAGTGGTGAGAAAGGAGAAGAGGGTGGTGAGAGGCAGAGTACTGAGAGAGACAGCTAAAACTAAGCATCACTTGAGGGGTAGTATGGACAATTAGTGCAGTAGAGGCTTACTAAAATATATACACATATGTAGGTGATCTAAGCGAAACCGCCAAATAACAGGGAAGACAAAGCCCGAACTAGTTATACCTTGTCAGAAAGTACAACTTCCACGATGGGGCATGGATTACAACAATATTAAGTGAGTTGTTGGTCAAAGAGGCGCCGTGGGAATCCAAAACAGCCCAAGGCATTGCCAAGGCTACAGATTGCTGTCCACAAACTGACTGACAGCAAGGCCCCATTGTGGAAGACAACGCCTACACAATTCAGTGAACACGGAGAAGCTGAGTTGGTAGCTACCAAGAGGCTTCACCCATATAGGTGAGCATCTTTGGTTCAGGAAAGGTATTCTAAATGCTAGCAAAGGAGGAGGAATGTAAGCACCCACCCAGACAAAACCCCTTTGATCTACAATGTTGTCCTGCTGTCAAGATACGCAGTGGTACAAAGTTAGTGGGAGGAAACAACCAGTATCCGACTTCAGGCCCACTCCATGAGAGGAGACCCAAACCTGACGCTGCTCAGGTGACCAAGAATCTGATGCTAGGTATCCCAGAGATCAGGGGAACAAACCAAATTCTACTCTTCTCCTAAAGGGATGTAGCGATAAACTGACTCCTAATGACATTCTGATATAATCACAGATCAGTGTCTTGTTCAGCCATCATCAAAGCAGCTTCCTCCTGAAGCAGATGGAGATGAATACAGATATCCACAGCCGGACAATACACAGACAGTGAGACACCTCAGAACACTCAGCTCCAAATAGGATGTGTCCATCAAATCCTTCCCCTCAGGGTTCTGGGAACCCTGCAGAAGAGGAGGTGGGAGGAGTTGGAGAGTAAGGAGGCACAGAGGACACCAAGGAATCAGGGTCTTGTAGACACAGAGGGCACAGATGAGCTTACAAAGGGTGAGGCGGCACGCACAGGTCCTGCATGGGTCTGCACCAGATGGGGTCTTAGAGCTGAAAGGAGAAGGGAACACATGCCCCATCCCTAACCCAGACGCCCTCCCCAGTTGATAACTACTTGCAAATGAGAATTTATTTTCACTGAAGGAGGATCACAGGGAGAAAAGCTACTCTTAAGGGTAGGCTGTTTGTCCATCACTAGAGGGCCTCAGAAAATAAACCCAATGAATCTATGGAGGGTCCTTGTCTTATAATGTAGTGTCATGATTTTTTTCTTTTTCTCATTGGTTTTGTTATTTTTTTCTTTCTTTCTTTCTTTGTTTTTTCCTTAATTCCTTTTTTCTTTTTTCTTTGTTTTTATTTTACTCCATATGTCCTTTGTACGTGCATGCGCACACACAAACACACACACACACACACACATTCTAGGCTTGTGTTTTTATGGGATTACAGAGTGTGTGAATGAGTGTGTCTCTAAGTTTATATCTTTTCTGGTCTTCTTTTTTTATTGGACTC
Organism: Acomys percivali; assembly: GCA_907169655.1. NCBI lineage: Eukaryota > Metazoa > Chordata > Mammalia > Rodentia > Muridae > Acomys > Acomys percivali. The sequence continues at coordinate 93,345,448 of OU015744.1, forward strand.
TTTTCCTTCTGTTTGTTTTTTTTTTTTTTGTGCTATTCTGATGTGTTTATCTTGTTTTACCTTATATTAAAATTATGTTATATTGTATTATACTCTATTATCCCTGAAAACCCAGTTTATTTTCTATTGAGAGACAGAAATGGGGTGCACTCAGATGGGAGGGGATGTGGGAATGAACGGGGAGGAGTAGAGGAAGAAGAATTTATAATCAATATATATTATACTAAAAATCTGTTTCCAGTAAAAGAAAAAAGTGTCCTGTGCTGATGTCAAAACTTTTCCACTGACGCATGCATGATTCAGGGAAACCCTGCACCTCTGAATAATGAGCACTTTTGCATCTGCCTCTGGATGTATTCACGGCAATTTAAGTGGTTGTTTTTCTGCCTTGATTACTTTAATAGTATCACTGGCAGGATCACTGGCTGCCTCCAACAAGCCAGTGTCCTTCTATTAAAAACAGCAACGTGTTTGCTGTGGAGTTTTTGTGTATTTGGTTTGCTGTTGCTGTCCTTGTGTCCTGAACATGCTACGTAGCTAATACTAGGCACGGACTTCTGACCTCCTGCCCCGGCCTCCTCCCATGTGCTGTGACTGTAAGTGTGCATCCCTACAGCTAGTTCACGAAGAGCTGGAGGTTGAACCTAGAGCTTCGTTCACACCATGGAAGGACTGTGAGAACCCCCAGTTAAAAGCAATATTTACTTAGACAATAGTTGGTATATTGCATAGGTACCATGTTCTGAAACAAGAAATGTACATAATCTATAGCAAATGATAATGATGACAATGCCTCTTAAAATGCTATATTGTTTTGCTTTTAATAATCTTTAAATTTACTTTTATTTTAAGAAAATCTTTGAATAGAATCCAAGAATTTTAATTGTACGACAGCAGATCATAGGGTCCTCATAGAAACACAATATTATTTATTTGATTGTAATTTTTTTTTACTTTTTTACATCTTAAATCTTTAATTTATTAGTTTTCTTAATGAGTTGCTGGAAATAAATATAAATATATCATTAGGGTTTTTGTTTTCCATTCCATTCTCATAATTTCCTAACATCTGCATTTATAATGTTATTTTGTAAATTCAAATTATTTTACCATGCTGAAATTTTATCCCATGACCAAATATTCACACCTCAATTTTTGGTTCCTACTTTATGACATATATCTTATAGCACGTGTTGTCACTCCTTATATTATAAAATAACCATAATATATATGTACACACACACACACACACACACACACACACACACCACACCACACACACCACACATTTTCTGCTTTTTTTCATGGTTACAAAATTGGAGACTATATCTCCAGCACCCATCACCTATTCACTGCCAATAGTTTCTGGAGGGTGGAGGGGAGACGTTGTGAGTCTTTCCATCTTATCAACTATTTAGCTACTTATAAATCCATGAGGAGTCACGGGAATTATGAAATCCTTCTCCATCCGGAATGCTTTGCGGCTCTTTGTGGCACAGGAAATCACAGCAGATGCAAGTATTCATAAGTGCAATGGCCATACCCCGTCCAGAAAACAGTCACATTCTTGCCATTTCTATGGCATTCTTTTTGTCCCATCTCATTGTTCCAAAATGCCGTGTAAGAGGCCATGCAGATATACAACGTATCGATGAGTACTGAATAGTCACCTGCTTTCAGCTTGTTGGCCAGTCTTTGCAGAAATGGCTTCCTAACGCATAAACATGTTTCCTGACTAAGGCTGAGAGCAATACTAATTATGGGCATAAACACAAATATTTATTTTGAAGACAGTTTTATAGGCACAATGTGTCCACTTAGCAGAAGATCAGTAGCAGCTTTCCCTGGAAGATATATGAATTCCTTAACCATGGGCTTCTGGTCATGTTTACAGTTTGAAGTACGAGCATCTTCCTTTGGAACAGGCCTCAAATCCAGTTAGAGAATAGTTGCTTACGATCACAGCAGCCATGTCAGTATTGCAGCGGTGCACACACCTTGCCTTCGGGCTGGTATCGTAGCCAGCAATGCTCAGAACTGGGTAAGACTGTTGCTGACTGCCCTTTCTCTCCTCTGGAAGCTTGAATAGCACCAGCAGCACAGGAAAGACACCTGGACAGTAGGAAGAGAACTTCCAGCTCAGTTCCATATTAGGGTCTCTGTGTTCCACCACCAGCATGGTGTCTTCAGCAATGGGTCTTACATTCTAGTTCTGGTGGGCGACTGAGCACAGAGGCTGAATCTTACATGAACTTTGGGAACCTCAGGGAAGTAGCTAAAGTGTAATGCTTTTTATCTTAGACAAAATCTCATTTTCCTCCAATATCCACAGTTTGTTTTTATTGATCATTTAGCTGCTTGTGGGTAATAAATAGCCTAAGTAATATCTTTTGATTAGTCTAGACTTCTTCTGATGCTGTGAAAGTAGTTGAATCTTTAAATCTCAGGTCTCTGATCAAAAAGGGAAGTCATACCAGTAACTTGCTTAGGTCACAGAATTTTTTAAGGCATAATTTTGGAAGACTTTGAGACAATACAACATGCATAGTAGATGTAAGTATTTCCAAATTTCTCTTCAGTTTCTATCTGAGAAGCCCACAGGTTCTCTGCCTGCAAGTAAAATATCAATCAAGCAAGATAAATGTTTCTTTCTGGTCTTGAATACAGATGATCTGTGATCTTTTAGATTGACTTTATTTTGAGATCAGTCTCTAGTTTCAATTAACTCTCAAAACTCAAATTAATAACTGCTTTGGGATGTGTTTCCATGGAATTCCCTTTGGGGAAAATGCTGTCATTGGGGCTTTGAAAGCATCTTCATGAGATGTTCCCTGGTGCAGAGGTAGATGCAGGTCAACTGTGCAGATGGCTAGTATTAGAAATAAATGATAAGCATCTTAGAAATGACACTTTGAGATCCCCAATGTGGGATGAATATATGTGAGTCAATTTGTCATCTGTTTTACAAAAGGAGTTCTAAATTGCTTTCCCCTGTTTCTGATTCCCTAGGATGGATCAGCTCTAAGAGAGGTACCGTAATGGTAACGCTTACAGACAGGGTGTTGGGACGAATAATGAGAGCGCTCCACGCATTTTTAATAGTTTTAGAGTTTGGTGACAGCCAAATAAGGGAAGTTGTTTTTCAAGTGCTTTCCAACTTTCCAAAAGTGAATACTAGAGATAATATTAAAGTAAATTATTCATTGTTTTTAATTATAAAATATATGTAGAAATTTCTAGTTTTTATGGACTGGGTGAGTTGCCACATTGGGCATACCTTAAGCATATGAGACCTGCTAGCATACCCCCACAGTGACACAATTTCTCACACACAGTGCCACACCTACTCAAAAAGGCCACACATCCTAATAATTACACTATTTATAGGCCAAGCCAAACACATGAGTCTCTGGGGAAGAAGCATTCCTATTCAAACCACGACAGGTCATGTTTCTGATTTCTAGTTTAATTTAAAGCCATGTTATGAACTTGGCTATTGCTGTTGGGGTGGGTCGCTTCTTAGAACCTCAAGGTTACTTAAAAAAAAAAAACCTTACTTGACAGAAGCCTAAATTTTGTATGATGCTTCATGTTCCTTGATGCAAGAGCAGTTCAGCCAATGTTATTTTATAGTGTCTCCTATTAGGAGAGCACCTGTGGACTGAAATATAAAATAATAACTGAAGGCAAAACTATAAGCATATGATGGAGAGAGTGGACATGGGAAATGCACTGAAGGATAGAAATTAAACGAGAAAGAAGCAGCTGAGGAAGAAAAAAGTACAATAAGAGGCTCAAGAAACCATTATAAGCTTTACTGACCAAGCTGACTGAACAGTGGGATGTATTCTGG
>OU015744.1:93350916-93362528 GCA_907169655.1 Acomys percivali
CTGAGCCCGCACAGCAGAAAAATAAGATTGAAAAAAGTTCAGTTTAAAATAAAGGTTTATATTCCTGTCACGTGGGCTTCCGGGCATTCTAATTTACACGCGGATGTGTTTGCACAGGTAGGAGGACAACTTGCAGAATCAATGGAGATATTTTTGGTTCTAATTTGAAGACCGTTTTCCCTAGTTTGAGTTGTTAAGCCGTTTCTGTGGGATTTCAGGCAGAACTATGGCCCTATGAGACTGTGTCACCTGATCGGGAACTTAACTATCAGGGCAGCAGTTGGCACTGGGTTTAAGTCTTGTTGACGCTGAATGGCTCCTGCTGCTTCTGCTTCATGTGGAAATTGCTGGCATCTGATATTATCTCAAGATCACTACTTAACTCTTCCAGATTATCAGCTGATTGCCACGTACTGCCTTGCACACACGACCAGTGTGATTTAGATGTTCCATCAAAAGGAATGGAAGGCCACCTTACGTTGATATGTCTTTATGTCGTCACTACACTTTAATTCTTGAGCTCCTGATTCTTTACCTGTCCCTGGTTTCTAATTATGAACTTCACAGTATAAAACAACTATCCTTTGTGGGAACCAAGTTAATCCTCAATAGCATTTATGTGATGTTTGCAATATAGCATACAGGCATTCAGCAGGTGGTGTTCTAGAGCTTTCCTAAGCCACCCTTCCCCAAACTTCCACAGTCCTCCTGAACCCATTCCCAAAGTCTAGTAACATGTCTATCATAGCAACACCCCATTCCTGGTAACAATATTCTCATTTAATCTTCCAACAAGTTGCTGAGGTAAGGTAGCTAGGAAAAGCAATGTAGGAGAGGGTGATATTTGGGGTGCTTTAATGCTTATACCTCCCTTCCAACCCACCTACCCAATATAGGAGCAAAATAGAGGTTAATAGGAACAGATGATATGGACATTTTTAAATACTCATTTCCTTGGAGCGATTCCACTGGTGTAGACAGCAGGATCACAATAGACCAGTTAAACGATAAATCGGCAATCAAAGGTGACTGTAACCACAACTGCTGAATCCTGTAGCAGAAGCTGGAGCCTCAAAGCCTTCGCTGGAGTGGTTCTCTCTGGGAGCATCATGAAGTAGAGTGATGAACAGCCAAGACAAAACAAACAAACACAAACAACCTGCCTCTTGTTTTAGGCTCATCCCTCTATCTGTCTGTCTGTCTGTCTGTCTGTCTATCTATCTGTCTATCTATCTATCTATCTATCTATCTATCTATCTATCTATCTATCTACCAATATCCTCTCAGAGTACATACTAGGATGTTTATCAGTTGGAAAAGACCATGCCCCCACAAGAGGCAGTTTCTCTTCCAGTGGAGAAATATCACCTGTTCCCTCACAAGTCTGTTTTCAGCAGAAAAACACCTCACACCCTCGCACAAGTCTGTTTCATATCCCACAACTTGGGGTCAAAACAAAAACTAGTTTACATCCACTACGGGATGGGTTTCTTTTGGCTCGCAGTCAGCAGTATCATAGCAGGATGCCAAGGCAGCGGGAGATTGTCACTCTAGGCCACATCATGGCCACGGCCATGAAGATGTCCCTGATCATCTAGCTTCCTGTCTTATGCAGTTCAGGATATAAGACCTGGGAATGGTGTGTCCCACCTTTTGTGTGCATCTTGCCAACCCAATTACTTTAGTTAAAATAATCCCTTACAAGTGTGGCCAAGGCTAGCAGAGTCGAGACAACCCCCAGACAAACCTAGAAGACTGTCTCCCAGGTGATGGAGTTTATCCTCAGCCATGGCTAAAAGGTTGTCTCCCAGGTGATGGAGTTTATCCTCAGCCATGGCTAAAAGGTTGTCTCCCAGGTGATGGAGTTTATCCTCAGCCATGGCTAAAAGGTTGTCTCCCAAGTGATTCTAGGCATTTTCAAGTTGACAGACAACATTAACCATTGTACCATTCATGCTCATGCAGGACAGAGGGTAGTCAGAGTTCTCACTGAGAAAACTTAAACTGCCTTTAGATTAGAAGCTATTATGTTGCTATTAGTTAGTTTCATAGTTACTTCTTCATTTCCACTGAATATTATTAATACAAAAGTTTTGAAGTCCTGGAAGTGATTTTCTGGGTGTTCTCATAGTTGTTACTCGTGGTTCTATTAAACGTGAGAAGATGGTATAATATTAATCTTGAAGAGGAGTTTTGGCAAGATAGAAACCGGAGGAACCATGAAAGCTTTCTACTAATTCGAGAGAAAAATATCCATGGAGGGTAAGGAGCATCACAGGATGAGTTTATGGGATGGGAGGATGTCTCAGTAGGTAGAGATGCTTGCCATGCAACCCTGGTGACCTGAGTTTCTTCCCCCAAGTGCATTTAAACCTAGAAGGAGAGAAGTGGCTCCAAAAAGCTGTTCTCTGACCTCAACGTGTGCACTATGCCAGACGTGCCCTCCCACATGTTGTGCATGTGCACATAGTAATAATAATTTATCATAACAATAGATACCAATTGATCATTATATAATAAAAATCATTCATTTCCATATAATTCAACATTTTTATATTTTATAAAATAAAATAATTGATACTTATTGTTACTGTATACATAAAAATTTTCACATTTCTTTATTTTTACATACAAATACAACACACTACAAGCAACAAGAAGAACCATGAAGCAATGAGGAATTACATTAATGTTACATTCATAGTGTTTTGGTTATTTGTATTTGGCAATCTTGAAGAAAACATCTTTCCTATCTTGGTGCATCTAAAACTCTGAATGTAAATCAATATATATCATATCTCATCTCTATCAGTTTAAAACATCTATCTATACCTAAAAATAACTTACCCCCTACACAACTAAGCTTAATTATAAAACTTAACTATCTGGTCTTCAACCCCATCATAGACTTGAGAAGGAATAAACCTTAATTACGTGAGTAAACTGGAGGTGCAGGTTAGCAGCTTCCAAATTGAAAAAAATGAGAGATACAGTTAGCTGCCTGATCAGTCACCCAAAACTCTCTATAACATTGGCTTATCATCTTCAGCCTTCTGGCCCAGAATAGCTGACAGATATCTGTGAGGCAGGAACTGATGAGGACTTGCTTACCCTGTCTTGGCAGAGTTTGGCTGTCAACTATGCCTGCATTCAAGCTTGCCCATTTTTAGGGAGAATTCTGTCAGTGGCAGAAATGAGGACATTTTGCCCAGTGGCTTGTTTGCCACATTTGAAGTCAACTCCATAAGGAGTTTCACTGATGCTTATCATCTTTTAAAGCCTTAATTGTTACTCACAAAACGGTTATTTTTAATTCATTAGTACATATTTTTGTATATTGATGCAAAATAAGTTTAATTTTGATGCGTTGTTATAGAATTCAAATTTAAGATTAATTGTCACACACATTATAGATATTTCTACTCCATTTATGATGTATTGTACTCATACAACTCAATTATAATACAAGGCTTACTTCCAATACTTTGAAAGTGCTATTGCAGGCAGTTTAGGATCATTAAGTAACACAAGCTAGTTGTTAGTTGATCAAATCACGGTCACATCAATTACGAGTCTATTTTTATTACAAAAATATACATCCTAGGTTTAACAGATAGATGTGATTCTATAGATAGAGTAAATTAGTTAGATAAGGTTTTCAAAAACCTCGGAGGCCTACAAAGTCTGGAATTTAAAGATGTTTCTATTATTTCAAAGATTCTTTGACAATGAGACAGGTTAACTTCTGGCAACACCCAGTTTGACCATGTCCCCTGGAGGGGGAGACCTGGTGGCACTCAGAGGAATGACAGCAGGTCACTGAGAAGAGACTTGATACCCTATGAGCATATACAGGGGGAGGTAATCCCCCTCAGGAACAGTCATAGGGGAGGGGAATAAGGGGAAAATGGGAGGGAGGGAAGAATGAGAGAATACAAGGGATGGGATAACCATTGAGATGTAACAAGAATAAATTAATAATAAAAATGATGTAAAAAAAAAGAGAATGAGTCCATATGAGATTAAATTTTTCTACTTTCCATGTTACTCACTACCATCTTCGTTCAGGGTTTTGACCTTGCCTCAGCTCATCCTACTACAGCGACACTGGCTCTGCCCTAGGGGAGGCAGTGATCATGCTGGCCTAGCTGGCACCCACCCTGTGTGTCAGGGTCTCCTTGGCAAGGCATCACCGCAAGTAGCACAGGAGAAGAGGTGTTGTCTTCCTTTGGCTGATCATTTTCCAAGGCAAGAGCTTATGTTTTCTTCGTGTGTCTGTCTTACTTTGTCCTTTTGGCCCATCTCTTTACAGAAATCCATTTTTTTTCTATATACATAGTTTTCCAGAAGCTCATGGTTTTTTAAAATTAGATTGAATATAGCAATCAAGAAATCTTGACATTTATGTTTGATTAAAAAAATAAAGACAAAAATAGAACATTTACTGTAGAAGCAAAATACTTATTTTTTTCTTGTCTTATAGCAAAACTGTATTTAGAGTCTTTTCCTTATAACCTTTCTTAAAAATCTCAATTATGTTTGACACTCTCTCTGTAAGAGAGGAAAGTTTTCTAAGCCACCTTTACCTTCTACAAACATGAGCACACTTTTTCTTTCCTCTCTTGTGAGAGAAGTGCCTTTTGTAACCGTGGCCTCACTGGCAACCCTGAGCCATCCTTTGAATGTTTATGATATAGGTGGATGTCTTAAAAAAATACAAAACAATAAGCAGTTTAGACTGCTGGCCTCACTTTGGAAATTGAAGTTATTTAAACCTGCGTCTATTCTCACGAGTCCTTTCATTTCATGGATTCAATAACCTGGAACAAGGGAGTATGATTTTGTAACTTGTGTGCCTGACACCAGAAGAGTTTACTTCAGGGACGTTGGATGAGAAAACCCTCAAAGTTTGATTTTTGGAATTTTTGAGATGCAGCCATGCTTGCTTTTCAGCTCTATGTTCCTGATATTTGTTGTCATGACATTATTACTTTACTTGGTATTCTGAAATTTGAGGAGGCATTTTTGGTTTATTTATTACAGAAGTCTAGTTGTTTTTCATAGACCCCACCAAATTTTAGGTGAAGAATTTAAAATGTGATATTCAACATATAATTCATCCGAAAAAATTCAAATTCACACTTATTCTGGAAAGAATAAAATATTTGGAAATTTGCATCTATACAAGCAAATAATTAAATATAAGAACAAAACAAAACTATAAAAGTTAAACAATAGTAACAAAATGCTAGTAATATTTTTATTTAATAATCTAAATTGTAAAATCAGGGAGAATAAATTAGTATTTAAATGAACAGAATTACTGATGTTAATTATACCAATTTAAGAACAGTTATAATTATATATAATACTTTAACATTTTGAACAAATAAGAATATGGAGTCATGTAAAAATTACAGTGGATTTTAGTGAAACTGATAATTTCTAATAATCAATGGATTGGTAAACAATTATTTGTGTAACAAGGCAGAGAGTCTTACTTATTGGATGTCCTAATTTGCAAAGCTGTATAATTTCAGCCAGGTCATGTCGGATTCTACCTAGCTTTTAGCTAAGGTTACAAAGATAATTTCGTGGCCTGAAAAATCTGTTTGTTTCTTATTCACTTCTTCACGTCCATCAGGGACCACTGGGCTGGCAGTCTAACTTGGCACGGAATCACTCTGCAATCATCCTCACTCTCCTATATTCATACAGATTAGATTAATTATCCCATGACTCCATCGAAAAGACGAATTGCACCCGCTTTGCTCCAGTGGTGTGTCTGATCCTAACGCTGTCATTTATGTCCCTTGTGTTTGCGTTGTTTTAAAGTGTTTCCCTGACTTGGAGATCATAATTTTTATTCTCACCACTTTCACGCCTTCATTTTGAGTTGTAGATGACACATTAATCATCCCCATGATGTTTTTTTTCTGGAAATAAGAGGCCTCTTTTTTTCACCAATTGAAAGCTCACGATCAGCTTTTTATTTATTTATTTATTTTGGTGTCTTTTTGCATCTGTTCTATGATTTGCCACACAAGCAGATAGTATCTATCCATGTGATACTTTAAAAGAATTTTAAACAAAATTATCAACTGTAGTGTCCTAGAAAGTAAAATAAATGAAAATAAGGAACACTGGAAGAAAAAGCAAAAGTCAGATTAAACCAAAATAGTTCTAAAATCATGTATAAACTAACCTTAATTGACCATGCTCCCTATCAGGTTTCCTCCTTGAAAATTAGCTTCCTGAGCTTTGCTACACTCTGTACATGTCATCCCAGGCTTCGCTCTTATGTCTTCCTTCACTCGCTTGTTTATCAATTCTCCAGCATCATCTTTATATTTTTAGTTTCATGTGTAAAATTCAAGCTATTATGTCTCACACAGTCAGTGATTATACACATGCAACTTTCCATTTCATCATAATCTATCAAAAATGCTATGGAAAAGTTCTGCTTAATCCAAAAACACTGTAGGTCTCTATTAGATGAACACCAACTGGTTGGTATTGTTGTTGTTGCTTTATACTTTTAATTCTTTAAAAGTTTAATACATGTTGTATATGATAACTTTCAGCCATTTTTGACACCCTATAAAATATTAAGGAATTATCACATATGGACATGTGAAAAATAGGATATGAAATTTAAAATAGGATAATAAATATAACTCCCAGAAGTGAGTAAATTCTGAGTGTGACGGTACATCTGTAATTGTACCCCGGAAGCTGAAGAAGGGGTGACTTGCGTTTGGAGGCATCTTCAGCTGTAAGAGCACACCAGTTTCAAATGAGCATCATGAGTTTTGAGGGAAAGAGGACTCTCCTGACGGAGACCAGCTCCGCGAACGTCTTAAGAAACAGGCGGACTACTGCTCTGGTGACAAGTAGCCTTAAGAAACGGGCGAACTACTGCTCTGATGGCAAATAGCAACGGTTTATTTCTGAAGCACAGCTTTTATACTATTCTAAAGCAGCATATTTCTGTCTTGGCTCATAACACTAGTTATTCATTAATATTACCAATAACAAACTTGGTTCCCATACCTATTAGACTAAACACGTTCTGGGAATCAGTCAAGGGAGAAAATTTCACGAACAAGAAAGAAGATAACTGTAAGCTTTCCCTCTCCTTGATCCAATAACTGTTTAACTTTATCAAGAAGTTCTCAAGGAATTACTGCCAAGACTTCTAGGAGCAGAGCCAGAGCCACCCAACCCTTCCAGGAGGGGCAGCCCCTGAGCTCTTCCCCAAAATCCTTAGTTAACCCTTTCAGGCTGATACTAAGTAGCAGTTCTCCTCACCCTCCAAAACTACTTTTGGGGCCAGATGGGAAGTTAAAAACACTTGCCAAGGGGTCTCACTCAAACTAAGGCACTAGCCAAGGACAACAAAATTTAAACCCCTACCCAGATCTAGCCAATGGACAGGACAGTCTCCACATTTGAGTGGAGAGAGGGATATGACTTTCTCATGTACTCTGGTGCCCCACATTTGACTATGTCCCCTGGAGGGGGAGACCTAGTGGCACTCAGAGGAAGGACAGCAGGTCACCGAGAAGAGACTTGATACCCTATGAGCATATACAGGGGGAGGTAATCTTCCTCAGGAACAGTCATAGGGGAGGGGAATAAGGGGAAAATGGGAGGGAAGGAAGAATGGGAGGATACAAGGGATGGAATAACCATAGAGATGTAACAAGAATAAATTAATAAAACAACAACAACAAAAAACACTTGCTTTGCCACTGGCAATTCAAAAGACATCTTATTTAATCTTTGATATATTCATAGTTATTTGTTTGATGCTGATAGAATCATCATTACCTAATTAGTCTCTGGGGACCTTAGGACAAAGGGCTCATGACTTAAATGCAATATAGTCACATGTTTTACAAGTGATCTGTATAGTTGGCCTTACCTCTAGGAGTTCAGTGAATGAGTCTGATTACTTGGCTAGACAGGGCATATTAAAATTCATGCTATGGCTTAGAGATAAAGGAATATTATAGTCCAGGCCAAATAGAGAATCCCATTTGGCATGATTTATTCACATGATAAATTCATTTTTCACAACACTTAGGTCAAACACATGAAATATCTTACAGAAATTGCGGTAACAGATATTCAAACATTCTACATTTTATATGTATATTTTATGTATTTTGTATTTTATAAAGATATTTTAGAGAAGTGTTTTTATATAATTAAAATAAAAAGGACTTGCTTATCCTATTTTGGCAGAGTTTGGCTGTTGACTCTGCCTGTGTCCAAAGTTGCCCACATTTAGAGAAAATCTTGTCTGTAGCAGAAACCAGGACATTTTGTCCAGTGGCTGGTTTGCCACATTTGAAGCCATCTCCATAAGGAGGACCTTTGATGCTCATCATCTTCTCTCACGTTGGCTGAGTGGGTGTTGCTAGGAGTTAACCTACTTATTGTCAAATGATCCTTAAAATTATAAAAACATCTTTAAATGCCATATTCTGTAGGTCTCTGAGGGTTTTGAAGACCTTACCTAACTATTTTACCTTATCTATCTTTAGAATTCCATCTACCTGTTAAACCTAGGGTGTATATTCTTGTGATGAAAATAGACTAGTAACTGACAAGACCATGATTTGATCAACTAACAATGAACTTGTATTACTTAATTATCGTAAAAAGCATGAAATATCACCTTCAAGGCTTTGGAAGCAAACCTTGTATTATAATTGAGTATAGTATAGATACACTGCCTCCTATTAGGGTAAAAAATATATTTAATGTGTAAAGAATAATCTTGAATTTGAATTCTATACAATGTATCAAAATTGAACTTATTTTGCATCCTGCTTCACAAATATGTGTGCCAGATATAATGGCCAGAAGGCTGAGGAGGATGCTCCAACAATGTTACAGAGAGTTTTAGGTGACTGTCCGGGCAGCGAAATGTGTGCGTCATTTTCTCATTTTGAAAACTGCTAACTTGCACTTCATGTTTACTCAGATAATTAACTTTATTCCTTCTCAAGTCTGTGATGGGGTTGAAGACCAGATAGTTTCGTTTTACAGTTAAGCTTAGCTGTTTAGGAGTTATGGTATTTTTAGGTCTAGGTATAAGTTTTTAGGTTGGTAGAGATGAGGTAGATATTGATTTACGTTCAGAGTTATAGACTCACCAAGATAGGAAAGATGTTTTCTCCAAGGCTGCCAAATGCAAATATGCAAAACCCTATGAATGTAATATTTATATAATTCCTAACTGTTTCATTGTCCTTCTCGCTGCATGTAGTTTTTGTATACATGTGTAATAATATAAATGCTTATGTGAAAGTAAAAAAAAATTAAAACGTAAAAAATAGAATAAAAAATTTTAAAAATTATATCTTCAGCATATCTGTGAAGAATTTTCTAAATCAGATTCTTGACATGAGAAGATCCACCATTCATAAAAAATAATTATAATAAAAAGGCATGTAGCACAGAAGACCCATCAAGTACATAATTATAAGAAAGCAATAATGATGGATGCTTCACAGCTATTTATATTCTAGAAAATTTTCTGTAAATGAATTGAATACTTGAGATCTCAAAAGTAACTATGTTTTTTTCATAGGAAATTTTTATCTTATTTACACAAGAACAGAAGTTAATAGTTTTAGATTTTGCAGCTAGATGCTCTGGCACACATTTATAACCTGAGCACTTAGAAGATGGATGCTGGAGGATGACAGATTAGAGACCAGTCTAGGATGCACAGAGAGACCCCCTGCCACACGCAGAGAAATGTTTTTTGAGGAAGAAAAGAAGCAGCCACCGTGTTTGGATAAGTCAGTGCGTAAGAAGAGGAGACTGGTAGTAACTGACGATCACTCGGTCTATTACGACAGCTTTTGTCTACACTTTTTACGTAGAGTCAGCCATTCAGTTTCAGGAAACTCATTTGAAGTAAGGTATTATCTGCCTAATTTCATAAATAGCGAAGTAGAAACTCAGGGATATACATTTAGCAAGTTGCCTATGACAGATATAAAGCGGTACCTCATTTGAACTCCAGCTATTAATTTGAAGATAGAGAGTTTCAAGGCGCTCAAGTCAAAGTGGTTTTTAAGTTATATAGAGTGAGTTCCCTTTCGGAAGGTACAAAATTAAAATGACATTAAGAAGCAAGATACATTTTTACATTTAAAGATAAACCTAAACTGTAATGTATATAACCATTTTCAATACGTGCAACTAGAAAAAAATGTTTGAAAAGTACCTGATACACCAAAAGTACTAAGAGATCTTGTCATTACATATTATATTTTCCATTTTTGAATGAGGTTAACTAGAGATTCAAACAAAGAAATCATTTGTATTGAAGAGAAAGTGTACCAAAGTGGATTTTAGAGTATTAATGTGCTTTATATAGCTCTTGAAAATGCACAAAAGGTGAAGGTGCATATTTACTTTATTGCATTTTGCTGTTATTTCCCAATGTTGAGAATTAGATTGCATTATCTTGCAATTGTACATTAAAAATATCATTAGCACGTGCTTCATGTAATGCTAGGTTAAGTAATGCAATATGAATCTAATGCATAAGGTATATTTAAGGCACATATTAGACATTATCTCTAACTTAAAGAAGATTAAAAATCTAATAAAGTAGTTAATTATAACATTAAAACATAATGAAATTCCATACAAATGATTCAAAGGAAATGAATGAGTTGGGAAGGGAGAGAGACTACTTATGAATTAAATGATCAGGGAACTTATTTATTGGGAAGGCCTTTAAAAATCATTCTTGAAAAAATGGTATTTTGACAAATAATAATTAAATCATCTTTCTCCAGGTAAAAATTACAAAAGAAATGATCACAAAAAGCATGCATAAATACCTATAGTAATATATATGTAAGAGTTAAGTAAACAAACAACTCCTGAAGGAGATAATATTTTTAATAATGCTCATAAGATAGTTGGGGCAAATTTTTCAAGAGTTTGAGGTATTGTAATAAATTTTTAATATTCCCTCCATCCATCTACTTTGAATGTCTATGGTATTTCCTCTTCTGAGTGAGAATCAAGCATCTTCCTTTGGGCTCTTCTTGGCTTCTTGGGTCTGTGGATTGTAGTGTGGTTATCCTGTACTATATGGCTAGTATTAGCTTGCAAGTGAGTAAATACCACGACTGTCTTTCTGGGTCAGGGTTATTTTACTCAGGATGATCTTTTTTAGTTGCATCCATTTGCCTGCAAACTGTATCGTTTCCTTTTTTTTTTTTTTTAATAGTAAATGTACCACATTTTCTCTATCCATTCTTCAGTTGAGGGGCATCTAGGTTGGTTCCAGTTTCTGGTTATTACGAGTAAGGCTGCTATGAACATAGTTGAGCAGGTGAGTTGGAGTGGGTAGGATAACAGGAGAGGGCATCAGGGGGTGCAGAGGTGAGGACGGGCGTGAGGAGCAGAACTGAGAGAGAGAATAGAAATCCTTTTGGGGGATCTCTGGGACAGGGGAAGCTACTGGGAGTCTAGGAGAGTGACCCTAACTGAGGCTTCAAGCAACAAGGGTTAAGGAGCATAAAGTCGACACTTCCTGTAGCGAGGAAGGACTCCCAGCAGAGAGATGGGGA
>OU015744.1:93379223-93405208 GCA_907169655.1 Acomys percivali
AGAGAGAGAGAGAGAGAGAGAGAGAGAGAGAGAGAGAGAGAGAGAGAAGGTCACATTGCTTTGAGTATGTATGGCCTATGAATGATTTTATATCCTGAGTAACACTATTGCATGCTCTATGGCAAGGCTGAAGATTGACAGACTTCACCTCATTTCCTGGGTCTCTCTTCCCAGCCCTGTTATCTACAAAGTCATTGTTCTTTTCCAAATGTTAATTAAAAGACAGAGACAGAAAGGGCAGATGGGCTCACAGGGGTGAGCTGTCCCAAAGAGATCCCACTACAAAGGAAATGGCATCTTTTCTGTTCTATGGAAACTCTGGGAAAAGACATTCTTTGACAATTATGATTGCAATCATAGAAGCGGAATTTATAGGAACACAATCAAAACCAAAACACTCTGAAATGTGTTACTACATTCCAAACCACTTTACCACATCTCCCCAGACCCTACTCTTGCTAATTTTATATTTACAAATGATTATTATAGTGGGTAATTAATATAGCTGTGGACAATTATATAGTTGTTTGTATTTGTAGGTGAAGATCAATTGACCCTTTGTAGTAATTTTCTTTGTCATTAGTCCTCAGCTCACATTTTCCCTCAGGAAACACTGATTAGTAGAGAAAGCCTTGACCTGAGATAACAGTATTTGCTGACCTAGATGTGCGCAGCTCCACACAGGAGGAAGCTTACAACAAAGGTCAACCCTCAGTTCCCAGACTTGGGAGGTGGGATGGGGATGGAGGAATCTTGTAGCACACAAGAAGATGTTAGATTTTCATAGCAATAGCCCTCTAGCCTTAATGTATATGTAAGAAAAATCTCTCAAATGGAAGGCCTAAATATCTGCCCACCCGCCATCATTAGAAAGACACCAACTATTTCATGGGAAATTGTATTCCTGGGGCCATAAAGGTGTAGGTGAGATTCTGCAAAACTTAACGTCTCAACCGAGTCAGATAGAAGGTCTTCCACAGAGGACGGTGAACTTATTAGGATTGTCACTCAGCCATCAATGGATCAATGTGGCTTTCAACTACGTGTGGATGGGGGCGGAAAAGACTTTTAGAAAATTATGGTGACTAGTGTGAACTCATCATGGATTCATGATCCCCAGCACTACTATCGTGATGGCCTGGATTTGTGGGCTGGGCCTCAAGGGGGTCTCAGACCGTTGACATGGGACCGAGCATGAAGTGAGAAGTTAAAAGTAAGACAGTCAGAGGAAGAACTTTATTCTAGCAATGAAAGGATGTATTTCAGCATATAAGGACAGAAATGTATTAGAGTTAAACCTATAGATCTAACTGGTGAAAGGATATATGAGCTGCAGAGTAACTGTCTCAAAGTCCAATGTTTAATTTGCTTTGTTGGTTTAATCAAGAAAAAGAGTATATTTTCAGAGTTTGAAAATGTCCAAATATATACGTTACTAGTAACAACAGTGCAAGCAGTTGCTATATTCATTCTGTGTTGAAACTTCTTCTTGCTTACCGTATTACCAACGGAGGGCCATCACAGCTGCTGGCTCCACTTCTAGTGACACAATAAGTAACTGAACCAGAGTCCAATGTGTTAGCATTCCTCTTCTTCTACATCTTAAACAGCACAACTGTTCTTTTTCCATACAATGATTTCTACGGATGGGAAGGTTAAATATAATTGTGAGTATCCCAGGGGATTTCTGCTTTTTTCCAGAATTCAGTGCTTCAATCTTAAAATAAATAAATTCATCATCTTGTATCAAGGCACTGAATAACACCACAGTATTTCAAATTTGAGTTCTTAATGGGGCTTTAAGGGTTATTGAAGTGTTTCCTCCCAGAGAGGATTTCAGGAAGTCTGCCGTCACTGAGGACCTATTTTTCAGTTGACAGCTCCTGAGGAATGTGGAGTCACTCTTCTTTCGAGATGTGGCACTGATGTAGGCTGCCCAATCTCCACTGGGTAGCTCCAACATCTGTTTGCATATGGGCAACCTTAATTGGACTCTGTGTTTTTTTGTTTGTTTGCTTGTTTTCAAAAAAGAAGACACAAATTGGGAGGGACATTTATTGGGTGAGCGACTCAGGGAAAAACTGGAGAAATGATAGCATGATTATTATAATATTTCATTGTACACATACATAAGATTATTAAAGAATAAGATTTTTAAAAATATTTTCTCCTAGGACAATAAGGTTACATATTTGTAGTTCCTAAAGTGCAGCAATTGAAATAAGTATTTGAAGGTGAAATAAAGACAAAAATATGCCAGGGAATTGTGGCTGTCTGCTGTGGAGCTGAGCCTATGAGAAGTGTATATCTATTTTAAAATCTGGAGTTACATTTACTTTTATGAGTATGGACATATCCATGCCTTTAGAGACATGGTTGAATGTGGTTAGCCAATTTCTTTTTTTCTTCTTACCTTTGTGGGATAAAAGTATGTTTTAAAAACAAACTGCAAAACAAATAGAAAATATGCTAACTGGAATTTATTTTGTATTTATGATGTGATTAAATGTGATACAGTCTGAAGAACTCAATAATAAGTAATAACTGTTGGGATTTTCAGAATGGTATAGAGATGTATCATTTAGTCTCTGGGTTGTAGAATTTAAACTGTCATTGTAGCAAGAGCTATTGGATCATAAATACTCTTTGCCACTGAGGTACTTTATATAATAGAATTATGTGCTGTCCTAAAACTTACCTTAAAATTTACTGTCTGCTTTTCTTTCTAAGTATCTTTGTTATTCAAGATGATAGATACAACGCTGGAGTTGGTTTAACATTGTTAAAGCTTTTGGCATGAATATTAAAAATGAGCTCAACATTTCTATCTCTTAAATAAGTTCTTAAATAAGTTTATTGACTCGGCTGGGGAGAAGAGCTGATCATGCCTCCATTTTCATTTATAATGCTCACCCAATTAGCCCAGGTTATCAACTTGAAGCGTTTACAACAACCAGGCAACACACACATCCATTAATTTAGCAGGTCCTTATTGAGTATCGTGTCTGGCATTGTGCTAATTATTGAATCTATGTCAGACTGCCTCTCCCAGCGTCCTTGTAAGGATCCGTTTGGCTCCCAGCCCATGCCTTTTTGATGCCTGCCAGACCAGCAGGATGCCAGGCTCAAGGACAGAGGAGATAGTGAGGGGTCATGTTTGAGATGGGAAAGGAAATAACTATGCATCCTATCGCTGTACATTAGTGAAACAAAATGTGTAACACAGAAAACAGCAGGAAACAATTTTCTCCCAGTGTGCATTTCATTTTGTCCTCTGAGAGTAGTGTCTAGTGCAGGAAAGTTGTTGAGCCATGCAGATCTCTCTGAAATTACAAGTAAAAACAAGGGTATAGATAGTTGAATAATCTATATAAACATTTCTATATTATATAAAGAACATTTAGTGCAGAACCATAAATATTGATCTTGATATTGATAGCCTTTTGAAGTGTGCCATGCCTGCTTTCACTAACAGGCACCGTTTAACTATTCCGCCTGATATTTCTTTAGATTTATAATTATGTAATTTGATCATACTTCTGAATTCTGCTAAATATTGGACAAAATTTACTTTCCCTTTTCTCAGGGAGAGGCTGTATGAAGGAAATATATAATTAACTACTGAGGCATTCCACAAGAATAAACAAATTCACATAATTGTACCAGAAGGACAAAAAATATATTTAAAATCATTAACTTAATAGTCAGGAAAATAATCAATTGTTAGTGGTAGCTGGAGGCTGACAGGGTGGCAAAATTTTGTGAAGATACTTTATCTCTCCTAATTGGGCTCATAGCATTCAGATAACCAGACAATGGTTATGACTCAGCCAGACTCCAAGGAGAACAGTGTTTCAACTGGAGTATTGGACAGAACAATAAAAGGCAATGCCAGAGTGGAAAAATATATAGAAGCTGAAAAGGCATCTAAGTTAGGGCTTCTATTGCTGTGACTGAACACCATGAACAAATACAGGTTGGGAAGGAAAGGATTTATCTGGCTTACACTTCCATATTGCTGATCATCATCAGAGGAAGTCAAGACAGGCGCTCAAACAGAGCAAGAACCTGGAGGCAGGAGCTGATGCAGAAGCCGTGGAAACGTACTGCTCACTGGCTTGCTCCCCACGGCTTGCTCAGCCTGCATTCTCATAGAATTCAGAACCACCGGCCCAGGGATTGCACCAACTTTAATGGGCTTGGCCTCTACCCCTTCAATCTCTAATTAAGGAAATGTCCTATAGGCTTGCGTTTTCTTTCTTTTTAAACATATCTATTCATTTTTATGTATATGAATGCTCTATCTGCATGTAAACCTGTATGACAGAAGAGGGCATCGGATCACATTATCGATGGTCGTGAGCCACCATGCGGTTGCAGGGAATTGAACGCAGGCCCTCTGGAAGAGCAGACAGTGCTCTGGCTTTAGCTAGTGTCAACTTGTACCAAGTTGACATAAAACTCTCCAGCACAATTGACACCCTTTTCATCTTGACACACAAACACATTGCCCTTATGCCACAAACTTTCCTATCTCATTCATTCCACAGGTCTCACATTAAAAACAAAAATAAGTCTAAAAATCCAATAGTCTCCACTAAAATAAAAAACACTATGAGTTTAGACCCTTTGAAATATCCATTCTCTTTATTAAAAATCCAAAAATATCTTCTGAAACTTCAAAATGTCACAACTGTGGGCTCCTGTAAAAGTCAAAATTAAGTTAAGTATTTTCTTATTTCAAGTGGGAAGAACCATGGCACAGTCACAACCACATAAAAGAAAACCCAACATTACAAATAATGCAGTGTTCAATGTCTGGCATACATTCACAATCTCACAATCTTCTGGGCTCCCTGAGGGTGTTTGGGTCACATCTCCGGTTCCACCCTCTGCAGCACACACAACTTGTCTTCTAGGCTCCAGATGGCTCTGTTTCACTGCTGCTGCTGTCATTGTGGTCATCCCATGAACTGGCATCTCCAAAATCCCGCATCTCCTCTGCAACTGGGCTGCAGTTTCACCAATAGTTTCTCATAGGCTCTCTTTGTGGTGTCAAGGTTCAGCTTCACTTCCCCCTTCGATCTTTGGCCTTCACCTGCCACCGAGGCTGCACCTTTACCAAAGGCCTTTCCTGGCCTTTCACAGTGCCAAGCCTCAGCTGCTTTCCAAGACCCCTTCACGCCTTCAAAACTAGTACTGCGTCAGTGGCTCTTACACTACCAAGTTAAGCTGCGAGCTTGACGTACGGCCTTGGCTGCCTCTGGAACAGAGCTTCTGTTTGTTGACTCTCAGAAAACACTTCCCAAAAGAGCTCCCATAAGTTATTCTGGTCTCTTCTTAATCACCCTTAATTATGGTTAATTTCTCAGCTCCATCTTATCAGCATTGATTGTCCCAGGAATATAAAGATTTCACTTCAATGATGCTGGTCTCTTGTTAATCATGGCTGACTCTTCAGCCCCAGCTAGACAGACAGCACAGATTATTTACACAAAATGCCCAGTAGCTTCTTTGCTTTCCTCTGGAACATTACATGCCAGTCCTCCATTGTCTGAACTGCTCTCAACTCTCTTATCTTCTAAGACCCTTCAGAGCAACTTGCTGAGTTTTCAAGACTCAATGGAGTTTCTAGCCAAAAGTTCCAAAGTCCTTCCACAACCCTCCCCAAAACCACATGATCAGATCTTCACTCCTGGTACCAACTTGACTTCATTAGGGTTTTTATTGCTGTGGTGAAACACCATGACCAAAAGCAAGTTAGGGAGGAAAGGCCTTGCACTTCCATATTGCTGTTCATCATCAGAGAAGTCAGTACAGGAACTCAACAGGGCAAGAAGCCGGGGGAGGACCTGGTATGAAAGCCCAGGATGGTACTGCTTAGTGGTGTGCTCTCCAGGCTTGCTCAGCCTGCTTCCTTATGAAACCCAGGACCACCAGCCAAGGCATCTTGGTACCTACGGTGGGCTTGGTCCTCTCCCGTCAATCACTAGCTAAGAAAATGCCCTACAGGCTTGCTTGCCGCCCAGTCTTACGGAGGCATTTTCTTAATTAAGGTTCCCTCCTTGCAGATCACTTTAGCTGTGTCAAGTTGACACAAAACTATCCAGCACAGTTAGTAAAACGAACAAATGAATAGCAACAGAACCCCCTAAGTATGCCAAACAAAATGTCCTAAAAATAAAATCAGTGCACCTGAAGCAGCTTTTCCGCCTTCGCCATGTACAGCATCTACCTGCAAGTCAAGTCAGAGACCTAGCACCAACTTTATCCCTACCATCTGATAACTCCACTCTCCTGTCTGCTCTTCTCACCTTTGGATGTCATCCTGTGTAAACTTGTAGACCACACAGCCTACCTGCTAGATATGCGTCTGAATGAATACGTTCCCAGATAGAGCCCTTTATATAACATATTCTCAGTAAGAGCCTGTTAAATGAGTAGATGTAGAATCTTAAACAATAACTACAATATATAAATACTTGCTTAAGAATTTTCAGGTTATTGCATAATTTGAGTTATTATTATGCCCTTTCTACTGGATATTTCGCTACTTAGATGGTTGGACACATATATTTCTCAAAATAATTCGGCACTTTCACTTACTCAGAAGAGCTACTAAATACTTAAACTGAAAGATTAAAAGATAATTATAATAGTTGTACTTCTTCCTATGTAAAATTCACAAGCAAAGGAGAAGCATTACAGTGATCTGCTCCATCACTCATGCTTTCCGTGTCTCTGCCTGTGGGGAGGAAGAAGAGTGCAGGGGTAAGGGACTCCAGTGACTGAAGGGAAGTGAACTCACTCTGGAGAATCGATGAGCTGAGAATATGTAAGAAAGACAGCATTCTCCTACCAACAGGAGTAAACTCCCCCAACACTACAAATTCAACAACTACAAATTTGTATGTAGAGCCATACAAAACAATCACCTTCCATAGTTGCTCATTCTCAATCTCAACCTGGAATCCACTTAATTTTATATATTCTGGGAAAGGATGAGAAGATGGTTTACTTTTTAAGAAACATGCTTTTGTCTCATTATATATATATATATATATTTTTGGTTTTTGTGGGGGTTTTGTTTCTGTTTTTGTTTTTGCTTTGTCTTTTTTGTTCTGCCACCTGCATAGCCCTTTTCTTTTTTATTATTTTAATTTATTATAATTTATTCAGATTATATCCAGATTGTTATCCCCTCACTTATATCTTCCCAGTCCCACCCTCTATCCCTCTTCCACCCTATTCCTCTCCCTTCCCTAGACATTTGACTAAGGGGCTCTCCTCCCCCACCATATGACCACACCCTATCAGGTCTCATCTGGATAGCCTGCTTCCCCTTCCTCTGTGTACCCACTGGGCCTACCTACCTCATGGAAGTGATCAAATTGGAGCCACCAGAATTCATGTCAGAGGCTGTCCTCCCCCCCTCACACACACACACACATCTGTGGAGAATCAGCTGTCCATTGGCTATATCTGAACAAGGGGTCTAGGTTTACTGCATGCATTACACAAATTGTGAGCCATGGAAAGCATTTCCACACAGGAAGCAGTGAATCAAGGCTGGGCATCATCACTGTTTAGGTGGCATCCATTGAGGACAGGGAGCTTATTTGGGTTTGCTCACCATTGCATTCTGAATACACATCATAATGACAAGTCTGAGACAGCCTAGAAATATTTATTTAATGACTGAAGTATTAAAATAAATGATAGTCAAGGATTTCATTTGATTTAAGCAAATAGTTAATTGTGCTCAGTTTCTCTAGCCATTTATACATAAACCAGAAGAGTTTTATGGAACATGGGCATATGCTTGTGAGTATGAGTAGGTAAATACACCAGCGAAACAGGAATGTGCAGGAGGCAATAATCTACATCAAGAAGATGGAGGTGCTCTGGAGGAAATGTGTAACTGGCTTCAGATACTTAGCCAGAGAATGTGGAGGAAAGTGCAGTGTTCTCAGAAAGAAGTTGCCAAACATTTTTTATGCTGCAGTAGGAAATGTGAGCAGCTTTGTGTGCATGTGTGTGTATGTGTTTGTGTATAAGAAAGAGAGGGTGAGGGAGAGAGAGAGAGAAAGAGAGAGAGAGAGAGAGACACAGAGAGAGAGAGAGAGAGAGAGAGAGAGAGAGACAGACAGACAGACAGACAGACAGACAGAGACAGACAGAGACAGACAGAGACAGACAGAGACAGAGAGACAGAGAGACAGAGAGAGGTCTCTGACTGGTAATAAGATACCTGCTCTAAAGCACAAGAGTCAAGAGCTTACAGAACCTGGGTTGCAGTGTCTAAAGGTCAATGGGAAAAGACAAAAGATAGACAGCTTAGACCAGAGGTCCTTATAGCCAAGCGTGCCTTTTTAAGGGGAAGAGAGTAGAAATAATAAACACTCTCTGCTTTGCATGTCTGCACTGGTAGGTATGTTGTTCTGTCTGCTGATGAACTGTACAGTATCTCGGTTTTGTTTTTGTTTTTCTTGCCCCCTGTACTCATTTGACGAGGTTGCCCTTGGAGGCTCCAGTGATAGCTCAAGTCATAGCATTATTTCAGATGGTGTGGTTGGTTATTGTTTTCCTATTTCCTGATAGATAATATCAACTGCACCAAGCTGTTCTCATCTCAGTCTAGAAGAGGAGAAACAACTTAGAGAAGAAAAGGAAATCATTTGCTTGATCTTACATTTCCAGTTATACAAAATGAAATGCGTGTGAACATTTAGAAGAGAAAGGAAAATGAATTTCTTAGAAACACATAGGCTTGATTCTTCTTTGTCTGTGTTTTTTTGTTTTTTTTGTTTGTTTATTTGTTTGTTTATAGTTGTGTATTTATTATAGCTATAGAAAATTTCAACTTCACATACTTAGCACAGCTCTTTTGGAGATTATTATTTGATATCACATTTGGATACTTATTCAATGAACCTTGTTTAAGTTCCATAGTGTCATGTTTTGGACTCTAAGGAAAACTGTTTACCGGGACTATTAATTGTAAACATTTGGTTATTATTTGGGTTATGGTATTTTCTCATACTTTTCTTTTAGACTGAACTGAGTTTTAAAACTTTAGAAAGGTCTGTGCCTAAATCCCAGTGACTTCATGAACTAGACCACTACAGACTCAGCTGGGAAGGTGATCAGAGTGCTAACACACCTCACCAAAATCAGTTATTGATATGATTCAAAACTCTGATACTAGATTTAACTAATGTTGGTTTTTTTCAGAACATGTAGACTGTGGACTTATTTCAAAATAGTTTGAGATTTGTTATATAAAAGACTTATTTTTATGTATTGATTAAATGTTAATGATACCCAGATCCTTGATAATAGTGAATATGGTGACTAATTTCCTTGTAAATTCAAGTTGAATTTTCCATCACCTCGAAGAGACTTATGTTTTATGGAAGCATACAGAATGCCAGAAAGACCAGATGACAAGCAAATAGTTCTTTTGGGCTAAAAACATAATACATTATTTTTTTGTGTGTAATGAAATTATAAACATATACCTAAATGGTATATCACATATAGGTAAATATCACTGACCTTAAGTTGTGAAAAATATTTAACCAAATGTTAATGTAAATTTGACCTCTGCAAAAATATATGCAAATCAAATATATTCCAATATTTGGAAGAATGAATGAAAATAAAAGCTCAACATTCTCCTTCTATAAAACTTATAAAATCAAAGGGCATACATATTATCATCAAGGAAGTCCTAATCTATTTACCAATGGGAAAAAAATCAACAAATTACTTGAAGTTGCTGTGATGACCATCAGGTAAATATGCACAGGGATGCATTTCAGAATAGTGACCTGCTAATTTCTGCTTTCTATTCCAACATCAGTGTAAGGAGAGGGAATATTAACATTACATAGTTTTGAAAAACAGTTCGTGACACAGCAGTCTTCTCGCGGGTAAAAGAGAAAATGAAGAGGAATATAAAGTACTTTTATATCAGTGTAGACGGGGCAAAGTATAGAAAATGCTCCTCCTTCACAGTGACACAGTTTTCAGCTGTCATAAGTGCCCCGTGGACTGTTATAAGTGCCCAGCTTTTGCTTGTTAGTGTCCTTCCCTTTGAAAGAAAAAAAGCAATCAAGAAAAGGCAATCAGCTCAGAAGTCCATATCCATCCATTCTAAGCAAAGAAAAAAGCCTCTACCAGTAATCGTTTTCAATTAGCCTGACCTGGCAATCATAATTGTACATCAGTCACCATGGCTTATTTAGATCGAAGAAAACCAGTAGTACAATTGCAAAGGACTACAACACGAATGGAAAACAGTAACTAATTCCAAAGGAGAAAAAAGTCAGACAAAAGCAGTTCAGAATGAATTTGAATTTAAATATTTAGCTTTCAGAGGGAACCAATAGGATGCTGGGTATCGTCCCATATGACTAGGTGCAGGATCTTCAACAGAGATCAAGAAAACTCCTAGACGTGAAAGACAGAAGCAAGTACGCTAGAGAAGAAATCTAAATATTGATGTGGTTCAACAGCAAAATGTGTGTGAGGTATCAGATAAAGGCAAGCGTCTCAGAGCGGCCAGTGGGAGTGAGTACGCGTGCGGAGCAACTGTAAACGCACTTGAGATTTCTTTAGCTCCTTTTACACGCTTTAAAAAAGTCTTTTCTTTCTTTCCATCTCTTTCTCTTTCCTCCTTTCCTTTATTCCTCCCTTTCTTTCTCTCCCTTCCTTCCTTCCTTCCTTCCTTCCTTCCTTCCTTCCTTCCTTCCTTCCTTCTTCTTTTTTTGTTAAAGTGTGTGTGTGCATGTGTGTGTGCGCGTGCGTGCATGTGTGTGTGCGTGTGCGCGTGCGTGTGCATGTGCGTGTGTGTGTGTGTGTGTGTGTGTGTGTGTGTTCCTGTCAATTGAATCTAGGGTGTCATACATGCTGGACAACCCACTACCAGTGAGCTACAACCCTATCATTTTTTTTAACATTGTATTTTGAAAGGATTCCGAGCTGTTAGTTCGGCCCTAAGTTCATTTGGTACCCCAGACAGGTACTGAACTCTCTTGGTAGCTCAGGATAGTCTTGATTGTGCAATTCTGGTACCTCTTGTTTTTAAATGCCTGTGCTTACGCAGATGTACCACTAGGCCAGAGTAATTTTGATACTTATTCTTATCTTTTCCCCGCAAATCTAATTATGCTTCTTAGACGAATCTCAAGTAAATAATATTTAGCAGCTATTAAAAGCAATCACAGCTGGTAATGTTTTTACATTGTTAAAAGGAGCCTGGAGATAAAATCGAATAACATTTTATTTACTTGAATGAAGGTAAATATCATTAACTCCGTATATCAAATACTATTATGCGACTTAAAAATTAAGTAGATTAACTTGGTGTGGTGATGCACACCTAATCCCAGCACTCGGGAAGCAGAGCCAGGCAGATCACATTGAGTTCTAGGCAAGCCTGGATTACATAGTGAATTCAAGCGAATCAGAACTTGCTTCATAGCAAACCAAAACAAGACAAAATGAACAAAGAATAAAAGAAAGTGTAAGTGTTGTTTTTATTTCCTCAGATGAAGGAATGAGAAGACACTGTTCCCAAGCCTTTTTAATTCCTTCTGAGCTTTCACTGGCTGGTTCAATTCAGGTGTTCTGGCGTAAACTCCTCTCCAAGCTGTTTGATTCAAACTAGCTTCTTGTGGCCTCTCCCTCACGTGCTCTGCCTGGCTTCAAACTAATTCTAGCAAAATGCTTTAATCTTCTGACCCCTTCTCATTGTCTGGCTCATTCTATCTAGCCTGTTCTCTCCCAGTAATCAACTCTTGGTAAAAAAAAAAAAAAAAAAAATTCTCTCCCTATGTCTTTCTTAAGTAGCCTTTCCTGTCCTGCTTTCATGAGGGGTGGAATAATTCTACCTCTGACTAGTTCTTCACTTTGTCCAACCCTCAAATTAGATGCCACTCTTAAATATGGCTGCTTCTTTCTATAAACTAACCGTACCTTCATTGTTTGGAATGAAAGATGTGTAGTAAGGGCATGTCTGTATTCCAGCCAGATCACACTGTTATCCAGAGCAGGTCTGCATTCCAGCTGAGTCACATAGACCTAGAAAGTTCTTTGGATGTGATCCCTTGACAGAGCAACGATGTTGCTTGGATTAAATTTCCTTCACCTCTTCCCCTCTCTGCTTAAGCTAGAAATTGTACACATATTTATAATTACAACAGAAACAATTATCAATTCTATAAATTTAATAGTCCAAATGTCCTTATGAAAATGTCTGTTGATGAAATGACCCGTCATTACCACAGTCCTGATCATCTGTCCCTCAGCAAGTGTCCATTTCAGCATCAAGGTTTTCCAGTCTGCAAGTCTGATGAGCTGTCCCCATACAGGGTGTATCAGTTTTCCTCATTGTCCCTTAGTTATGCCAATCATATGGAAAAGTCTCTTATTCAGATTAGATCTTTATCAGTTTTGATGGAATGCATAGTCTTTCATCACCTGTGGAGATATAGGCAAAACACACCCCAACACAACACACTCCTGACTTTTGCTCTGATGTTAAAACAACTTTAATATATACAGGTTGATGTCATTCAGTAGTTGTTTTCCTACAATCCATTGTCTTTCACCTGATCTTATTCCCCCTTTCTGTTTATCAAGTTACAATTAGATTTTTATGAATCCATACATACCAAGAGCTGGCATTTCTTACCTTTTAAGCTAGACAGTTAGGTACTCACATTTCATGCCCTGCTCCGTGCCAGCAAGCTGACCTTCTTACCAATTTAAACACAGAAGCAATAAGACCATATTACACAAGATGTCACTATATAGTATCAATTAACAGGTATCTGTTGTTTGAGATTGAAAGAATATTAATCTGAGCTACCCATTGTTGAAGTAGATCTCTTCCCTGTAGGCTTATGGCTATATCTTTCATATAAGGCTGGTGCCATATATTTACCTTATCTTGTTTTACCTGAGATAATGTTCTAATCCCTACAAGCTGTAAGAATATCATCTAAAGGGAACAATGTAGATTCCAAGGTTCTCATGAGATTATAGTTATATTTTCTTGTGTGTAGCCTTCAATTTCAATGCCATATAATTTTGATTTTTGTCTTTTGTCATTTATAATAGCCTGCCAAAAAACAAACAAGCAAACAAAAAACCAACCAAACAACCAACCAACCAAACAAACAAACCCAAACCCACTTGATTTCCAATCCTTCCAAATCCCCCTGTTCTTTCAATTTAAGCTACTTTACCTTTGACATATGGAAACAGTAAAGGCTGAGCAATCCAATCTCCTGCTTTAAAATGCACATTTTTAAATATAATCCATAATCTTAGTCTCTCTTTTAAAGTCTTCACCTATAATTCCTGATGCACAATGAATCCTTGAGATGTTAGGCTACTTCTTCCTAAAAACCATTCTCTTGTCTTTGGGGGTACAGGTTCTTGAACCCCAGTGGGTATTTTATATCACTGAATTTTCAGGGGAGCATTGAATTTTTTTTTATTTTTTTCTTTCTTTTTTAAATTAATTTATTCTTGTTACATCTCAATGGTTATCCCATCCCTTGTATCCTCCCATTCTTCCCTCCCTCCCATTTTCCCCTTATTCCCCTCCCCTATGACTGTTCCTCAGAGGGATTACCTCCCCCTGTATATGCTCATAGGGTATCAAGTCTCTTCTTGGTGACCTGCTGTCCTTCCTCTGAGTGCCACCAGGTCTCCCCCTCCAGGGGACATAGTCAAATGTGAGGCACCAGAGTACATGAGAAAGTCATATCCCACTCTCCACTCAAGTGTGGAGACTGTCCTGTCCATGGGCTAGATCTGGGTAGGGGTTTAAATTTTACCGCCTGTATTGTCCTTGGCTAGTGAATTTTTAATTATGGCTAAGTCTAGGTCAGCAATTCCTTTTGTGGCATGCATTAGTTCTTCAATACCTAGTTTAGTTTTCTACAGTTGCTCTGTATATTGCTGACATGAAATACCTGGCTTGTGTTATTTGTTGCTGGGATAAAATTGAACCCCTTGGGGCGTTTCCTATATTTAAATGACTGTCTGGTAGGGAGTTTCTCATCCATAAGGGATACTTCTCCTATCTCTTGTTGATCTTCATTCATTCGTCTAACGCCCATCCTTACCACCGTCTACAAATCCTGGAAGGTTGAGGTCTTCTAGAGAAGTCTCTAGGAACACCTCGCCTACAATCCCTTTTCAAATGGCCTCTTCTCCCACAGATAAAACAACAAGACATTTTTATATCTATGGTTATTGGCTATTGCTTGTCCAGTTACATAGTTATTAGGCTCAATATCACCAGCAGTTGTAATCCATTCATCTATGGGTCCAGATAGAGGTTCTAAAGGTACAAGAACTTCTCTACACTCTGCATTTGAGTTTTCAAAAGCTAAAATTTCAATTAACACCTATCTCACATCTTGATTTGATATTCCCCTGTTTGTAGCAGATGTTAATCTATGTAAGAAATCAGTAAAGGTCTCTCTAGCGTTTTACATTATCTTTATGAATGACATAGACCTTTTTCTCTCCTTCTTCCACTTTAACCCAGGCTCTTAAAGCTACTAACGTACATTGTATAATTATAGAGTCATCAACTTGCATCTGCTCTTTAAAGCAGCATATTGATCTTCACTTAACTATTGATGTTTCATGATATTGACACTTTTAAAACTATTACACTTTTCCATAATTCCAGCATCTTCTTGCCACTATGTCAGCCATTTGTAATTGAGAACCAGCTTCTAGTACAGGTGCTGCTAAATCTTTCTAGTCTTGAGGAATAATCTTTAAAATGTTTAAGATCTTGTATTTTAACAGGATTCTAGGCTAGCTATTCATTTTGTGAATTTTTTCTTCCCAAGTAACTGGGAAAGCTAGTGAGGGTGGCTACTTTTCCTCCATTTCATTAAGAGGGGCTCTGGTAGGTTCAATGGGCTGTCTATCTTGATCCTCAACTTCATTACTTACCATAGGTTCACAACGAAGCACTTCCTGTTCCTTTGATTCCTCTTGTCTGTCAAACCTTTGTACTACCACAGCTGATTTTTATTTTTGTACAGCTATTTTTTCTTGTTTTAAAGTTACTTTTTTTCAATCTTTTTTGAGAGGAAAATATAAAGATTACAAGGAGTTTACTGTAGAGGTCACAGTTGCAGTAAGTGCTGCGATGGCTTTTTCAAGTAAAGTTTCTATTCCTGCAAGTCCTGCTCTTATTCTTAAGAGATCTGGAACGGAGTTTCTCATATTTAAATACCAGAAAAGTCTGTTTATACAATTAACATTGTATTTCGGGATGAGTTACTACGGAGCCTCCCCAGTCTTCCTCTGGGGATGATCCCAGGCAAATTTCTCCTCTGCAGTGTTTCTGTCAGATGTCCCTTTCTGTAATGTTTGGGCTTTCTCCTTCTCCACTGGGTTTTCCTTCCAACTTTTTGGGGACCAGACGCAATTGTTGTTTTTATTTCCTCAGATGAGGGGATGAGAGCTGTTCCCAAGCCTTTCTAGCTCTTTCTAAACTTTTACTGACTGGCTCACTGAAAAATGAAAGATTAATCAAGTTTCTCTATCGGTTTTATACAATGATGAAAGATGGGTAATCTGGAGTTTAATTTGGTGGATTAAATATATAGATTTAATATAATTACTTAATGCATGTTAGATAACAATGATTGTATGCAGTAGGAATTAAATGAACATCTCAGTAATCTTTTCTAAAGCAACATGAACACATAGTGGCATATTAGGAACCTTTAATGTTTACTCTACTTTAGGGAATCTTACAGACACATGTGTGCACAAAGGACTTGGAATTATGTTAGTTTACAAGTGGTGACTGCACTCCATCACAAGTTTTTGTTAAATATTTTCTCATGGGCATGCACCTTCGCTCTGTTGCTTGATATCAAGAAAATAAAGAAACAATTAAAAATCTGTTATCAAGTTTCTTAGCATCAGCAAGCAGTGAATGTGAAACACATAGGTACCTTACACAAGGAGTAGTGAATAATAAAATCTTGAGGGTAGAGATAGTAGAGGGAGGAAGATAGCATGTCCTTTAGAGAAATGAGGCAAGTTTCATTAAAAAGATAAAATTAAGTACATTTGGAGATGTGGTGGGACCAACAGATGGAAATAGCCTCCTGGACTGTAGCAAAGCTGGGGTTAAATATTCAGGAAAGAAAATGGCAGGTATTGCTTGCAAAACCTGTGTGAAACTATCCTAAGTTTGGAATAGTCACAAGAGGGCTGGATGACTGTATGTCTTTATTTACACCAGTTGATGTGAAAAGATCCTTCTCAGTGTGGACAGTAATTTACATGATTGCTTGTAAGGTGTGTGTGGCCAATAATTGGGAGCCCTTCCATGGAAGAAGTTCTGCCACGTTTGCGTGCCATCTACCAGGCGTTTGAGTATGTTTAAATCCCTCAGAGCATGAGGAAAGCCTCTGCGTAAGTACATGTAAAAGTCCTCCGTCCTTGTATGATTATAACACTTGAAGCTAAGAAAAAAAGTAAAATGTGTTCATTGAAGAAACGCAGTCAAGAAATGTTAGACACGTTTCAGTTTGAGTTGGGAACCGAAGACGCGATAGGGCCTGGTGCTTCCGGTGTACAGGCCCCGCTTGCGTTGCGAGAGTAGGGCTCGTCTGGGGAAGAGGAGAGGGTTACAGCAGTTCTCCTTTGGGAGCTGAGGTTTTCTTCTGGTCATGTCTAAGATAAAGAAAACAACTCTCTCTATTTCGCAGGGAGATAGGAGCTAAAGTCTCACTTATGCTAGGCAAATGCTGCCTTTCAGCTACATCTCAAGCCCTTTAAAATTTTTCCTTATTATTACACTGGAAAGCGGTTCTTTTCCATTTCTGATTATTGCACCTAGCCAAGAATGGCCAGGCCTATTTGAGATTGTTACGTGGAAACCAGGGAACATCAGTTTTTGCAAATAAAAGCCAAGATACACTTCATGGAGAACACCTTCAGGATTATGATCTGTAATAAATGAAACTACTAAATAATGAAGTAAATGTTAAACTGTCTTCAAATTTACTTATTTTGTGTGTGTGTGTTTTGAGGTCATGTAGAGGCCAGAAGACAACTTGTCTGAATTGATACTTCCACCATGGAGGTTTCAGGGATTGAACTCAGGTCAGGCAGGAAGTACTCTCACCTACCAAGCCAACTCACTTGTCCCTGAAAGATATCTTAACAGTTGAAATACAGGGCCTGCTTAGGGTCTCAGTGCTGAGTGGGGGAAGGGGTCATGAGTTCACATCCATAACCAAGAAGCTTTCTCCAAAAGACAATCGATTGCAAAGGAAAAAAATAGTTTTCTCCGCTGGCGGCTCATGGCGTAGACAAACCACACTAAAGAGTAGGCTCCATGCCCAACAGTCAATGGCTAACACTAAACGAACCCAATGGCAGCTTTGTAGACAATTTCCCTCGTATTGCTTTGTTGGGTTATCGTTTGTCTTATTGATTCTTTGTTCATATAATGTGGTTCCAGATTTTGTGTTTTTGTGGGATTAGTGTGTGTGTGTGTGTGTGTGTGTGTGTGTGTGTGTTTCTTGTGCTTTGTCTTCTTGACTCTGGTTATTTGTTATTGTGATTTGCCTATTTATTTCTAAAGAGAAAAATACAGAAGCCGTGGAGCTTGGTGGGTGGGTGGGGAGGTGGGCGGATCTGGAAGGAGATGGGGGAGGGAAACTGTGATCATTATATGTTTTATGAGGGAAAACACTTATTTACAATAAAAGACACCAAAATTATTTCTAAATGATGAATCACATCTAAATATATATCTTGATCTTATTAAGAAACAAGTATTAAATGAGGTTTAGTAATAATTAGGGTCATCTTGACTTTCTCTACTTGCCCAAATTTACTCAATTTCTGTTTTTCTTTTTAATATTTTTAGCTTTAAGTAATTTTGGTTTCTTGCATATAAATCTAGCTTTCTTACTGTTTCTTTAAAATTACTTTTTAAGAGGCGCATAAATGACTCCTTCAGGTAATCTGAAAGATTTGCCCTTGGCAGAGCCCTGAGCTCTGTGAACAGGTTAGTTTTTAGCCAATAAGTAACATCAACTAATTGTAGGTTTGAATTCTTATTGGCTTTAAAGAAATTAGGTTACTATCATTTATTACTTAATTAAAAGATAATTACGTCTGTATTCATCCCCCCTTCAATCCTTACCAGGCCTTCCCTATTCCTTTCTAATTCAGGGCCTCTTATTCTTTAACTGTCAACGTCACATATATGCACATGTATATGTATTAGGATTGTTTATATGTATAACTAACCATGATCATTTGGGTTGTACACTTTTGGGGAAGGCTCATTTCTCCTCTCTCAGCAGCTTTTTAATTGTCTGTATGTCTTCATCTAGGGGCAGGACCCAGTGCTATTCAGACCATTACTAGTGTTTACAAAAACAACATTATAATTTAAAATTTTCCGTAAGTTCTCACTGAGCACTCATATTTGTGTGTACAACCATACAGCTTCACCCTCACACATTCCCACACATGAAGAGCTTCAGTCAGTCAAAAATTTCAGATCCTCAAGCAATGCTAACTGTTAGCTATTTCTCTTGCTGGCTGTTCTCTCTAAAGTTCTCATCTACTTTGAGTTGAAAAAATAGTATTAGAGACTGTAAGCTTATCATCAAAACTGTTAAAGTATGTACTACATCAGCAGGGAATGTATGCCATAGCTCTGCTCCTCCTTTGAATAAATACTCTCCCCTGGGGATGAAAAGACCAATCAAATTAGTTACTCTGGTTATATTGGCTACATAGTATAAAGAACTGACGATGACAAAGCACAAAACAAGGACAAAAGATCGCAGAAGTGTCTTCCAGATAGTGGCGCGCCACATTGTTGCAGAAAACGTTTCCAAAGCTGAGTTTTAATACTGGGTTTCCTACTTTGCTTATTATTTATAGTGTTCTACATAGAACACATACATACGCTTGCCTGGTGCCCTTAGTTTTCTATCCTCTTCTTGTGTACATTCTGAGAAACCACGCTGTTTTGAGTCTGTTTGTTTCTCAGTCTTCCTATCTGGGCTCCCTTCTGCTCAGTTTGTCCCCGACTTTGGCCTTTCTCCCAGCTCCGTTCCCTTGAAGTGATCATTATTAGCATGGCTTCTGCTAGGCAGCCGTGCCCAAGCCTGCTGCTCTGTGTTCCTGAGCTCTGTCCTTTCTATGTTCAAAGAAAGGATCTGGAACAAAACAACACTGAAGTCTGAATGCAACCCTGAAGCCCAAATTGTGAAGTTAAGCTACGTAAAAAAACAAAATCTATTATACGTAAAAATAGTCATTAGTTAGCAGATTCCTTTTATATGACAAAAACATAGTTAAACTCATTATAGTTAAAGCCATCTTCATTCATCTCTAGGAGATAAAAAAAAAAAAAAAAAAAAAAAAAAAAAAACCTCAAAGAGACTTGAAGTCACTGAAGTAAATTTTGTGGAAAAGTTACAAGTTTTTGCATTTGCACTGAAAGTTTGGCTTATGGTTGCACTTACACTGTACATGAGTTTGAAGAATTTAAACTGTGATGTTTACATTTTCCTCTGTGTTTAATTTCTGTCTTATTAATTCTTTCCCAGAAACATTGAACATGCCATTCAAAGCCTTAGACTTGGCAGGTTACTTTGATTTCCCTTTTAATTCTGTTTTATTTCTGTTCATGAATTATATAATTTAGTTTTTCCTGATATGTTTACTGTATCCATGCACTTTCCCTTACTTCCAAGGTCAGATCTCTAGCTCGTGACCACACTACTTTGGGGGCATAAGTGATAAGCTACTTGGTTTACTATTTGTGTTAGTTACTTTTATATTGAAGTATGTGAAGTGATAATATGGCCCAGGCAACTATAGAAAAAGAGCCTATTAGGAGTTACAGTTTCTGAAGGTGAGTCCATGAACATCCTGACAGAGCCCAGGGCAGCAAGCAGGCAGGCACGGCCCTAGTGCCGTAGCTTAAAAGGTGTATCTGACCCATAAACATGAGCCAGAGAATCAGTGAATTGGATATGTTTAGGTACGTTAAACCTCAAAGGCTAGCCCTAAAGACACACCTCCTCCAGCAAGACTTACCTCTTAATCCTTCTCAAACAGTTCCACCTAGTGTAGACCAAATATTTGAATATGTCAATGTATGGGGCCCATTCTTATTCAAACCACCCTACTATTTGGCTGTGATTCTTTTATTTCAGTCATGATGGGATTTTACAAAGCGACTGCTTTGTGAGTTCTCCATAGCTCTTCTCAGTTAGGCACAATGTGCTTACCAATGAATACAGATAGCGTTGTTTGAGCCATATGTGGGCCGAGTTCTTGAAGTTAAGTATCTGTAGTAGAGCACCTGGATTAAGGTGCATAATTACAGAATTAGTCACTCACTGAAAATTCTTATCTGTGTTATCAATGCTCCTGTGAAGTCTTTTAAACTACAATGATTGTCTCTACCCCATAAGTTGAAGCTTAAACATTCTAAACTCTGTCTTCCCAACATTACTGTCACTCCTATTGAAATTAATTTTGGAACCAAACCATAAAATCTTTTCTTGTAAACATCACAAATTCTACACACACGTAAGCTCTCTGGATTTCTACAACTTTACATTTCTAAAACTGTGTTTTACTTCTGCCTCTTGTAACAGCTGAAGACTCCATCTTAGAGGTCTGCAGTCAGCCCTGTGGGTAAGGCTAGCCCTCTTTGCAACCCTGGCTGTTAAGACAATACCACAGTTCCAGGAATTCAGAGGATTTGGATGGTCTCTCACCTGCAGAAGCACGCCATGATTCCCAGGGACAGGTGGTAGCCACGTGCCTTTGAAAAAGCCGCCTTCTCCCTTTTAGTTGGGCCACAGTCTCAAAACCAACTAAGGAGACTGTGGTCAGCTTCAGCATAAATAAAATTCAGCTGATTGAAATCTTGATTTGGTCCAGGTTCCCTTTCCCAGCGCTCTTGAAGGCTGCAGCACACCTGTGTTATTACTGCCCTTAGTAACTCCTCAGGAAGAGACAGTAATTTTTATTTATTTATTTTTTCATTATTTTCCCTAACTATAGCTCCTTCCAGCCCTGAAATTCCTGTCAAAGTGCTTTGCAAATAGATTCAGATAAAAGTGTTTGTTAAACTGGATAAAAAGGAAAATGGTAAATGTATCCAAGCCAAGTCTATGTCAATGTATATGAAAAACGATTTTTTAAAAACGTGGGGAAAATATTTGCATGTAGAGGAAGGAAATGGAGGTTCTTGTCTCCTTGCTTTGGCTTTGATCATGCAAGTTATCTTCTCTGAATTTTATTTTCTCTATCTCAAATAAAAATGAGGCCATCTCGTCTGAAATCATAAAACGCTCTTATTGCAGAGAAAATTGACAGTTGCATAAGAAACGGTCAACCACTTAGAGGCATGACCTCATTCTTAACCAAATGCACAGGAAGATTGTTGTGCAGTAAAGAATGCAAATTAATGCACAAAGCATTTTAGGAGATAAATGTACTTAAGGCAGATTATTGGTCTCATACGCCTCAGTCAAGTTCATTCATGTCAACGTGGCGTGCTACAAATGTGTGATCTGGAATCTGAGCTACATTTCTGAAGAGCCCTGTGGGGCTTCCACTCGCACCATGTGCTTCTTTCAGTTTTGTGAGATATCATAGGCAAAGAAATGAAAAATATTTCAAGCACATTGATTTTTTTCAATATCTTCACTTTCCAGCTTTTTTTTTTTTTTAAAGAATAAGAACAAAAAAGAAAAATAAGAGAGAGAGACCATCTGACTGTTAGCAGATATACATTGCCTCGTTCATCAGATTTGCGTGCTGCCCCACTCCACTCAGTCCTCTTTGTTTGTCAAACAAATCACTTTCTTCTTAGAAACCCTTGAGCAGTTGGCTGGGAGACTTCGAAGTGACTCCAGAGACGTTACCACAATACCTAAGGTCTTGCTGGCTTTGACCTCACCTCACGTTAGTGAGCTCCTTCTCCCAGCGACCTCGGTTCCCTGTACTTCTAGTTAACGCTGGATCATAAACCGTTCTCCCACAATGCCTGAGGAGGAGAGAGGAATGAGTCGGCTGAGCAGGCCCCTCCTGATCGAGTGAGTCTTGGAGAACTAGAATCCGTCAAGCTCCCTTGCATGCCTTTGAGTTTTTCCTTTCTTTCCTCTCAGTCGATTTATTGTTGTCCTTTTCCAACATCACTCAACCTGTGGGCCCTGGGGAAAGCCGGCACTTTAAAATCCTTTGGTAATGGGAACAAGAAGAGCTGGTTAGTTTCATGAGGAAAAAGGTTATGAAAAAATAAAGGCTTAATTCAAATAAAAAAAGGCAGGCATGAGAGTTCTCTTTCTTTGTTGAAGCATGTTATTAAGCAAAGATGCATGTGTATGTATATTTATATGAATATGTATATTCATGTTTTCCATATTGTAATATTTTCTGTCACATGTCCATTATAATATATAATTAAAACAATTAAGACTAGATCTTCTGATAAAAAAAAAAAAAACAGGTATACCTGTTGAAAATTAGCCAACACAAAACTATCTTTTTACATAGTGAAATTGACTTTAAGATAATTTTGGAACAAGCCTTAGATAAGATAACACATGCCACAGCTTATTTTCAATAATGATAAAACACGTTGTAGGAATTAACGTATGTACAACATTTTCCTTTCCTCCTTTTTACCCTCTAATCCCTTCCGTGCACCTGCTGCTCTCATTGGCTCTCTCTCAAATTCATGGCCTCTATTCTCTTCTTAAAATTTTTCTTATACCCCAGCGTTTCACAATTTAGTCATTATTATGAATCCTTAAGGCATGGCTCTTTTTTTCAAATGACTTCACATACTTTTGTTTGCAGAATATTATAGCACCTTAAGGCTGTTCGATAGGATTAACTGTGAAATGGGAAGGACCCGTTTCCTGTCGCCCCACCACCATCCTGCATCTGGAAGGTGTGGCTGCCGGGTTGACTAAATCTCATGCGACACATCTCTTAACTGAACATGTATTTTCAGTCATCTAACATCTGTGACAGCTTTTCCTTCCACTTGGGGCCATCTCTGTATCAGTTGCATTTGTGGGTAGATTTCATTTTCACGTGGAGGTTCTTATCCCCTGATCCTACGGATTCCAGTTCAGTCCACAGGACAGCGAGATTTGAGTTCTCTGTACTTGGGAGGCACTTACTGAAGAACAGTTTCCAAAGGCTTTCAATCCTGCATTTTTCTTAATCACTGAACCTCTCTTTTCACATCCACTTGTTCAACTAGAGTACTTTAGAATAGCTGCCCCATTTCAGGTCATCTTTCCAATTATTCTACATATAACAAGAAAGGAAGATATATATATATTTCTCCTAAAGTAAAATTCCATAAACATAGTCTGAAATCTTAATGTCCCTAAACATTATAGCTAACTAGGAATTGTTAATGTGTACACAAGAAGAATTATTAATGCTTTTAATAATAGAATATTTTATTTTTGTATGGACTACTGTATCATTCCATTTCATATCTCAACTCCATATATATTAAATCAATATTTTCAAATATTGCATTTAAAAATGGATGCTATATTAGAGTTGCCAGATTTAGGAAATAAAAATGCAGATGTTAAATTAAATATGAATTTAATATGAACAAAAGATAATTATTATGAGTGTTTTTGTACAATTATGACATACACAATATTTATTTATCTGATGTTAAACCATTATGAAATTCCCTGAATTTTTTGGGCAGGTCTACATTAGGCTGGTGAGTACCCACTGAGGACATGAATGCAAGTAATAAAAAAGTTTAAAATCTTCAAGTTACTTGCTATGATTGAATAAAGCCTTATGAATAGGCTTAATATACTGAATATTTTAATGCATATAATCTTAAATAAATGACAGATAATATATAAATCAGAACAGTATCCAATATCTAAATGGCACAAAATACAAAGATGAGTATTCATGGTGAGTGGAATAAAGTTCTCTCAAGGATATGAACATTTTAATCATCTGAATGTGTGGATTTATTATGGCATCTGGTAAAGGAGAATTGAGGTAAGGAATGGAATCAAGATTATTTATCCACCACCGATGAGGAAGCAAGGACATTTTTTTCTGGATTGCCCCAGTGGATCCAATGTAGCCAGAAGAAGACTGAAATGTGAACGAGGCAGACAGAAGTCAGTGCCACAAAGGCAATCCCAAGAGACTGGCCGTAGGACACTTTATGGGTGTTGACGCTAGAGTTTAACGTCTTGCCGGTTATGAGGACTGAAGTATCCAAAGTCCAGGCTGTTTAAAATTATGTTGCCTCACTTTAAATATCTGCTGTAGTATTATTGAGTTGGGCTAATACAAAACCCATCACATTGAAATGCACGTTCCCCCATCTGTGACGACACCAAATTGCTTATTGGTGTCTCATTTGCCAGGCAGTGGAGAAGCAAACACAGCTGAATCGTGACTTGGGCATATGCTGCGCTGTCTGAAGACGCCTAAGTTACTAGACACTAAGCTCTAGAAGGGTCGGGGCACAGCTTTGTCTCCTCATCTCCTGTACCCAACACAACGCTTGACACAAAGGAGACTTTTTGGAAGAACCAGAATAAGTGAACAAATGAGGAAAGCTGGCTTTTTTTTTTCCCACCTCATTGTTATGTTTTTGTTTGTTTTGAGCCTTAAGAAAATGAAATGATGTTCTTGAAAGATCAAAGCAAACCATTTTTAAAAGACATTTATAGTTTAAAAAGAAAACAACCAAATGCTTTACATCATATACCCTTAAGTGTGTCCAAATTGACATCGGTATTAATATTTAGTTTGATGGAAAAATTCATGAGGATAAACACTTTTAGTTCCCTACTGTTATTATCCACAGTCTCAATGCTTCTACATTTTTAGCGTTGCTTCCTAACCAGAAAAATTAGCTAGTATTTGGTTTCCTATCCATTTAAAGATAAAAGTAAACAGAGGAGAGAAAGTAATGAACGTGGAAGCAAGTAGGTTCTGACAGCCTGACGACAGCAGAAAGCAGAGTAACATGGAGAATAGAAGAAGCAGGCACCATGCTGGCACTATCCACTCAGTCTGGGATGAGGCCGTAGGAACGTATTGCTCTGAGACGCACCATCCAGCTTGTGAGCATCCCGAGCAGAGTTCCTTTGAGTTCTCGGTTTGAGCAATACCCACAGTAACAGGAAGCAAGGGGGTGGGGCATAGTCGTGGATGTAAAAAGCAACTGAGTTTTGCTTCGTTTAGATTCATCAGCCTTCGAATCACACGTGCAATATGTTGCTGTGTCTGCATAGGTCTGCGTTGGGCTTCTGAACATAGACAAAGCTTCCCATAGGTGATCATTTATGATCACGGTATGACCATACTGTGAGAAGCACAGGATTCAATACCTATGGGTTCTAGAAGTAGTTTTCACGACTCTTGTGTTAACACGAGAGGCTTGTTTCTTTACTTGAAGACTTGAGTGTATAGAGTCACACCAATGTTTACAAGCTTACAATGATGACAGAAAGAATAATTCTGTTGACTGAGTTACCCAAGAATCCAGAGAACTGGTAATTACAGAAAAACTCCAGGAACCCCATAAACGACAGAGAGTCATGGTAGCGCTGCCATTTAGAAGCTTTGGGAATTTTGATCTATGAGAATAATGGGTTCGCTGTGGTTCCATGCTCAGCTTCCTCCCTGGGGTGCCCAGGCGTCTCTGCACACCAGGCTGGGAAGGAGGAAACAGAGCCAAAATGGGGGGGGGGTCTTCAGGTTCCCATCTTGTTGGAAGTGCTGTGGTTGGAGAGATCTTCTCCAAGGATTTTAATGTTACAGCTCTCTTAGCGCTCCCAGTGAAATAGAAGCTCTTAGACTGCATTCAGTGAAACTGTGTGTGTGTGTGTGTGTGTGTGTGTGTGTGTGTGTGTGTG
>OU015744.1:93405218-93443336 GCA_907169655.1 Acomys percivali
CTCTTTTCAGAATATTACATTTTTGTTTTAACTTAAATCAATTAGTCTTCTATGTCAAAACTTTCTTCTATACTTAGCAACTGATATGATTTTGACACTTTTTTTTAACATTTCTTTTTTTTTTGCTCGGCCTTTTGATATTCTCATGTGTTGCCACTCACAGGCGCAAAGCCCCCTGTGATAGCACATCACTTTAGCACTTACAGTTTCATCAGGGTGACTGAGGTCTTTCTTCTCTCCAGCATTAATCACACACATTTTTTTTTTTTTTTGCTGTAGTTTTAGTTTTTTCAACTTACACTATTAGTACATTTTTTTTCCTTTGCCCCATATTTGGTTTTCATGTCTTGAAAAATTTTGATCCCACTAACACAGAGTTAGCATAGTTACTTCTTGGCCACATCATGTTCATCTTCTTGATGGTTTCCGTGGGGGACTTTCCAGACAAGCTCCTTTCAACGGGATAAAGGACAGAACCCATGGTGCTATTCTCATCACAATCCCCCTGGAGGTGAGAATTACTTAAAAATCACAAGCAGTATAAAACACTTTGTTGTTCATAGATTTGTCCAAGGTTAACTCAACCTAAAATCCCCAAGGAGAGAATTATGTCAAAGTTCATCGTATCACATGCTCAGCCCCAGCAGCTACTAGAACCAGCCAAAACCGGAAACCAGGGAAGGTCAGTGTATCTTGTCATAGGTGGAACTGATAAGGTGTCATAGCCTTAAAGCTCTAAGTAGCTTATTGAGATTTCCCATGGTGACATGTGTCTTCTGTATACATGGAGACCCTGGGTCACTCGATACTGTATTCCTTGTCCCCATGCCCTTTGATAGGTGCGTCTATAGTGGATGGAATTCATTTTCTCCCCTCAATATTGTGTTGCTTGTGATTGCTAAGAATATCTTTTCCTGCAGACATCTTTTTCGTTAATACTCTTTGACCAGGACTATATAACAAGCAGGTTACAAGCCTGTAGTTATGATGAGGGCAAGGGCAAGGCTGCAGGCTAAATTCTCAAGTAGACAGTAATACAAGATTTTCAGAGCCATCCTTTGGCTACATCTAAGAGATCTTTCTAATTCTAGTCAAGTATTTCACAAGTATGTGCCATTGTGGACCAGGGGGCTGTGGAGGAATCAGTGCCAATCACAGGGTCAATATCAAGTGTTACCTTACGTGGGGTGGAAGCAATGGCCTGGCTGGTACTGCGCTTCTTCAGATACGTAGCACTCATGTAGAATCAAGGCACGGCAGGTTTTTTTTATCCCAGTGCTGGTGAGGGAGATGCAAGGAGATGACTTATTGATGAGCCAATCTAGATAAATTGGGAAACGCCAGGTTCTCTGCAAGACCGTGTCTCAAGACACAGATGGAGAGTAGTGGAAGAAGACATTATAACTTCAGCTTCTGCCCTTCACAGAGACACACACATCAGCACATACATGTACATAAGAGCACACACGCAGGCACATCACATGCATACTCATAGATAATCCCAACTACCCATCAAGAACTGCTGACAAACCCTGTCCAGGTGATGCCTAGAGGAGCTCTTTATTATCTCAAGGTTCTTCAGTTTGTTCAGGCCTCCCTGGGTCCAGATCCACTGGCCTTGATGGTCTCACTGCGGAGCTCCTGACTCCTCTGAGTCCTTCCATACTCCCACTTTTCCACAGAACTCTCAGTGCTCCCCCAAGGGTCCAGCTGTGAATTCCAGTGTCTGTTCCAATCCCCCTGCTGGGTGGAGTCTCTCAGAGGACATCTATGTTGGGCTAATATCCACTTTAAGTGAGTATATGCCATGCATGCCTTTCTGGGTCTGTGTTATCTCACTTAGGATGATCTTTTCTAGTTTCATCCATTTGCCTGCAAATTTCAAGATTTCCTTGTTTGCAATAGACAAGTAGTGTTCCATTGTGTAGATGTGCCACATTTTCTTTATCTGTTCTTCAGTTGAGGGACAGCTAGGTTATTTGCAAATTCTGATTATTATGAA
Organism: Acomys percivali; assembly: GCA_907169655.1. Taxonomy (NCBI): domain Eukaryota; kingdom Metazoa; phylum Chordata; class Mammalia; order Rodentia; family Muridae; genus Acomys; species Acomys percivali. The sequence continues at coordinate 93,407,221 of OU015744.1, forward strand.
TAAACTTGTTATAAATATAGTTGAGCAAATGTACCTGTCGTATGGTGAATTATCTTTTGGTATATGCCAAGGAGTGGTATAGCTGGGTCTTGAGGTAGTGCTATTCCCAGTATTCTGAGAAAGCACTAGATTGATTTCCAAAGTGGCTGTACAAGTTTGCACTCCCACCATCAATGGAGGAATAGTCTGCTTTCTCCACATCCTTGCTTGAATGTGTTATCACTTGAGTTTTCTTTATCTTAGCCATTTTGATAAGTGTAAGGTGGAATCTCAGATTCAATTTGATTTGCATTTCTCTGATAACTAAGGATGTTGAACATTTCTTTAAGTGTTTCTCAGCCATTTAATATTCCTCTGTTGAGACTTCTCAGTTTATTTCTTTACCCAGTTTTTTTATGGATAATATGGTTTTGTGGTGTTTAATTTCTTGAGTTCTTTATATATTTTGGATATTAGCCCTTGGCCAGATGTAGGTGGTGAAGACCTTTTCCCATTCTGTAGGCTTTCATTTTGTTCTGTTGACAGTGTCCTTTGCCTTATAGAACCATTTCAGTTTCATGAGGTCTCATTTATTAATTGTTGATCTTAGAGCCTGAGCTACTGTTGTTCATCCAGGAAGTTGTTTCCTGCCCCCCTGTTCTGATATTGCCAATGGACAGCTCATTCTCCCAGGCTGGGGTAGGGGAGAGTGGGGACTGCCTCTGACATGAGCTCTGGTGCCTGCAATATGATCACTTCCATTTGGCAAGACGTCCTTGTGGGCAATCAGATGAAGAGGATGCAGGCCATCCTGATGAGACCTGATAACCTGTGGTAAGAGGGTAGGGGAGGCATCCCTCCCCCCCCACCAGTCAGAGGTCTAGTGGCGGAGACCAGGGTGGAAGAGGGAGTGAGGTTGGGAATGGGAAGATGTGAGTCAGGGGATAACAATTGGGAGATAATGTGAGTAATAATAAATGAAAAAATTAAAAGTAAACAAAACATTTAAAAAATCTCAAGGTAATAAAATAATTGCAAGCAAAGACTCTAGGTGGTCAAGAATTCTCTTTTAAACATACACCAATGGTGCCATGAGGGACTATAACACCAACAGGACAAGGCTATTCTACTCCCATATTGAGAGCAGTCAATCTTTTCTAGACATGAAGACAGGCATTCTGCTTCATTTGCATTTTATTTTCACCTTAAATATGTTTATTTCTCTTCTAAAGAGTCTTTAACATGTTCATTCTTTTTCTCCATTTCAAACGTTTGATGAATTCTGGTTGGAGTCTGATTGTTAAAAGAGTGGATTGTGTTAGCACAGGTCAATTCTGAGAGAGGATTTGAATCATCCCCTATTCATAAGGAAAGCACATCACCTATTATTTGGAAATCATGTCTGCTCTTAAATCATGTTGAGTATTGTTTGTATGTTTTTTGTGTGGGTTTTTAAAAATGACTTTTAAAACAGTAACTTACCTGAGCCAGAGATATCACTAATGCCATATGATGACTCAATAGAGTTTATCAAGGAAAGTGAGACATGCAGCAATACCAACTTAATAAGCAAGTGAATCCTTGCTTCTAAGTCAGCTTTGTGCTAATACTAGATATGCTTTGTCTGTGTCATTTGGTCCAGGTATAATATCATGTTTCTATAGTGTACCTCAAACAGATTTCACTTTTCCTTCATTGACCAGATTGTGTGTGCATATGTTTAAAGATTACTTTGCTATTTTACCAGAATGAGAATAATTATTCAGTTGTCTCAATTTTGGAAATTCTGAAGTTCTATGTTTCACCTACATTATCATTGTATTTTATTGCCTATGCCATGAATATAAAGGTGAGTGATATAACTTAGGATTTTTCTCTCACTCTTTTCACTACACATTTACTGTGTTTATCTCTGAAATTAGATGGCTCTGGCTTTGAGTGTTGAAATTTTACTACATCTAAGATTTTAGCAAGGTTAAACTAGTAGAACATCAATTTAAAAGTCTGTGTATTAAGTATAATGGTTATATCAAAGGGATTTTGGAACCTTGAATAAGATTTCTTTTACCTGACAAGTAGTATGTCTTCACTGGACAATAACAGCACTTATTTTTATTATTACCTTGCTATGTTGTGGTTTTTACATTGCATCCATCTTCTTAATGATCCTAGCTAGTAATTGATTTTACAACTTAATTTGTCTTTTATTCATCTCTCCCCATGTTTAATTTAAATTAATTACAAGTCAATCAGCCATTCTCTAAACAAATAAATATTCTTTGAGTCTAATTTAAAAATGTGATTTCTCTTTACAAGGATGTATTTTTCTGTTATAAACCTCAGTTCAAAATCATAATCCTATCATATGACATCACCTATGTCACCAATCATTCTCTCTCAGAATGTTTTAAGCACTAACTAGAATAAAAACATTAAAACCACGTTTGTCTCAAAACATTAACTTTTCTATTCCTACTTTCAGAGTTTTAATAGAACTTCCCATTTTTTTTTTTGCAGCTAACATTTCTTCCTTTGACTCATAAAATAATTAGAAAGCAGTTACAATGAGAGAATATAAGTTTTAGTATCATGCATTTAGTTGCACTTGGTCAGTTCTCAATAGGAAATGGTTCATGGAAACATTGCTACCCCATATACCACATATATAGTTTAACGGTGCTTATATGTCCATATTATTTTATATCATCCTAAGGTTACAAAGTTTCATTAAGTAATTTTTTATACCTGCCACCTATTCCTCATACATATTCTAGGTCAGTTGAGAGGTAGTCGATATGACTTAACCAAAGTCATTCCTCCTTTGAGGAAAGATAAATACTAGTAAAAATAATGTACTTATTAATTATGAGTCAGAAAAGTCCTGACAGATTGATAGCAGTTATTGCACCAACTGAATTAAAATTCTGTCTACTTCAAAAGTGACTAAAATATTAAGATGGATTTCATTAATTTATAATGGCTATGCCTTGAGTATTTGTTTACTAAAATACTCATGTTGAGATTTATCTGTGAATGTAATAGTCTTGAGAGCTGGGGCTAATGAGAGCTTTTGTGTTGGGAAATCTGTTTATTCAGGATTGAATGTCATTTTGTAGGGAGCTTTTATGAAGAGCATCTTTATTTTTGGCTTTTGTCATGTGAAGAAGTGAAATAGGGTCTTTGGCATGATGCATCCATTTGGTTTTTTTCTATTCAACCTTTGTATTGTGAAAAATGCTTGCATGCTCTACACATTACTCATTATATGTGGCTGCAGACTAAGAAGTTATAAAGATTTTAAACATATTATTTAGTCCAGAAACTTCAACTAATCTTCATTCAACATCGTGAAACATGCACTGTGTATATTCTATTTGATGGATGAAATAGGGAAAGATATTTATCTGTAGATAGGGTAAGTGACTAGGATGAAAACACAGGAATAGGAGATGGGTGTGTTTGGAGTTTGAAGCTTTGCCCTCTGGCTGTAGAATTAATGTCATTATCATAGAGAACACTGCCCCTAAGCAAAATACATGGGGTGAGAAAATAAAGGGGACATTTATTTTGCTGTATACAATTTAAAGAAGCCTCCGTTAGATTGGATTAGCTTTCTGTCCTTGTAATTCTGTGACATCCATGTTTGCCATACTTATGTAATGTACTACAGTTTTATATATACTGCAATTTTATATTTGCATATAAATTTGCATCAATGTCATTATCACTGGATTGGGTCTTCCTTATTATAGTGGGGTGTTATTTCCTTTTATATCCTAGGATCTATCAGAGGCCACAGTGGAGCATCCTCAAGAACATCATCTACCGACTACATACACGTCTGCAATTCCAGCACTTGCAAAGCAGAGGCAGATACAGAGGCAGAAAAGTTACAATTACAGGCTAGTCTGCACTACATAGTAAAACCTGTCTCAAGACACCAAACCAAACCAAACCAAACACTAAATAAACTAATGAAAAATTCTTAAATAAATTTAAACATTGGGCGTGATTTTTTTTTTTTTTTACACAAAAGGAAAACAGTTTTCTAGAAAGTTGGTCCCTTATGGAAAGATAGAGAGAATATATTAGACGTGACATTTATTATCCTAAGGTGTGTAGTTTACAATGAATGTGCTGGAAAGACGCATCACAAGGGTGGGTAAGACAGTTTAAATGTCTAGTGATTGATGAAACAGGAACACGTGGTATGTATGCATTGTGGAGTGTTATGTAGATTTACAAAATGAAGAGATCATTATCAACTGAGAACACCTATCTAGACCTGAAAAGATCTTAACACCTAAACAATTAAGCTTCATTGTAAAACTAAGCTACCTGGTCCTCAACTCCCCAGAGACTTGAGAAGGAATAAACTTGATTACCTGAGTATACCGGGAGCACAGGTTAGTAGCTTTCCAAATCAGAAGAGGAAAGAGACAGTTTTCTACCTGAAGAGTCACACAAAACTCTCTATAATGTTGGAGCATCTTCTTCAGCCTTCTTGCCCAATATAGATGCACCAAGATAGGAAAGATATCTTTTTCAAGGCTGGCAAATACAAATACCCAAAACACTGAGAATGTGACATTTATATAATTCCTAATGGTGTCATGGTTCTTCTTGCTACAGGTAATCCATTGCATATATGTGTAATAATATCAATGTATATGTAAAAATACAAAAAATTAAAAAAACAAAATGAGGTCTTCCATTTGTGTTAACATGGATGATGCTAGAGAGTAACTGAAATAGTGTAGATATAAAAATAACAAATACCACATGGTGTCACTCACATGTGTAATCTAAGTAAGGCAAACTCACAGAAACAGTGTAGACTAGCAGTTCTCAACTTGTGGGGTCATGACACCTTTGTGGTCAAAAATCCCTGTACAGGAGTCAAATATCAGATATCTTACATATCAGATATTTAGATTATGATTCATAAGAGTAGAAACATTACAACTATGAAGTAGCAAGAAAATGAGTTTACGGTTGGGTCATTACACGAGGAGCTGTATTAAAGGGCTGCAGCATTTATGAACACTGAGAACCGTTTGTGTAGACTGATGCTGGGCAAAATTGGAAGCAGGGGAGAAGGGTAAACTAGTGGAAAGATATTAAGTTTCATTAATGCAAGATAGCTAATGAACAGCATGGTGACTTTGTTTAACTCATGAGCTATAATCTTGACATTTACTATGCCCCTACCATGAAATAAAAAGAGAAAACAGTTACTACGTGATAGATGAGTTATTAGCTTATTCACAGAGATTATTTCATAATGCGTATGTACATTTAGACCTGACTTCAAGCTATATACTTTAGAATAGGTGATATTTGTTTTTTCAATTATACTTAAAGTATTTTTTTAGGTAACTATTAACTTCTTTTTTTAAATTTAATTAATTTATTCAGAATACAACTAAATTGTTATGCCATCACTTGTAAACTATTAACTTCTTGATTTCCTAATTCTCTATACATAGCTCTTCCCCCATTTCTAAACATGTACTATATATTTTTTGTTTGTTTTTCTTTTTTTAATATATTTTATTGATTTATTCATATTACATCTCAATTGTTATCCCATCCCTGTATCCTCCCATTCTTCCCTCCCTCCCATTTTCTCCTTACTCCCCTCTCCTATGACTGTGACTGAGGGGGACCTCCTCCCCCTGTATATGCTCATAGGGTATCAAGTCTCTTCTTGGTAGCTTGCGATCCTTCCTCAGCAAACTAAAACCTAAAAAAAATCCTAAGGGTTGGTCTCCATCTATTGTTTTCTAACTTTTCTTTGTAGACCTTATTTGCCATTAGCTTTGTAAAGATGAACAATCACAGAAAAAAACAATCAGTCTTTGGCTCCATGGCGTGGGCAGTAATGATTTTTGTCCCAGACTTGTGAGGTTTTCTGTTTATCGCTGGTCTGAACTGGCTCCATATGTAAGGTCCATCTTTAGATTTATGGATACAAGAGAAACCACATTCTATTAAAAAAAAATCACCCTGTGGAAAGATGTGAGCTGGTGACCTATTCATGCCAGCCCTGAAGGTATCAAATTGGGGCTGCTCTGATAGATGTTCATGTTAATTAGTGGTTAGAATAATTAGCTTACACAATAAGTAAGAGAACATTGGAGAGTTAGTTGGTGATTGGAGGCAAACATCATGGTTGTGGGTTTTATATGACTATAACTCTGCTTTTACAGCAGATCAATTTTAGTCCTAGCAAAGGTTTGCTTGCATCCATCAACATGCAACCTAATTGGTGACAAGAGTCATGTCTCTGTTCATTACTCCACTTGGGAGACTTGGAACTGATAAATGACTCCAGCTACACAATTGAAGACATTCATCTTTCCTTTTTGCTATGAAGGTCTCTGTAATTTGGCTTCCCTGCTAGCCATTACTATTTACACGCTTTTGAATTTGATATTTTACATAAGAGCTAGTAAGAAAAACTCCATTATTTGGAAATTAGTGGGTAAGAAATTCTTTTCAATAGTACTCTCATAAAGTTTCTGGGTCATAGTAACTTTTCTTGTACAAACACCAGCTAAATGCCTTTGTAGAGAAATTAGAGATAATCCATTGACAAATTAGAATCTTCTTTATTAATGTGTAAGATTTTGTCAGGATAAAATAGAAATAATTGATTATATATTAAAATATGTTTCATATATCTAACAAGACATTAATATGAAACAGTCACCCACAAAACCATGAATATTATATATGTGCATTCTTATTACAAAAGTAGAGAATAGTGGGAAAAAGTTCATAAGAAACAGTTTTTATTATAACGGAAGGAAATATTTGATATATACTACCAAATGTGAAAACAGAAAATGTAAACATACCTAAATTTCAAATTGAATAAGGTTGTACCTTGTGAAGATTCACCATGTGTAAGTTGGTCAGTGATTATGAAGTATTTTGTGATTATAATGACTTAAATGGTTTTCCAAAACCAGAATTTACATTAAAAAAAAATCGCTGACGTTTCTGAGGTGCTACTTGCATGGAAAATTTGGGGAGTTCTTTCTGAAAAGTCTTTATTTACGTTGTATCAGAGGAAATTTCATGAGTAAAATGACATTGGAAAGGTAGATGACAGGTTGGTTCATGCCAACATAACTCTCAAGTCTCAGGGCCTCCTAGGAACAGAGGTTTCTAATTCATTCATAAAAGTATTAAAGTGACTGGGAGAGTTTCCAAGGACACAGCCCTCTGATGAGACCACTGATAAAGAGACATGGTTTCACCTGGAAGAGGAAGCCAGAGGATGAGAGGGTGGAGCAGGAACCCTAAGGGCTAGCCACATAGTGGCCGGTGCTACCTCTCCTCACGCCTGAGTGGTCAGGTTTCTCACATTAGCTAGTCAAGAGTTTCCCTTTTTACATGAGTGTGGGTAAAGAATTCTCTTCACACTGGCGATGGGTGAACGGTGACTCTCTGTGGCGGTGGTTGTCTTTTCAACAATGTCTTTCTTACCGTTTTAGAAAAATAGCACCCAATAATTATATACAGTAAGCACATTTTCATACATCATCATATGATCTCTCTGTTATAAACCTTTCTCCATCTGACCTCTTTAAATATCTCTAATAATAATGCCCCTCTGATTTCAATGCTTGTAGTTGATTTCAATTCTTTGTATTATATGTTTCCTAGATTGCACATGTGAAGGAACTATGCCACGGGGCTGTTATGAGTTTGACTGATTTCACCTAACATTCATCTATTTCCCTAAAATGATGTATTTCAACTTTTTATTTGTAGATGAGAAGAGTTCCATTATATACACAGTAATTTCTTAATACGTAGATTAGATTAGTTTTACAGTATACTTAATATGCTCATTTCTGAAGTACACATTAAATTATCTTCAGCTGGTTTTATTTATTTTATTTATTTATTTTTATTAATTTATTCTTGTTACATCTCGATGGTTATCCCATCCCTTGTATACTCCAATTCTCCCCTCCCTCCCATTTTCCCCTTATTCCCCTCCCCTATGACTGTTCCTCAGAGGGATTACCTCCCTCTGTATATGCTCATAGGGTATCAAGTCTCTTCTCAGTGACCTGCTGTCCTTCCTCTGAGTGCCAGTAGGTCTCCCCCACCAGGGGACAAAGTCAAATGTGAGGCACCAGAGTACGTGAGAAAGCCATATCCCACTCTCCACTCAAGTGTGGAGACTGTCCTGTCCATGGGCTAGATCAGGGTAGGGGTTTAAATTTTACCTTCAGCTGGTTTTAAAATATGCTCGGATAGAATATGTGTCATTAAATTACCACTATATCTGATGCTAAAAAAAAAAAAAAAAAAAAAAAAAAAGTCTTTTACTAAAAGGCTCAATGAGATGATTTCCTCAAAACGTTCTTTATAGGTCCCTTTCTCTCTGGTGGTGTTATGCTCACGTCGATATTTTATGTTCCCAAAGAGCATCTATGGGACATAAGTAAATTGGCCATCTTATTTTGCTTCCTTGAACTTTTACTCACTAAGGGAACACGAGGCTAATGGTGTGAACATTATTGTCTCACGCTAGTTCTTTCCTTTCCAGAGTCACTCATGTTCATCTTAGCACTCCGTGCTCTGACCCACTTTCTCCATCCTGCTACCCCTTTGCTGTGTAGCTGGTTTCTTGTCTGCGTTTTCGCAGCTGCAGATGTGCTTCTTCATGACGGGGAGGACATCAAGATTAGCAGTTCCACATCACTTCCTCACAGATCAGCAACTCCGTCAGCAGGAAAAGTTAAATGTGCCTCCGTTCTCGTGAGGTGCTCTGACGGAGCATCCTTGAATCTCATTCCCTGACCTTTACCTAATCTCAGTTTCTGTGGGAGTGTGGTCTCTTGACCCATGATCTCAACATTGTGGCTGGTGGATGGCCCTGAGGGATTTTCCACGATGAAGAAACCTAGGGGACTGTTATCAGAGGAACAGACAGGCCTTAGTCATCAGCACACTGCATTATATACTATCCTTATGCCTACTCTACTAACTGTCCAGATTGAATAGCCCAAATTACCTGTTATAAAGTATGCATCCATTCAGCAGCAGTTTTATGCCTATAGTTTTTAAAAAATGTATTAACTGAGCAATAAGCTGGAGATAAGAGAATTCTACAATAATTTAGCAGCATAACTCATGAGAAATAAAGTCTGAAACTCTATTTCAGAATATCAGATGAGACAGAACACCAAGATCTGCCGAGTTTTCAGTACAATAGCCTCAGCACATAAACTAGAGGTTTATTTTTCTGTCAATATTTTACCAAACCTTCTTTACAAGTCAAGCACAAATATTCATATTTACTCTTTAAAATGAGTATTATTTTACATATGCTAATTTAGACAATTTACATATTAAAAAGATACTGCAGTTGAGTTTTTCCCTTACACTTTAATCAGATAGTCTTGGAAATTTTCTATCTCCTGTAAACACATCTTGGAGGAAGGCTCCTTATTTGCATCTTGTTTAAGAGCACTGTCCTGGCAAACTGTCAAAGAGCCTACCCTGCTGTGTCATCCTGTAGCTTACATGGACTTGGCATTTTACTGCTGTCACCTTCAAGGGTAAGTATCTGCTTTCCATTCCCCCGCCCCCCCCCCCATTCTGAAATAATCAAATTAGAAATCTGTTGAATTTTTTTTCATTCTTGTAATAATCATTCCTAGTCCCCAAAGCTCAAATATTTATAGGCAGTCATGAACTCCTATACTGGTTCCGTCTTCATTAAGACAAGGAGTTTATATCTAATCCCAACAGGTCGTCTGGTAACTGAAATCAATCCAACCTTGTTTCTGGTCCTGCTTTAAGAAGCAAATCAAATCTAGCCAGCAACCCCAGTAAACACTTTATACGTGATGTACCAGCCAGACATTGATCCTCCCACAATGGGCTCCTCGCTGCTGCACCTGAGTTCTGGCTGACTGAAATCCATACTGCCCACAGGTGGGCTGCCCAGGCCTGCTGTCAGTCTTCTCGGACCCATCAACATGCTCTTCTTCAATGAAGCAGCCTACACCGGTGTTGGATTCTCAGATACAAATGGCCTGCCTCCCTGGACCTTCTCTCTGTCATGGGGTCTGAGTCTCTTGGTTGCTAGATTTCTAGAACTGTTCCAACCTCACCTGGCCTTGCCTAAAATTATCAAGACACCATGATGACAGCCCCAAGCGCTCTCAGTTAGTCTCTCTTTTATACACTACACTTTCTACCATCTACCTGGGAGCATTGCTGTTGATTCGCATCTCCATTTTGTGGCATCTATCTCCTCCCACCCTCGCTTTCCCTACCCCACCTGTTTCTCTCTCTCTCACCTTGTGACTGCCTCTCTGGCTCAAGGCACATCCTCCTGTTTTAATGTAAGAAGTGCCCCTTTGGAATTCTTGATTTCTTTCAGCATGATCAAGTGGGGCATCGGATATACGGTATTTTGTTGTACCTGCAATTCAGAGTCCAAGTATTCTAAAATAGTGACTTATTACTCAATAATACTGACTCTGACAATCCGTATTTCATGTACCGCTGCATAAAGCCAAGTCCTTTCAATTATTCTATGGGTTTTTAAAAATCATTTTTTAGCTTCATGCTCATTTTAAATTGTATTTTAAAACTTTTTTTTGGAGTGCTTGTAATTGAACTCAGGCACTTGGGCATGCTAGGCATATATTCTACCCACCGAGATATACTTCCCCAGTACTCATTTTAAACAGATTTGTAGCATTAAAATGCTTGCATATGCTTTTATGACTCTCCCTGCAGTTAAAAATAAGTAAGCCATGAAGAAATTTTAGAGATTCATTCACAAACTACTTGATATATGTACAAAGTCTTACCATTATTCAAATAAATATCATAATACTGGTTGTTTACAATTCTAATAAAATCATTTATAGAGGAATTATGAAAATAAAGTATAGAATTAAAGTGATTTATTTTTAAAGTTTCAAAAAATTAAATATTGTGGTTTTATGGGCAAACACTGACTGAGAATATAACAGAAAACAGATAACTTAGTGGTCAGCCAAATATACAAACATTCATAAATGCTAATTTGACTCAGAGCAATTAAAGTTAAGTTGAATTCCTTTTGGGTTAATACTGTGACTCATAACTTATATTTATAATGCATTAAAAGCTGTATAAGGCAGGCCTGCTCAGATTACCAGCGAGGAATTAGCCTTTGCTGTGTGATAATTGGTCATGCTTTTTTTCCCATTTATTATTCTGTGGCAAGAACTACTTCATTTCTTGTGAGTTAATTTGCAGAACTTGCAGAGTGTATGTCATGCAGCAGCTCCCTATGTGCTCTCGCTCTGGCAGATTATTTTTGTTTCTGATCTCTTCTTTAAATGCTGGCCCTACATGTCTAGTCACGGCTGGAGGAAGCGGCTCATGTATCCAGAATATATTCCAAAGAGAACAAATCAAGAACGGAAATCAGGGTTTTTCCCCCTTTGGAGTCAACTCTGTGGTTTATCAGTACTATCATTGGCCCACGAGCACTGACTCCTTTGCCCCTTTCATTCCTTACCTGGCTTCCATCACCAAAATCTCTCAGTTCTAAAAGTCTCCAGAAACCTCTTAAACTTTCCACTATGTTTTCTTCAAGGAAGAGTGAAGGTGCTGCAATTTATCACCTATGGTAGCAATGCCCCCTTACTCATCTCCTGATTGCTGATAGCCTCTGATCTCAAAACTATGTCTTCATCAAATCCAGTGATGGTTTCTTACAAAGAAGGGTCCCAGGGAGGGGAAACATGTTCAGGGATTGAAAATCATCATGGATTTTGAGCTGGCTTCAACTTCCTAGCACATGCTCTCTTTCTTCAACCCTCAACTCTACTTAGGTTGTGGCCATCACAGGATTTACTGTTGTTAGACCTGCTCTCTGTTAAGACATGGTCTTAACTATTTTTGTGTAAAAAATATAGGACATTATGGGATACCAGAATCCTCTTCTCTTCCTAATCTCACAGTCAAACTTAATTTCTATCTCAGTTTGTGTATCTGTATTCACTAAATTGGTCAATGTTAGACTCATTTTGATGGTCTTACTACTTAACATGCTTGCTTTCTCAAAAGAGGAATTTCTGATTGTTTTATCAAGTAAATACACACATGTATACCTATGTCTATGTATATGTGTGCATATAAACTCAGAATGTTTCATAATAACATAATTTCAATTATATAAATAGGTTATAAAATACCAACAATTATTTCATTTCTGGAAGGGAGATAAAATTTATAATGTCAAGCAAAACTTTAACTTAAAATAACCCAGCTCTTACCTGTGCATTGGCATCACTAACTTAAAGTGCTCTTTCTTGGACAGGAACATGTTTTATTTTGTTTTGCTTTTGGTGTCTTAGAAAGCACCATGTGTTTTGGAATGTTCTTACATAATATGTAGCTTCTGCAGTTGGTAATGAGCTGATGTGTGTGTGTGTGTGTGTGTGTGTGTGTGTGTGTGTGTGTGTGTGTATAAACCTAAGTGTATGTCTTATGCTGTAAACTTAAGATAATTCATATCACCAAATCTAACTTGTATTGCAATAAATTTATTTAAAATGAACAATGAAAGACTGGAGGCTAAAGCCCCAAGAGTCCTTGCTATAAGCAATCTAGTTGCTAAAGATGGGCACTCCAGGCTGTGTTCTCTGCCATAACCGAGAACACAGTTTATCTGAATGCATGGGGACTTTGATACATGCAGATTTTGTGCGGTTTGAGTTTACAGAAGAAAAAAAAAAAAAGAACAGCTATACATATTAGAGAATACGTTTAAATTAGTGTTTGAAAAGAGGTTGAAACAATGAAGAAATGGAGTGAGTGGTAATTAAATTCATAATAAGTTTAATCACTGAGATGTGCTTGTTAGCCCTAAGAAGGTGAAGGGGAAACACTGTAATAACCTCGGAATCAGTAGAAGAGGCCCTGCAAGTCTGTGAATAAATATCAGATGTAGGGTGGGAAGACTTGCTGAGATGAGGGGTCTTTTAGAGGTAAGGCTTGGCTTTCACACAGTGGAGCACCAACTACTCTTGGAGAAGGATTTCCTGGACCCGGGGCTCAGTCTGTAGAAACAGAGTGCTGCTAACTGGGCTAGTTCTTATCAGGGGCATACAAGGCTTCTCTGGAAGTGATGGTGGGCCTAAGTGCCGCTGTCAGGATGGAGATTACTGCCCTGCAACCATCAGAGGAATTCTCTCCTCTCTCCCTGTTTTTTCCATCTCTCTGCATTACCTTCTATTCCGAGAACGAGTCAAAATTTGAGGTGGCAAGTTTAAGTTTGGAATCTACAAAAGCAAGAATCAAGAGTGTCATGGTGGTTACTAATGACCAGAGGCAGAAGGGAAACAAGCCAAGGGAAAGTGTCAGTCAAACTGCACACTTTCCACAGGAACGTAGGCTTTCGCAATCTATTGTACAGTGAGATTAATGATGATATAGTTATTAATGATACCAATTTCAACTAGCTTTGAAAAGCAGATTGTCATTACTCTACCCTAAAGAAATAAGGAGGAGAGGGAGGAGGGAGATGGAGAAAGGGGGTGGGGGGGGGGAAGAGGGCCAGCGTTTGTAGGAAGCCTGCTCCATCAGTAACAGCCGACACAGAGAAGGGTACATTTAAAGATATCCAGATTTGGAGAGAAAATATCCTGATAGTCTCAAAAATATATAATCTGAACTCGAAATAACTCTCAAATGGATTTTTACCAAAGAAGTTTTTATTTGTTTTAGCGGGGACTTTCAAGTTATACATATCTAAAAAAAAATACTATGTATTTGTATTCCCGTCATGCTGTTCTACTTGGTGCCAACAGTAAATGCAGAAGAATCTCACTATATGTAGGTCAGTACTTTTGATTTCTTCTAATTAACAAGTTACCTCCACCAGTTAATGTAAGGGAAATACATAATTTATAACCCATAATCAAATTTCACATAATAAAAGGCCTAATTTGACACCATGGCTACATTCTGTCCATTAGAGCTCGTCCTTTGTAGGAAGTGCCAGTAAAGCTTGTGCTTATTGCTATAGCACAGGGAAGAAGAGAGGTGGAAAAGCGATCTAAATTATGCTATGAAATATTTAGTATCAATTGTCAGCTCATTAATCAGACCAACAGTAGAGCAGCCAGCAGTGCCATTCCTGCCTTTATGGAGACACGCTGTCTTCTGTGTCCGTGAGCGTTTTCTCTTGTGGACTTTTCTCTTGCCCTGGGGCGTGTGCCAGAAACAGCTTCCTGTGCTGTTCCAATGGGGTCCTGGAATCTGGTACTGCTGCTGTAGATTTCCTCTCCTGAGGCCCCTGCCAGTGATCAGGAGCCAAGGGGCTAATGGCCCTGCTTTGCAGTGAGGTGGAGTCAGAAAACTGTGTGGCCCCAGTGCTTACATCTCATCACAGCACCTTCCAGCCCTTGGATAAATGTGCTGCACTTCCTATAAATTCCAGCATGTTTCCTGTCCTATCTAGAAACTGTGTCAGGGTAAACGTATTTTGTTGCTAAAGCCTTGATTTCTTAGTTGTCATTTACGAATCTGCTGCTTGGCACTCTGAGTATGCTTAAACTTTTGAGTTCTGTGTAAGATGCAGGAGTCCAATATCTATCATTCCTCATCTCTATTAACTTAACATCTATATAGATTTAAAAACTTCTTAACCCCTAACCAACTAAGCTTAATTATAAGACTAAGCTATCTGGTCTTCAGTCCCATCAGATACTTGCTAAGGAATAAAACTTAATTACCTGAGTGAATCAGAAGTGCAGGTCAGCAGCTTCCAATATGGAAAAAAATGACAGAGACAGTTTACTGCCTGAACAGTCAGAATTTTAGACTCATCAAGATAGGAAATATGTTTACTTCAAGTTTGCCAAATACAAATAGCCAAATCACTATGAACGTAGTGTTTATGTAATTCCTGATTGTCTTGTGGTTCTTCCTGCTGTATGTAGTTGATTTTATTTATGTGTAACAGTATGAATATATATGTTAAAAAAAGAAACGTAGCTCTTCCTTCCTGTCTTTTCCCCTTCTCTCATGCTTTGGACCATGAAACTTTCAACATGATACAACTTCCAATTATCTATCATCTAAGAGTCACATTGATAAGCCAGTTCCAACATCACTAACCCAAACTGACAAGTAAAGTGTTGTTTCTCCTCACATAGGTAGTAATTCAGAGGACATAATATTCTACCCAGAAAAAAAGCAAATAAATAAGGCTGAAAACTGATTCCTGAGTAGTTATAATGATAGACATGGGGTAACAGGTCAAACAAAATGCCCGTGGTGGGCAACTGCAATTGAGACTGTTTTCTTTTTTATTGTTTTCCTTCCTTCTTTCTTTCTTTCTTTCTTTCTTTCTTTCTTTCTTTCTTTCTTTCTTTCTTTCTTTCTGTTTTTTGTTTTTTTGCACACAGAGGTTATTTAGTGAGAATAGGCATTCAGTCCATCTTTGCCAATGAGTAAGTTTGGGCAGATGCAGTCTAAAATGCTAAAGCACATAGGTGTCAGACTGTGCTGGGTGAAGGAGCCTGGATTTTGGAGGCAGGAGCAAGCCTGTTGGAAAGGCAGCCTCTTGCCACACTATTTTGCTTTAACTGGCTTGCTCAAACTTGCTACATCTAAGTGTCCTTGAGTTTAGAGTTATAAGGTACTTACGGAAATATGTAAAGCACAGTGCAGAGTACGGTTTTGTAATAATTGATACCATTTCTCAGGTATACCTATGCTGTCTCTGTGTGTTTCTGATTCTAGTTCAGGCCACTGCAGATGTGCTCATCTGGTCTGCACAGATGCTGAATTTCTTGATTGCCATGATGCATAATAGTCCTCAAATCCCTTCAGTGCACATAGTATTTAATATCGTCCTATTTCATGCCTTCTCCGTGGGGACAGTGTTGCCTCTATAGGCTGAAAATTGTGTTGGGGGCAGCAGAGTCACATTTCATTCCATGAATAGCCCACAGACATATATTCAGTATGAAGAAAGATTTTCAATTTATTTGTGATATCAAAATCTCATTATATATGTGGAGAAACAGGTATATAAACATTCTTGGTGGTCACAGTAGGAAAAGCAGGTGAAAATCTCTGCTCACTTTAATTGGCACATCCTATATACTGGTTAGGGTTATTGGCCGAATTGATGCACACTGACTCATTTGACAAGAGGGACGCTTCACTGAGACGATGCCTCTGCAGACAGACTGGGCTGTAGGCTACGATGTGCGGCGTTTTGTTCATTAGTGGCTGATGTGGGAGGGCACAGCCCACTGAGGAGCATGCCACTCCTAGGCAGGTTGTCCTGGGAGGTATAAGAAATGTCAGTGACCATGAGCCTGAGGAGGAAGGCAGGAAGAAGCCGTCTTCCTCTCTTCCTTCCTTCCGCTTTAGTCCCTGACTTCCGCTTGCTGCCCTGTGTGCTGCCCCGGCTTTCCTCAGTGATGGACTGTGGAAGGCAAACACAACCCTTCCCTCACCACGTTGCTTCTGCTCAGAGCCTTTATCACAGCAATAGAGAGCAAAGCAGGACATAACAATTTCTTCTGTAAGTTCCGTAAGTACCGGAGAGTGAGATTCATGCTGTAGTGACAACTCCATGGCCAGGGAGACAGTATCAGTCATATGATGTAAGTGGAGAAAAACAAAAACAAACAAACAAACAAAAAAACTGTTG
Organism: Acomys percivali; assembly: GCA_907169655.1. NCBI lineage: Eukaryota > Metazoa > Chordata > Mammalia > Rodentia > Muridae > Acomys > Acomys percivali. Next base: position 93,423,908 of record OU015744.1, read on the forward strand.
GATATTTACACTCATAAAGAGAAGTGGACAGAGATATAGTTAAAAATATACAAGAAACCTGGCCCCACCAGAACATTCCTTATTCAGAAAAGTCACTAGCATATACCTTGCTTTCGGGGTGGATCACAAAACCCAAGAGCCCTCCTGAGAGCGCAGGTGGAGCCCCTCATACAGTACTTGCTGGAGAAATGAGCATGGAAGACCAGTTCTGTCCATGCAATGGATGTAGGAGATGTAGCTGAGCACTGTAGAACTCACGCACCTAATCTATGACATCTGTGTATGGTTCCTCACTCCCTTTTCTCGGGATGAAAACAATCCTATTCCAGATGGCATTTCTTTTAAGATTATAACTATAAAAGAGGAGAGTCTGGGCTCAGGGTCTACCTGCACTGACTTCCACTACAAGCCATTGAGTTTGCAGTTGGTAAGAGCAGACTTCCACGTGCTCAGCTGCCTATAACATGAGTTGTGTTCGAAGCCTCTTCAGACTGACCTTAGTTTTAGAGCAAGGAGGTTTCTGATGCCTCACCGAGTCCTTTATTCTCTTAAGGGATCTTTCTTGGCTTTGGACCAGAGATTGTCTCAACGCTGTGGCACAGTTTTCAAGTACTTTAAAAAAAAATCATAATGGACCATATCCTCTTGGAAAAAAACCAGTTATATAATATTAAAGTACTGTGCTTTCTGTTTACTTAGCTGATTTTTAAACTGTGTTGCTATTATACTGAGAAACCATTAGTAAATGTCCATATAGAATTATTTATGCTCTAAAATTAGTGGAGCATACTTTTTATTGGCAGTCATTTACTTTCACCAGATACATAGCTTTTCCAAATGCTGTTTTATTCACAGGGAAAATGTTGTATACTCTCTAATGTTCCATTTTGTGATTTAGTATCCTGGGCCAGCACAGTATCATCAACATGCTTTCCACAAAGAGCAGTTTAAAGTCTGCACAGTTTATTATTACTGGAGACATTGAAATGTATGAAAATTCTATGCTTGAAGACTTGAAGTATATATTTTGCTTTAATTTGTTAAAACAGTTAAATAAATATACAGAGAATCATTTAAATTCAAAGAACATAGTTCAGAATATTGTCAGTTTGATGGTTTTACCTTCCCTTGGAGGGAAGAGCTCACCCAAATACTTTTCACAATCACTGTATTATACCGTGGTTTTCTTTTTGTCTGGTCAGTTGTTTAATAAAGGGTCTCACTGTATAGCTCTGGCTGTCAAGGAATTTACCTTTGCCTTGCTGATCAGGCTGGGCTTGAACTCACAGAAATCTGCTGGCCTTGGCCTCCTAAATGCTAAGATTAATGTCGTGTGACATATGCCAGGCTTATACTATGGTTTTCAATTTGACTGATTTTGTTTTTCTATGTTTGTTTCAAAAGATGTATGTTTTGAGCACAAAGCTTGGGTGTGGTAGAAGCTAGGGTGACTAAAACCCAGCACAGTTGTGCGTTGTGACTTCATAAATTATGCTGAAGATCGTCGGTTGAGATGCTCTAAGATTGAAATATTGTTTGCGTCACACAATTTAATTTGTGTGTTATTTATTTGAATGAGGTGATCTTTGGCTGTAAAAATGTAAAAAAAAAAAAAAAAAGCAGTATCAGTTTGGATCTGTCAGCTTTACATCGGCCTGGTAATGCTGCCCTTCCTTGTGTGGCCATAGAGCCTGATTGTGAAAACTCGCTATGGGAGAGGGAAATAGAACACAAGAGCTGAGACTTCACCTGTCAGCAAACTGTTCTTCATGTTAGCAGTAGAAGAGAGACCGGCATACCTCCCACAGCAACGGACTCTAAAGAAGAGAACCGAAAGGGACTCAGAGCTACACTCACACGCTTTGAGCCTTCGAGCCATTTTAATAATAAAATAAATGACACACCCTCCAACAGTGGGGACATACAGGAGATGTCTATGCAGGGGACGGTTTGGGGAAACCCTCAGCTGGAGTTCCTAATGGCAAGCTCTAGGTGGCCTTTAATACTCCTTAAGAATGAGAGAGCAGCCTGGTAGAGGTTAGAGAGGCTTGGTCAAGGTCACAGAGCTGGTAACTGATGGATCAAATGTCTGGTGCTCCACTCGCTGAGGCAGCCATAGTCAAAGCCTCCCAGCTGTAAGCCTGTGTGATTGTCCATCTGCTGATTTTCTTCTCACAGAGAAGCTGCCGCAGGAGTTCTGAAGGGCCCAGACCCTTCCTGTGCTAAAATTTGCTCTTTAGGGGAAGATGCTAATTACTCTCTTAGCACATTCCTTTTTATCTTTGGAGATCTGTACCGACACTTTGAGGGAGGATCTCCTTCCGCTCAAGGTCACAGTCCTCAGCTCAGCTTCTCTCCCATCTCTTCTGGGTCTGGGGAGCTCCATCTTTCCTGCGGGGAGTCCTACATGTACTTCCTGTATCAGAGCCCGGTTTTCTGAAAGTTACATCCCTTGAAACCACCATTTTCTACATTAGGTGTATTAATACTACTTAAGCAAACAAAACCGGGACAGGAAATTTTATATAAAATCATTTTATTAGGGGAACATTTTTGGTTTTTGCTCACCATTTTGTAGTATGAACAAACAAGTGGACAGGTGGGATGGCTGGGCGAGTTAGGGCACCTGCCACCAGGTCCAACAACCTGCATTCCATCTCTGGAACCTACACGAGAAAAAGAGAACAGACACCTGCAACTCGCATCCCGATCTCCACATGCTTATGTGTGATTTCTGCTCATGTTACTTTTACACTGTTTGCTAGTTTTTCCAAGAGAAAAGAGTTCACTGAACAGAATTCCTCAATTTTGAGATTTAAATAACAAGCTGCGTTAGGGACCAGCGGCAGCACCGTGTTACTGCTGCAAGCCAGGGGCGGCTCACCTCTGCAGTCCAGGCTTCTGCGTGTAAGGACTGTGTAAAGTCTATTTCCCAACTCGTGGACTGTAAATGGATCATGTTTAATAAGATAATGAATGTAATGTTTTGAGCACAATGCCTGCCTCATAAAAGTTCTTCATAAATGTTAATTATGTAATTACTTGGTTTATTAGCCTTGCAAAATTTACCATAATTAATATTGCACAAAGAAAGAAGGAATGTTTTGATTTGTTTTCCTCTCTGAGGCCAACTTATCAGTTTAGACATTGATGCAGTAAGAAGAAAAGTGAAGACTAGGGATTAGGTACCACGGAAATGTGAAACCCATGTTAATGATCAAAGTATTCTGAAATGTACTGAAGGAGAGGTGTATGTAATGACACCCCACTTTCTCACCCACAGGTATATTAATTTCTTTTATTGATAAATTATGTACAGTTGATATTTTATTTTCAAAAGCACTTCCATCATTAGCTTGATTTTAAACATGAGATACCTGTAGGTAATAAATGTATGCAAATGGATTAAGGTTCACAAAAGGGATATGAAAGGAGAATGAAGCAAAATATATGTGTTTTTTTGCTTCTAGTGCTTGGTTGTTTATATGACCTCATTCTTTCTAACAGTATGAAACTTTGCAAAAAAGTTCCATGCATTTAGTTTTACATATTTATAAAATGCAAGCATTCTAAAGTTGTGAGTAATCTTTTTTCCTAAAGTTCCTTAAAGAGGCACATAAAAGTTTTATGAAAACACAAATGACAAACAACAATACCCATTTAATTTTAAATGACTGTAAAATGTAGGAAACAGACCTACAGTATTTTAGGACCCATTTAGTTTTCAAACATTTATAACAGTGTTGGATTAAATTTCATTATAATGAAGAAGATGGGCTATATTGAAAAAAATTTCTAGAGAAAGAAATGCAGTTTCTGTGAAATAGCACATTATGTTGTGTAACTCTCAACACAAATGTGTTTGTAGGACAATGCTTACTTCTCAAATCTCAAGAAGAGTGCATTTGATCATAAACTTCCAAACTCAGATGCTACAGTATTTAAGATAAATGTAGATTAAAAAAGAAAGTCAAAACAAACCTCTCTAATAGTGAAATATTCTTTCAAAGGATAAGACATATAGGAAGGATTTAAGCTTATTTCTAATTGTTGATGAAAGTATCACAGCATAAGAAATAAAATAGTCTAAGTGAGAGTTGAATAATCCAATGATTTTTCATATCCTAACTGATAGGAATTAGCTTTGTGGCTTTAAGCATATGACCAGACTACTTTTAAAAATGAAACCATCTTGTATCCTTAAACTAGAAACCCACTAGGAATGTTCCAGAATTAGAGATCATCTGCTTGAAGAGTCTTTAATATATCATGTAGGTTCCATAAAAAGTGATGGCTGTCTGAGTTTGAGTTTTACTGAATGCAGAAGCCAGAGGCAAAGAAACGAGTGAACCTCGGGTACTGAGAAATAAATGAGGGAAACAGGTGTGTGGGAGCAGCAGTAAAGCAAGTCAGGATGCAGAGCGACATCAACACAGTGCATAGTCAAGCATCCTTCATCCTTCTGAGACGCCCTTATGTAAAGACAACTCTTCCAGACCTATCTGTGTGAGTAACAGGAGACCAGAGCAACTGTCCACAGCATTCCTGTGTCTCTGTATGTTTTTTTTTCCTTTGAATTTTAAGAAATAAGTCAGAGGCTTAGACAGAACCAATTTACAGTGCAGATGTGAGTTTGGACTACCAAAATTTCTATGGCCACTCTCTCCACTGTGGTGGTTTCATGATGAGATAATTAATTAAGCACCATGTTGCTATCATACCCAAGAGAATCCTGGCCACCGTGGGAAGACAGTGTCTTTAGCCAGAACCTGCATGAAGCCAAGATGGTGGGGACGTGAGGGAACTTGGATGGGATAGGAGGAGAGGAAGGAAGTAACCAGAACAGGATGCCAGGGTAAGAATTCTTTCTAAGGGTTATTCGTACACACTGAAACAACAAGATTTCTATTAAAATATGAAAAGGATGCCTGTGTGTGAATTGGCTGATGCAGTTGCAGAGCACAGAAGACATACTATCTGCCATCTGTAAGATGGCGAAACATAAATGCAAAATCCAAGAATTAGAGAGAAGGTGACTCGTTGCTGTAAGGCCTGGGTTTAATCTTTAAGAGTGCACAGGAATGTTCTCAGTGACAGGACAGGAAAAATGAGACAGTTCCCCATCATTCTAGCCCTCCCTTCCAGTGCTTGTATGGTGTCTACCACATTGCTGAGGGTAGATCTACTTTAGCACTCTAGCCACTCACATGCTAGTGCCTTCTAGTGCCTTCTAGAATTGCCTCCAGAAACAGTGTTTACCAGTCATCTGGGCATCAGGAGCTCAGTAGGGTTAACACATAAATATCGCACCCAAGGGAATGTCCAGAAACAGTGTTTACCAGTCATCTGGACATCAGGAGCTCAGTCAGGTTAACACATAAATATCGCACCCAAGGGAATGTTCAGAAAACGACAGACAGAAGCAGTGGATAGGGATACAATTTTGAAAGGAGAAAAAAAAAGGGGGGGGGTTAGAAGTTTGTAAGTTTTATGTGTGGTAGTATGTAGAAAACTTAGCATTTAACCTACTTTGGTCTTGATATTTTTCAAGGCTTACCAAGGCAAACTGTTGATGCTGGACTACACACCACTTTCCTTATGTGTGCTACACACAAAATGTATGCACACATAGAACCGTAATAACATACACGCAATTTTCCATAAGTAGAGTGCTAGGTACCTTATGCCACCTAGAGTGAATTTTCCGATATTCCTCATCTGTGCCTCAAGTTCTAGTTTCTGGGAAGTTCACTTCGTCATCCTAAAACTGATAATGGTGTGTGCCGCGTGTAAGTCTCATGCATGCACACTGTTATATCAACACAGGCTATGTGATCATTATCTTTTTCAAAAATAAAAACCTTTCTCGTAAGATTCCTCATTTAGACGTCACAACAGGTAGAGCCTTTTATTGTTATTTTGGTACTGGGGCTCAGCTTAGTTTTGTAGCTGCTGTAAGATACCTTGTCCCCTACGTCTGCACTGCGTAGACACATTAGGGTTTACTTCCCCTCTCAAGCTCCAGCTTTATTTCTGCCCACTGCATAGAGAGAGAGCTAAAGTATCATAATATTTATATGCTTTAAATGGTGTTTATAAATTGAGATACTATAGCCAATAATACGTCTTTGATTTGTATTAACATAAAATATATCCAAAATAACTGATATGAAGTGTTACTTTATAGTTTTATTCATAGTATTATATATGTTTGTGACCTTCTCAGGGATATAAATCTCAATATATTATTAGCATCACTATTATTATATGCATATTTCTGGACAAATGTAGTAAAAATAGAAAAATTATAAGTCAGTCCTCACTCTGGTCAACTAACAATCTAAGTGTGGAGATAATTCCAATTCCCAAATAAAAATACAAACAATATAGAATTGGGTATCTAGGTCAGTGACGACGATGACGATGATAATGATGATGCCGGCTTTGCTTCGGACTTGTAGCAATATTCCTGCTTCAGCTTTCTGAGGGTTAGAGACCGGAGTCACTGCTCCCAAAAATAGGTCTTTAAACAAACCCATTTCATGCCTTTGATAAAACAGTCAAAATTATGATTCTTTTAAAAGCCAGTTTTACTAGGTTTTCCCATCACGAAAAGGAAATACATCTCGCAACAAATAATGGTTGTTTCAAGCCCTTACGAGGCTAAGCTGCAGCTGAACCAGTATCTTTTCTCACGGAATGAAAATGAATGACCGACACACAGATGGTGGTTATTCGAACCTGAGCGTAAGGCAGACATTTTCTTGAACAATGAGTAGGCTAAGCTGCTTACTTGGAGGAAAAAAGCTAGCAGTATTAGTTTTCAGTGGTGGATTTTGAATTATCAGGGTGGGGAAAATGGTTTTTTGTTTTGTTGTTGTTGTTGTTGTTGTTTTGTTTTCTGGAAGACTTATACCATCACCATGAGTTTGATAACTTTCTATTTGTTAAATAATTTCCGAGTAAATTAATAGTGATCTTTTTTAAAATGTAATATTTCGGGCATAGTTGGTGTAATGAAGTATGCCAATAAGAAAGATTATGTTGCCTAGTGAATATTTACCAGTTGATAAATGTATGATGTTATGAAATTATTGCGAATACGTAGGTGCCTAGTTGAAAAATCCATTCAAAGTGCACAATGGACCGATAGATGTTGTTACAATAGTGTAAGGAAAGGTCACACATATTGCTTTGCATTCTACATAACATCTAACCTTTAAAACAACCACAATCAAATAACTTGCTAACATAAAATTGCAATTATCAAAAAAGGTTATTAAAATATTTTTCATTTTTCAATCTTATTATTTGTGGGAGGCTAGTTTTCATAATAGATTTAATTAAAATTCCTTATACATCTACTCTGAAAGAGTATAAAAAGACCAATTCTCTTTTATTAAGCTAGGAATGAAAGATCTTTACAAAAATACAACAAAATGGCTAAAATTTATTAATGCTTTTGTTTTTAAAGGTAGTTACATAATTTGTGCTTTTGAGCACACAGTGGTTTTCTATTAGTTCTAAATCAATGTATAAATGACTATTCTATGTAACTATCAAGAGGAGTAGCCCTTGTAAATAAAAGCACCCATGTATACAGAGCATCTGGAAGCAGCTGGCAGATTTGAGGACAGACTGACGATTTAGCACCTCCAAAGCCTGCCTTCATGTTTATCCTGACATTTTTATAAAAGACATTCCTGGCTTAAGTTGATACGAGGGTTTGTGCCTAGTGTGACTGTAACTTGTTATGCCTTGTTTTGTTGAGATCCTGGGAGGCCTGCTCTTTTCTGAAGGCAAATGGAGGAGTGGGTCTGGGGGAGAAAGGAAGCGGGAGAAACTGGGGAAAGTGGAGGGACGGGAAACTAGGGTCGGAATGTAACGTATGAGAGAATAATTAAAAAAAAAAAAAAAACTACATTAGAGAACAACAGTTCAATTCATTCTTCATGTCCTCCAGGGACCATCACCTCCACGCTCCTTGGTTCTGTCAGAGTTCTCTCTGTCTTCTTAGGGAAATACCACTAGTCATTTCACAAACTGCAGTCACTTATGAGGGCCTAAAACACACCCTGGCCGGCAGTGCAGTCACACCTTACCTCGCTGCCAAACCCTCCCACTCGCTTAATAAACGATTCAATAGAATATTCCTTAGGAGAACAGATGAGTTAAGAACTTCAAGATGATTTCAAGTGAAAAAAAAAAAAGAAAGGATAAACAGTATGATTCATGAACAATTTTGATGTACGTAGCAACAACAAAAAGACGAATGATCAGACAAATTCACGGTTCCCTTCTTTATAACTGAAATCAGGTAGCATTAAGAAGGTTAAGGAAAGGGTGTTGTGGAGCGTCTGTGTGTTTAGAAGGCTAACTGCTCTCACAGAAGTCCTGGGGGCTGAAAGAGAAAGCCATAAATGTCTACCTCTACTTTCCCACGACCCAAGGCATTCTTCTGTTCTCTGTGAATGCCTTCATTTGTGTACAGACTCACAAACAACTAAATTAAATCCTCAAACAGTTTGACAAAAGCATCAAGAAATAGCATTGCGCAAATAGAATCTTGCTTAGTTTTCCAAATATGTGTGAACGTTTTTCATACGACTTAGATTTCACAAAGACTAACTTTCAATGCGTTAAAATGGTCATTGAAAATCTGACTTCATTACAAATAGTGTGCCATGTGTTTAAGGAAACAAAAATGAAATAACTTTGAAAAATATTTTTACAACCATTTAAAAGCATGATAATATTAAAATAAAAAGTAAATATACACCTTTAATCCCAGCACTCAGGAAGCAGAGGTATGCTATCTCTGTGAGTTTGAGGCCAGCTTGGTCTACAAAGAGAGCTCAGGATAACCAAAGCTCTGCTACACAGAGAAACCCTGTATTGAAAAAAGAAGCAACAACAACAACAAAACCCAAAAAAACAAAACAAAAGTAAATTTAATTGTATTTCAAAATTTTAGTATGAATATGGATCATAAGAGCTACTTGGCTATATTGCTTTAAAATAGTTCCTCTGTGCAGACACTGAGCAAGATGTATAGAAAAATATTTTAGTGATCTTCTTCAAGTAGCAGTATAATTAGTTTTTCCTCTGCCAGTTAATTAAAATAAAGTCATTTTATTTTAAATAAAAAAGAATGATGCACCCTATTGCAAAGGTATTCACTGTTATATATTGGCTGATTTATCTGCATAGAAGAAACATTTCGGCCACAGGAATGAAAAGCATTGATTTTTAATACTAATACTTAATGATATTGAATGCATGCTGAGAACTGTACGGACATGTTGGAGGGTTTGCATCCTTTGGTATCATTTCATCCTAGCTATTTTCCTTAGCCATAATAGAAGTCTATTAGCGTACTGTGTGGGTTCAGTTTGCACAGCTGTCCTTGCCATGGGCTTCCCTGCAGTTGCTCCATCATTGGGGTAACCAGCTGTTACTTATTTACAGCTTCCATCACTTTGTATGACAGAGTAACTTAATTATGGCCTGCTTTAGAGATGTTAGATGAAATTATCTTCAAAACAAGTGCACTTCATTTAATATTTTTCTCCATCAAATACTTGAACTGTGACATTTGTGTCATGAGCACTAAGTAAGTAAGTGCTTTATGAATTCAGGCTTTCTGAGGAGGTAATTATTGGTGAAGCTGAGCACTATTCTCAATACCTGTAATAAACACTGTGGCAGCACATCCTCTTGTCATGGCTCGAAGAATTTGGAAAAAAATGAAATTTGTTAAAATCAATATTTAATAAGTTGTAGTCTGCAATACTCTCCACAAATTTATTAATACTATTTTCCAGATTTGGAATCTGGATATTTCAGTTGTCTTAAAGAATTTTTCAGTAGATGGAAACATGTGATCAATAGATCTTGACAAGGGATAGAGAGGAGGAAAGAAGGACAGGTAGGAAAGTCAGGAAGGAAGGAAAAGCAGAAACAAGCAGAGAGGGAAACAATGCGTACAAAGTGTAGGCTAAGAACAGGTTTTGTTTTATGACAACTTAGTTGTATACACACACACACACAAACACACAGACACACAGACACAGACACACACACACAGACACACACACACAGACACAGACACACAGACACAGACAGACACACAGACAGACAGACACACACACACAGACACACAGACACACACACACACAGACACAGACACACAGACACACACACACACAGACACAGACAGACACACACACAGACACAGACACACAGACACACACACACACAGACACAGACACACACACACACAGACACACACAGACACACACACACAGACACACACAGACACACACACACAGACACAGACACACAGACAGACACACAGACACACACACACAGACACACACACAGACACAGACACACACACACACACACACACAGACACAGACACACACACAGACACACACACACACACACATACACTGGATTACATATTAATATCCTACTATGGATAGTGCATCAGAAAAGCGTGAAAACCAAAACTAACCATGAATGCACATACACATTTTATAGAATTTAAAAAATTTCACCACTGAATATGATGTGCTCATGTTGAATATGGCCGTTAGTAAACTGAGGAACTTTCTGTCCCTAAGGTGCTCAGACTTTGTCACAAAAAGTTGCTGCACTTTCCCTAAGAATGTTGTATCTATTGAGAGGCCCACGTGGTTGTTATCCTCCATCCTATTAAGAGTGTTGCATTTATTCGTTTGTGTATGTGGAACTATCCTTGCCTCAGATATAACTCCCACTTGGTAGTGCACAATTCTTTTAATGCGCTGTTGAACTCCTCACCAGCAGCTTCATGATAGGGGACCAGCTCTCTTCTACAGGGCCACAGGGAAAACACTGTAGCGATGCTCTGAGGGGCTCGAAGAAAGTCTTCACCCAACCTTGGCGAGTCTCTAGCACTTTTTAAATTCTTTTTAGGATGGCTTCAAGGTCACCTAAGTGGAGATACAAATGTGTGTATGTGTAAATATGTAGACAGATGACTGTATATTTATATACATATCTATATATCTATCTGCATCTGTCTAGATATACATCTAGATAGTTATACATCAAGATAGATTATACAGATAGATAGATATAGATAGATATATAGATATAGATAGATGATGGATAGATAGATAGATAGATAGATAGATAGATAGATAGATAGATAGATATTAACAAGTTCAATAAAGGACAGGAGAGAAGTGAGTATATTTATCCCATGTGGACAAAAATTTCACTGAATTGTATATAAAATTACAAAAAATTTATTTTAATGCTTGTACCTTCTAAGGTCATGAAAGGCTTTTGATAAAGTGGATATATACGCTTATTTTTACTATGACTAGAATAATTTGGGAGAAATGGAAAAGCCGAGCACACGGGTAAGGGCAGTGAACACATCTAAGGTGCTGCTCTTTAACAGGTGAAGGGTATGGGATGTTATACACAAGTCAGGTGCTAGCCTGAGATCCTGACACAGCAAAGACTAAAATAATTATTGCAGAAGTGAGTGGGCTCCTAAAAATGATATAGTGAAGTAGTTAGTAGTTATCAGGTAAAACTATGAAGGAAGCTTGTACTGTGATTTTAAGGAAAAAGATGCCAATCACTCATATACACATGAACAGTAAGAGAATGAATTGACATGTCAGTGTAATAACATAGTAGATTTCCTGAGGCCAAATGGGGCTTTTCATTAGCAGTTGAAAATTATCTGAGAACAAAGTAGAATTTTAGCTTTCTGGCAGGTGCCACCACAGAAGCAGCAAAGAGTTCAGGGTAAATGCAAATGGCGTTCTGTGCTCTAGACATAGACACTGACACGAGAGAGCAAAACAGCTCGACATAGTCTCACTCTTTGAGTGACTGAGGTGAAGTCTAAGACTGATGAGGGATTGGGGAATTTAGGGAGGACTCATGTGTTGGTTTATTGTAGGACCATGTGTAGTTCAAAGGTAACCGAAAGTGTAGGTTTGAAAGATAGTGCGACAGTCAGATCCAGGGACGCTTGAAGTTGATACATTGACTATTATTCAAGTGCTATTAAGAAAAAAACAGGATGGATGGCCTGCTCCGTGCAAGTGAGAAGTGACAAGATCTTAGATGCTCGGGGACTGGGTGGATGATTAAGAAAGATGCTGATGTCAGGAAGTAAATTGGAGAAAGCTAACCAGCTGCTAAAACCTGCAGTACTGCACAATACTACACTGTCCCTTTGCTGGAGATTTTTTAATTTAAAAAATTCTGTTTTACATTAGCCTGTGTCTCTTGGTCTGTAGATAAGTGGAAAAGGGAAAAACCAGACAACTCGTGGGAGTCAGTTCTCTCTTGTGACCATGTTTGTCCTAGGGATTGAACTCAGGTCATCAGGCTTGGTAGCAGGTAGCTTTACCTAGTGAGCCATTTCTCCAATCTATGTTTAGATTCTTTCCTCAAAAAGGACCAGAGAGTACCTGCTTTGCTTTGCCTGGTTTGCTTAACTCAACACTCTCTGCTTTTACCCGTGTTATTGCAAACGGCAGTGTTTCTTTCTCTTCGTGGTATAATGGTATTCTTTATATAGCGTGTTTTCTTTAGCCATTTATTCATTGATGAGTACTCACATTCATTTCTTATTGCATCTCTAGTGAATAAGCTACAATAACTAGTATAGTTTCAAATATTATTGATTGGTTCAGAAGGCATATACATACGCTGGTGGCAGAGTGGGTGCTCTGGTTGTCCAAGTTGTACCCTTTTCAATTATTGTACAAGGGTGGCCTAATATTAGTATACATGTTTGTTCACCTGAAAAGTTGGGACAAATACGTTCCTTCCTTCAAAGTTGTGTGTGAATTTATACATGAAGTCGGGTTGCATATAAAATGCTAAAAAATTCTCTTACATAGCAAGCAATGATAAAACTGTTTGATTATAACTTTGTATCTTAGCATGCTGTATCTCAGTGTTTGCTGTAGCCTGTAATGCAGAATATTCACTTGCTGTGCCCTGGCTGTGGTTTTAGGATTCCTACTTGAATCATGTTCCAGGCCAGCTGAAGTGCCCGTTATCTTCACTCTCTGGGCCTGGCTGTGTCTATAACAGTTTCTGTCCTTTCAACATTTACTGAAAGCAGGGAGTTGCAAAAGGCCCACAGTTGACAGAAAAGCTCAAGGCAGAAATACTTGAGGAAAGGTATTAATGCTGAATAATATTAGCACCCAACAGTTGTGTGCTATTTCAGTACTTTAAAAACACTATTTTATTCATCATTCACAACTAATCCTGTGAGCTTATCAGGTCAGGAATAATCTTTCCTTTTTTACCTGTGAAGACTAAGACCCACAGGAGATCATTTATTGGCCTGAAGTTGCTATATCCAAGGGCAGAAAACATAAATATTTAGTGTCAGTTTTCTGATTTTTCTCACGAAATGGTTCTAAATGAATTAAACTTTTTATGCTTCTCCAAAAATGTATTCAAACTTTATTTATATGTAAAGTTCTAATAAATAAGCCTCAAGACAATGGCTTAGAAAATTCACCAACATTGGCTGCTACTGATGAAAGACAGCTCACATCCAGAATAAACCTCCTGTCAGACGTAACCAGCACTGACCATTGCTTTTCAGTGATACCCAAAGCTCTGCTTATGTGCAGTGGAAGCTACCTTGGCTAACACCCGTTTCCTGAATAATAATACAATGAACTGTGAAGTGAAGGGGGGGAGGAGAGAAACATGCTCTTCCCAATGGGATACACAGAAAATCCAGTGGCCTGATGTATGATCCTGTTATGGACGGTGGGCAGCTGGATTGAATTCAACAGGAGAAAGCTGAAGGCATTTACGTTAGCTATGAAAAGAAAAAAAAATGCTAAAAGAAGAAACACGAAAAAATTTGAACTTAGGAAAAGCTTACTGTGCACTGGAATATTTCAGTTTATTTCTTAGATGTGCAGAGCTTGGGGATGGTTATCTTCAGTGTCAATGGAGATATCTAGGGGTTCTGTAGGATACAGTCCATTTGCAGAAAGGAGGTCGGCCAGAGAGATGGTCTACGGCCTGTGTAAGGGCAGAGCATCGGTTTTGCCAATCCTGCTTCCTTCAGGAAGGGCCGAGTGATACATACTTGCTTCTCTAATAAACTCCCTCACTTCCTATAGCCCACATAGTAGATCTGAAGTGGTTCTTCCTTGAAAATTTAATGTAAAATACAGCTTAGTACGCTCTGTAACCAACACCCAAGATGACTGAACCTAGGAATGAATCTATTGGCCTGCAGTTATATTTAATAGACAGGACATTTTGAGTGAACATGGAAATGCTGTGAGCAAGGTCAGTCACCACAGTCCATCTGAGGGTGTTGTAACTTCATTTCTTCTGTCACAGCAGTAGAAACTATTCCTCAGCCTTCTCAGTCACCCCTCATTAGTCAGAGAGGCTGACTAACCATTTGATACATATGGAGAAGCAATTCGAGATGCATGTTTTGAATCTGTAATATCTCCTGTCTCGCTCAATAGCGTGTAAGGTGGTTTCTGGGTAAGTGACAATTCTCGCTGCCCCACCCCCTGCCATGAGCTAATTAAGGAACTCTCTTGCCTCTGCTCAATAGCATTGCCATTCTCAGTTGCCGGACCTCATTAATGGAGAGGGAGAAAAATGAGAATTGGTACAGAAAGTTTATATAATCTTATAATAAATACTATAAAATATGTTTTGCATTTTAATTAGCTGATAAACTATTCGGAATTGGCACAGCACATCTAGTGAGAATATTCTATGAGTAGCCAAGCATTTATCAGAGTCAGTTGTATTCAATGGAAGGAATATTACCCACTGTGTTCATGTTGGGCTTTCTATGCCAAAATCCATTACCCTGTTAATAATGCCTATCTTTTCTTTTTACGTTTTTCTTCATCAGTTACTATACTTTTAAGATATCTTGATAAAAATAAAAAGACTTGAAAAAGTGTAAGGTTTAAAATAATTCACCCCTTACATTAAAATAGAGAATACTCAATATTTTCTATATGGTAATTCAAAGTTTCATTTGGTTTCAATCTGTCTGAAAACCAAAGCATTAGTATTTCAAACGTTCAGAACTTATTCTATCATTTTTATCGAAGGAATAACTTACTCGTGTGGTTATTTACTCCATGCCTAACAACTCCATGTTGTTCTTACCATGTAGACCGCACTTCAGATCCTGATCAGCCCACCCTCTAAAGCTCGGCTTGTAAATTAATGAGTGGAATTGGAAGTATTTTCCATATAATTGATGACTCTCTTTATGCCAACCAAAATTTCTCTTAAGTTAGCCATTTAGCTGAAATGAGGAACTTTTATTGAAAAAATCTTCAGTGAAAATTTGACCATACATGTTTGTGATACTGGCAATTACCTTCCAAATATAAAATAATTAAAATGTTGGCACTACAAAGTATAGAATAGTTATAATGGTAGCACGTGACTTACTTGGTAATAGCTAGTTTTATTTGTTTATTATCTAGGACAACATGAATGGAAGTTATTCAATATTTGCATTTTTATTATTGTAAAATATACACCATACTACAGTGAAATGTAATCACACCTAGCCTTAACTTTTAAATGCCTGTAACAAGTCACAAATAATTTTAATATGTCTATATCTGCATTTCCATTAATTCTTATACAGCAATGGATTCTTTGCCAAGCAATCTTCATACAGAACATACATGATGGAAAACAAGCAACACCCATGTCTTCTGGGTATCAACTTCCTGGGCAACAATGATCATGTCACTGAAGCCCATGGGCTTAATAGTTTTTTCCTTATTTTTGAGTGGAAATTTTAATAAAGATATTTAAAAATAGGCTTAAACACATGAATTCATACTCTAAAGAGAGTAAGACACACCTTAATAGTCTGTGGTCATTTGGTGGGGAAGGATGTCCGGTTCTTTCAGAGGTCTAGGGGAGGGGAATAATGTGAAAGAGGGAAGGGGTATGGGCGACTGGAAGACACAAGTGAGGTGATAACAATAGGGATGTGAGCTGAATAAATTATAATAAGAAATAAAAAAATCTCAGCTATTTGAGGAACAATATGAGCTTTATGGGCCAATCACAACAGAGAGGAGTAAAGAGGGCCCCAATTGTATCACCTCACTTGATGGACGTAGTCAGAAGGAGAGAGTACAAAGAGAAAACTGGAATAAGGGGGCATCTCTGGGATGAGCTAGAAACCTACACAAAGAAAACTCCCAGGAATCTATGAGGGTGACTCTAGCTAGGACTCATAGCAATGGAGGATATGGAGCCGGGACCAGCCATCTCCTATAACCAGGGAAGACTTCCAGTGGAGGGATTGGGACACCAACTTGGTCACAAAACCTTCAACCAATATTTCATCCTGCCTACAGGATGTGCAGGGGTAAAGATGGAACAGAAATTGAGGGAATGGACACCAAATGTCTGGTCCAGTTTGAGACCCATGCTATGAGAGGGAGCCCATGCCTGTGCTGTTAATAATACTACGCTATGCTTGCAGACAGGAGTCCAGCATAACTGTCTTCCAGCAGTTTCATAGCATTAGTGATGGAAACAGATACAGTGACCCACAGCCAAACATTAGGCAGAGCTTGGGGGATCCTGTGGAAGAGAAGGAGAGGGACTGTGGGAGCCAGAGGGGTAAAGAACCTACAAGAAGACCCCCAGAGTCCACTAACCTGGGTCCATAGGGGTTCCCAGAGATTGACCCAGCAATCAGAGAGCATACACGGGACTGACGTAGGCCCTCCGCACGTACATAACAGTTGTACAGCTTGGTCTTCATGTGGGACTCCTAACAGTGGGATCAGGAGCTGCCTCTGATTCTGACGCCTTCCTTTGGGACTCTTACCCCAGCTGGGTTGCCTCCTCTAGAGTCAGTAGAAGATGTGTCTAATCTTGCTGCACTTGATATGACATGCCAGATACCTATAGGGTATCTGAAGAGTGGATTGGGGAGCAGAGGTTTGAGGGAGGGAAAACTTTGGTCAGGATGTAAAATAAAAAAATAAATAAAACAATTAATTTTTTTAAAAAAAGTAGTGAAACAGCCACCTTGAATGGTTGTAGAGGAACCAATATACATAAGCACAGGATTTCTTCAAAATCACAAAACAAAACAAACAAACTACAGCAGCAACAACAAAACCCACTAAGTGGTGGCAGAGAGATAGAGAGAGGAGGCTAGAGATACCAAGCGGTTCCTTGTTGGGCAGGAGTTCTGAAACAGTCTAAGACAGATTTACATGTGAGCAAAGAGGAAAGAGTCAGGTGAGGTTCGAGAAAATCCGGTGCATTCTGGTTAATATCTCTGCAAATACCAGTATCAATCGTGAACGCTTTGATTATTGGAAGAGTGCTCCACAGTGTTACTCTAGAGCACATGTGGGTGCCGAGGAATGGAAAACCCAATTGAGGTTTCAGTGGATCAGGCCAATTAGCCTTGACCATCATCTCCAGAAGCCTCTGTGGAATCAACATAATCACATGGAACCAGGATATAGATGAAGCCAGTTATGTTCTATGAAAAGGTGGGAAATTTGAGAAGGTATTTAAGCTTATTCTCCCAGACTTCAGTGTTTGGATATTGTGATTTCTTCATTCACCTTAGAAAATTTCTTGAATATATCTTGGTCCATACATCACAAGCCTTGAAATTGCAATGTCTTTGAGAATAACTTGGAGGAAATGGTTCCGATGTGTGGCTCAATTGTTTGGGGAAGGCACTTGGCATAGCTTTCCACTGAAAACTCTACAAAAAGTTCTTTGTTTCTTTTTATATGTAGCTTCTTTGCATGCCTGGTGAGAACCTGGAAGTCTGTCTAGGCGTTTCAGGAGTATTCCCCACTGCTAAAGTTAGGGAAGGTGTCCTAGCCTTCAGAGTATGGGATAGCTAGGCCCTCATTCACAATGCAGCACAGAGAGGAAAATGGACAGGGGTGTGACATGTATGTGTCCCACGTAACCTGAGTAGTAGGAACTGTCTTCTATACTTTTCAGTGATTGTATTTTGGCACCCACAACATGTTTAGGTGTGATGCCTGTGTTTTCATTACTTTTTTGACCACTTGAAGTAGTTTTTACTTGTCGTGAAAGAAAATGGAAATGACTTAGTGGTGGCAACTCCAGCATGAGAGCCCTAGTGCCATTTTAGGTGCTTAGCACACCATATAGCTGTGTTCTCTGGTATGGGTGATGTGGCTTCACTGTGGCCAGGTGTGATGACCCAAGGAGGTCATCATAGTTTGGATAAAAATTTAATTTTCCTGAATATCTTTTCCACAAATACTTTCCACACAGTGTTTGGTGTTGGCACCCAGCACAACATCAGAGAGTTATACAAAATTTATAATTGTAGGTGTGCAAGTCTTTCTGTCTAGAAACCTGAATACTTTGACTTTCAGACATTCATCTGTTTTCTAGAGGCCCTGTTCTTTGAAATAAAGATCCAATACAGTGAGAGATTGTTCTGTGTAGAATGACTTAGAAATGGTCCTCTTGTTATTTCTAGGATGCCAAGGTCAAGATATCTAAGACAGGGGAAGGTGCTGTAGAGCTGTAACTCAGTTATGAAAGACATAGTTCATCACAGCACGGAACACAAATGGAGTTATGAGTCTTTGGGTGTAGTCGGATGTGGACAGCTATTTTGTACTTACTCCCTTCTCAGATAGCGCTTCCCTTATATCTTCCACAGTCACATCACATTAGGCTTAATCAACGTTAATAGACCAAACAATAAATATCTAGGCTCTCCAGAGATGGCTTAGGAAAAGGGGTCAGTGGAAGCTTTGCATTGTCAGAGTAATTAGTGCCTTCAGTACTCAGGAGATGGGCATCCTTCATGGTTTTCTTCCTTTCAAATGGCAGCAAAGCACTAGAGAGCATCAAAGAGAGGGGCCAGAAAAAGTCCTGCTGACAGTCTGTTTCCAATGCACTTGGAACTTTGACCTCAAAAGAGATTCTGCCAACTTAAAACTCTGCTACCCTACATATGTAAAAATAATGCCCACAGTAAAGCACTGGTACTAATTTCTCAAAGAGCAAGAAATGAGAATGAGACACATCCTCTCTGTGAATTCACTCCACTCTCTAAGAGCAGTGTTAGTACACTTTCTTTCTGATATTTTTCCCATGGTCCCTGGACTACTACTTCAAATCCATCACAATCCCAATGGGAATTGGGATTCCTAAGCCTGTACACATTTTTCTAGGTTATAGTTAAAGGCATGAAGTTATGCATAATTTGCACTTATACTTTCAAAACCTAATTTGCACCTGCATTTATAACTTCTTTCTCATTTCTCTTGCCACATTTTCTTTTATTGAAAATAGAATGTGTGTGTGTGTGTGTGTGTGTGTGTGTGTGTGTGTGTGTGTGTGT
>OU015744.1:93451384-93474294 GCA_907169655.1 Acomys percivali
CACACACACACACACACACACACACACACACACACACACACACACACGCTATATATTTGTAACGATGCTGGAATTCAAACTTAGCCTGGCTGGGGCATGCTTCAAGGTTACAGTTGACCACTGTGTGGAAGTCAGTGTATGAACTTGAATCAGCTAGTCATATCCACAGTCAACATTCAAGGGGAAATGCATGCAAGCATCCTACTCGTGTATAATCCTCTCTATGCACCTACAGAGCTTTGGGAATGGTGCTAATCTATATTAGCTTCCGGCATCAATTGACTGCATCAAGTCCTCTATATATACGTCAGCAGGCCACTCCGATCTAGATGTATTTATTATTTAAAATTTCAAATAAGCACACAGTGTATTTTGCTGATTTCCACCAGCTAGTTCTTTCTCGAGTCTCCACAGACACTTTCTCTTCACATCCCCTTTGCTATTTCATGTTCTTGCTCCTTTTCTGTATTTCCCATAAGATTTTCAATCATATATAGTGGCATGTGGCAAGGCTTCAACATAGGGAAGTGATTTTCAAAATATGCTCCTGAGTCTCCACTGCCAGAGCACGTATCTGACATCTGGAAGGAAGAAATCTTTCTTTTTCATAATTATATATATATTTGTGTGTGTGTGTGTGTGTGTGTGTGTGTGTGTGTGTTGCTTACATGTATGTCTCTGTACCACATGGATTCCCAGCGCCCATGAATGTCAGTGAAGGGTGTTGAATCTTATATACCTAGAATTATGAATGGTTATAATACACCATTTAGGTGCCAGGGGTGGACCATGGGTCCTCTTCCAGTGCTACAAATTTTCTTAACCACTGGGTTCTCTCATATCCCCAGGAGGAGATCTGTCAGATTTTTGTTGAAGCTCCTAAATTTATTTTGATGTGAAATAATCATTGAGCAATCCCAGAAAGTGTTCATTAGGCAGGTTGCTAAATAACAAGCCCCTGTATCATTTTTGTGATTCTCACCAGGTTTGGTGGTTGAAGCTACATAATGATGTGAGAACAACGGTCCTACAGAAGCAATGTACATCCTGATGCCCTAGGTTGCTGTACTCTCTCTCTCTCTCTGTCTTTACTGCATGTAAATTACTCTTTAAGTATTGCCATGATCATTTCGCCCACTAGTATCTTTTCAAGAAGGTGAATGTGGTGTGAAGTGTTAGTTTCTTGTCACTGTATTTTTTTCCTCTTTCCTTATACAGTTTGACATCTAAAAAGTAACATAAGCTCCACCCCCTTCTCAATTTGTTTTAAGGAATGAGGATCTTAAAATATAAAATCACTCATCTAGTAGTTTGTCTAGTGAAAGCCTGACTGCAGTCAAGGGCAATTATGGTAAATATTCTCCAATGTAGCTATAGGAGGGAAACTGGAATCATTTTAGAAAATGGTGTGTTATTTATTTCCTACTAGTCAGACTTAATAACCATGACTCTTTTTCTTTTTTTCCTCTCCTCAGATGTACATCCAGACAACAACACTTACTGTCTCCATGAGTTTAAGTGCTTCAGTGTCTCTGGGAATGCTCTATATGCCCAAAGTTTATATTATAATTTTTCATCCAGAGCAGAACGTTCAGAAACGCAAGAGAAGCTTCAAGGCTGTGGTGACAGCTGCTACCATGCAAAGCAAACTGATCCAAAAAGGAAATGACAGGCCAAATGGCGAGGTGAAAAGCGAGCTCTGTGAGAGTCTCGAGACCAACAGTAAGTCACCTGTAGACTTTGAGATGGTCAAGAGCGGGAGCACAGCCTAATAGATGTACGTGGAACATTCTTCTATCAGTCTTGGGAACTCTGCTACATAGTTCTATGGCCATGCTGGTGCACACACACACACACCGAGGCTGTCACAGAGCTAAATGTGTACAAATGAGAAGTTGTTCCAAGCATATAAACTGCCCACCCGAGCTCTTTAGCAAACTATGGCAGTTTAGCTCCTCCTTTGAGGTATCACAGGGCTTGGCATTTGAGATGCTGTTTCATTTACAAGATTCAGTTCTGAAACTTAGGAATTATTCTCCAGTGTTTGTTGCTTCAATATTGGCTACTTCTTGTTATTTTAGTTTATCAGTGATATTTGAGTAATGAGTACTCCAGACCAAGCACAAGTAATTGGTAAGTTGTTTGGGTATTGGGGAAATGAGAAAAGAGTTCATTAACATGTCCAGTGGAGTCATCATAAGTACTAGGTTCCTCCTTATGCTCCCTTTTTTTTCTTCTTCTTCTCCTCCTCCTCCTCCTCCTCCTCTTCGTCTTCTTCTTCTTCTTCTTCTTCTTCTTCTTCTTCTTCTTCTTCTTCTTCTTCTTCTTCTTCTTTGTTTTTTTGCGACAGGATTTCTGTGGTTGGCCTGGACTTGCTTTGTGGACCAGGCTGGCTTCAAACTCACAGAGATCCACCTGCCTCTGCCTCTGGAGTACTGGGACGACAGGTGTGTGCCAGCTGCTCTCCTTTGAACTTTTCTTGATTTCTTTGTTGAATATGTTAATTTAAAATAAGCCTTGAAAACCTCCTGGACCTAAAGACAGAATCTTTTCTCCCACTTTTTAAACCTACCTTTCTTTGCTATGTAGTTGACCCAAAATCCCCATCTGGTAACAGTAACATGATTTGATCATCCATCAAAATTTAACTTAACAGTTAAGGCATTGTTGGTATCCACAGAAAGTTAGTAAACAAGTTAGTTATTTGTAGTGTAAAGATTTGGAAGTAGAAGATAATAAAAATTTCATGTATATTACTTGGTTGTATAAACAAATTAAAGAAAAATAAATCAGAGCTGAAGTCCTACTCTAGAGTGCCTCTCAGTGTTTTGGGAATGCCATTGTATAAGTCTGCATTAATAAGGATAAGTGTTTGTGTTGCTGTTGCATATATGTTATGCCAGCTTTTGGGAGACTGAGGCAAGACGGTTCTGAATCTGTGACTTGGGCTTAATACATGATCCTATCTCAGAAAAATAAGACTACCCAAGAACGAAAGTACTTACTTACCCCCTGAGACCATTATCACTGTCTTTTCCCTGCTTGGTATTCTTTTGACTTTGTCTTAGGGTTTCCATTGCCCTGAAGAGCCACTATGACCCCAGCAACTCTTACAAGAAAACATCTAACTGGGGCTGGCTTTAGTCCATCATCATCATGGCAGGAAGATAGCCAGACATGGTGACAGAGAGTTCTACATCCTGATATGCAGAGAATAAGCCACTGGGCCTGGCTTGAGCCTCTGAAACCTCAAATCCTGCCCCTGGTGACACACTTCCTCCAGCAGGGCCAGACCTCCTAATAGTGTCACTTTCTATGAATCCATGTGGGCCATTCTCTTTCAAAATACTACAAAAACTAAATACAAAAGAAGACAAAGAATTGCTTTTATTCTGCTTAATTAATAAAGAAATTGATAATTTCCTCTGCAGTCACAAAGTTTCCTCTGACTTAAGTATATGAGCAATGCATATTGTAATGTGCAGAGAGATAATCTCACATATATAAACATGCTGAGTAAGCTCATCGGCTAAAGAGCTGATGAGGTGCCAGAGGTGGTGAAGGAACTCAGCTCCAAGTCTGACAGCCTGAAGTGAATCCCAGGTCCCACACTGTGGAGGGAGATAACTAACTCTCACAAGATGTACTTTGACTTCCACATACACATTGAGCTGCAAGCATACACACACGCACACACACACACACACACACACACACACACACACATACACACTATACAAACAAACAAACAAACAAATAAAAAAACCTAAAACCTTAATGACCTGAGCCCTCTTGACTCCAGGAAGATTATCTCGTAGAAATCTCAGTCACCTTTAGAGAATGAAATCTTGTCACATCTCAAGAGCTACTTCCCACACAGACAACATTCTTTCAAAAAGCAACTCTGTGAATGTGCAAGAGCTGACACAGTTGGACAGGTTTTAGTAACAAATGGGTATGATCACCCTTTATCACAGCCGATAGGTAAACAATTTACCAATGACAGGACTATTAGCAAAATGCTGGTGATTTGGGGCCAGAACTTTCCTGTTTTCCAACTTGAAAGCACCAGTGTAGGGATTAAAAACCCATGCAGATGCCAGTCGGCTGCTCTTGGCACTATGCACTCTCACCTCTGGCAGTGGGATCGTGAATCACCAGACACTGTTTGACCTGTGATTTTTGTGGCCGTCAAGAAAAGGACATAATGGGGTTTCAAATGAAACAACTAACATTTTGGTGGAATATATACCAATCATCCCAGACCTACCTAAGTAACATGATGGGAAGAAAAATCAATATCCTTTTCTAAGCCCTTGAAGAGCAAATAGTTTCCCCTCAGAGTAAAATATCCACCATCAATACACACCAGTATTGTATGGTTAAATCAGTCCAAAAACACTGACTATTTTCCTTGTTATGTTCTGTGGATGTTGAAATTATATGTGTACACATTTCTCTGATTTCTCTAAAATGAGAAAGAGACATTACAAACATGAACGGTGTTAGGAAGGTGAGCTTATTATATTCTGGGAGAGTTAAAGTCCACATTTGGAAGGTAAAGGTAGTAAAGATAAATCAAGATAATGTGAATTACTGCCTGAATAAAAGTTTGGGCTGTAGTTAATATAAGAGTATTTGAAATTAAAATGAAGAAAAAATTTATATTAGCATACGCTCTTTTATTTTAGTATAGGGAATATCTTGGTAACTGTGGCTACTAATCTGTTGCTGGAATTTTTTATTCTGACTAAATAGTGATACATACATACATACATATGTGTGTGTAATCTTAAGATTTGTATGTATATACATGTGTACAAATATATGTATGTATGTGTGAGTGAGTGCTATCTGTGAATAAGGGTACCTGTAGAATCCAGAAGAGGGCCACAGATTCCCTGGAAATGAAGTCACAAGCAGTTTTGAGCTGCCTGACATGGGCGTTCAGAACCAAACTGTGCTTGTCTGGGAGAGCATTAAGCATAAGTGTTCTTAAGTATGAACATTCTCTCCAGACCCAGAAGCCCTGCTTTAAAAGTGAGTTGTGTCAGAGATAGCCCCTATTCTCCTCGCTAGGGGACCCTCATGGAGACTGCGCTGCCCGTTGACTACATCTGGACGGGAGATCTAGGTTCTCTCTGTGCATTATGTCCATGCACTAGCTTCTGCAGGCCCTCTGGGTCCAGATTTGTGGCCTTTGTTGGTCTCCTTCTACCCTCCCCACTCGCTGCTATCCCCTCAGTTTTATCTTCCCGTTCCCCCCTTTCATGCTATTCCCCTGCCCTAGACCGCTGGCAAAAGGGGGCCTCCTCCCTCACCATCCTGTCAGGTCTTGCTTCCCCTTCCTCTATGTGCTCCAGGCCTCTCCACCAAGAGGAAGTGATCAAATTAAGGGCACCAGAGTTCACACAGGACTCTGCCCACGTTTAGCTCTGAGTCTCTGCATTTGCTTGGACCCCCTGCTGGTTCTTTCGGAGGACACATGATAGACTCCCGTCCTGTTCTGGTTCTTCAGCCATTTCCGATGTCTACTGTATTATTGCATTTGCCTCTGGTTGTGAATCCACCGTCCTCCCTTGGGTCCTCCTTGTTATTTGGTGTCTTTAGGTCTGTGCATCGGTGCCTGCCTGCTATTTGAGCCCTTCCCCCTGGCTCAGCAGCCTTGCCAGCCCACAGAGGAAGAAGATGCAGGCAGTCCTGAGGAGAGCTTAGTCTGGGACCAGATGGTAGGGAAGGAGGGCTCCCCTGTTTCAGAGGACTAGAGGAGGGGAATATGAGAGAAGTGGGAAAGAGTGCGGCAACAGCAGATGAGGGAAGGTGCTACAATCAGGATGTAATGTGAATACACTATAAAAAATAAAAGTTAAAAACAACGAAATGAAAAAAAGTAGGTTGTGGACTCCACCCAGACTTCCATGACATAGATTAAAATTTCAGAACTTCATATAATACGTCCAAAGAATATGAATTTGGGAAGGAAACTAATCTCCTGACTGTGCATAACATGGATTTTTTTTTGTTTTGTTTCAGAACAGAGAGGAGAGTAGAAACAAAGTTTATATATGCAAAGCTTTTCAGCACTACCTATCATTACTATACTTGTGTTTCATGTGATATATTCATTATTAAATAATGACAGCGATTGTATTTCTTTCTTTTTTTTGGTTTGTTTGTTTGTTTGTTTGTTTGTTTGAGAGAAGGTTTTGCTGTGCAGCCTTGGCTGTCTTGGACTCACTTTGTAGACCAGGCTGATCTCGAACTCACAGCGATTTACCTGCCTCTGCCTCCCGAGTGCTGGGATTAAAGGCGTGCACCACCAAGCACAGCTGCAATTGCATTTCTTTACCCTAGAAACACAGTGTGGCACACCTAAGGAAGTTTACCATGGCCCTGTTCAAAATCTGGTTTTCAAAAGAGCATATACACATATGAACTTTGTCAAAACAGTCCCCCTGTTACTGCATCAGCATATCTTTAATCTATTTTGATCCATAATACTTCTGAAATAATGAGTCATGAAAATTATCTGACATTTGAAGTTGCCTCTTGTTGTTGCTTTATTCTTATTTTATTTTATTGAAAATAGATTTTTTTTTCTCTCATAATATACCTTCATTATGTATTTCATTCCCTCTAGCCCCAGAGTTCCTCCCCACGTCCTTTCCCAACTGGATCCTACATTCTGTCTCTCATTAGTCATTGTAGGAATAATAAAATAAAACTAAGATATAATAAAATAAAACATAATAAGATAGAACAAAAGCTAGCACATTGGAGTAGGACAAAACAAACGGAAGGAAAAGAGCATAAGAAAAGACAGAAGAAATAGAGATCAATGCAGAGACTTATGTTTTATTTTCATGTTCAGAAAATCCCACAAAAATAACTAAACTAGGAGCCATACTATATGTGCAAAAGACCTGTAGCTTAAAGGAGAGAAAAATATATTAAAATATATGTATCAAATATATATTATATATTAATAAAATAGCCTAGGGACCTAAGATAGTACTGTTCAAAAAAAGATGTTAGTAAAGTAACTTGTAATGACATTCTGCTAGATTTATAGATCAGTACTTGCTCAGCCATCATTGGAGATGTCTTCTCCTGCAGCAATTGGGAGCAAACAGAGACCCACAGCCTGCCCTTATTTGGAAAGTTAGGAAGCTTGGAACCCTCAGCCCCAAAGGAGATGTTTACATCAAATCTCTACCTTCAGAGGTCAGGGAACCTTGAGGCAGAGGATGTGCAGTGTAAGAGTCAGAGGGGATGGACAACACCAAGGAAACAAGACCCTCTAAATCGACATGATCAATGCATATATGAATTCAGAAAGACAGAGCAAGCATCCATAGGGCCTGCAGGGGTCTGTTCCAGATGGGGTCCTAGAGCAGAAAGGAAAAGTGGGCACACCGCTGCATCCCTAACCCAGGAGTTATCTCCAATTGGTAACCATTTGCAAATGAAAATGTGCTCTCTCTCTTCCCCTAGCTTATCATTTTTAATGTGTATATGTTGCTTGGGTGTCTCTATTTTCAGGACTGATCATTTCATATTTTAGAGTCAATGGGTGTAGTCTTCCATAGGTATGACTGGTCCCCTTACTTTTGGCACTATTGAGTTGCCTGTGGCTCTTTGCTATGGTTGGGGTCTGGTGAGATTCACATCTTCCACTTTAGCACGTCTGTTTGTAGCATACTTGTTCATGTCTCTTCTCCTTTTTGCACTATACATATTTCATAAATATCTCCTACACTTTCAGACATTTCTGATAACAGTGAATAGTGCACAAACTTCTGTAACCATTTTACTAGTCACTTTTCTAACTCAGTGTGATTTTTCCATCACAGCTACAAGTAATTAATGACAAAACCGTCAGAAGCAGAAAAAGGTGTCGAATTTGTTTTCTTTGAGAAGAAGCACAAAATACATTATATGAATCAAAACATGAACATTGAATGTAAACCAATATAATATAAAAAGTACTGCGTCTCACTTTGCACACACATACACATAAAATGCAGTAGGAGGCTCACCTTTTGGAAAGAGGGCTCTCCGGTAGGACCACAGGGGGATAGGGGATGACTCAGTCACAACGCTTGTCACAGAACCATAAGGATCTGTTTTTAAATACAATCATTCTAGTATTTAACATAAAAGAGGTAACAATTTTGAATATTTTCATACAATAACTATGTTTAAATTTTGAAATTATTTGCCTTTAGTTTTGTGTTGTCTAGGAGAATTAGCATGAGTGTAAATTAGACAGAATTTTTTTGCTGAACATATTGTTGTTTCTAATGATCTTACAACATTGAGGGCTGTTTTATAGTAAGGTGGTAGCAGAAGACTTAAATATTAATATTATCCTTTGAGACTTTATTTCCTTGTGTCCCTTATTTAAGAAAAATTTTTAAAGAACACATATCCACACACATATCTATTGACAGTGTCAATATGAAGCTAAAAGTGGTATATACTTGAGATTTGGGCATCTTAATTTCTAAAGTCTGAGATTATTGTTAATTATTAATGGAAGATGAACATTGTCAAGACACAACTACTTATAACCACTTGGTTATAGGATTCATTGAATCATTAAAATTTTTGATTTAGTCTGGTAAATTTTTTAATGTCTATTTTTTAGGACATTGGTGTCTTCTTTCTTTTTATGTATATAAAAACTCAATTTGTCAAGCAAACATATAAATAAGATTTAACTTAAGTTTACTAATGATTAGCATTTTTGTATTCGCATTTTTGCTAGCTTTCCGTGTACTTTATACTGGACTCAGACCTTTTTCAGATTAATATTTTGGCTGAATTTCTCATTAGATTTCTACTGCACGGTTTCAAATACTATGTGACATGTTTTAAAAAGCGTTATCATTAGATAGTTCTGGTAGAATTTGAATTTTGGGATTGTACCAGCGAAGTGGTTATTGTGTACTATTAACTTGTGCTAATTTTCATTAACAGCTTCTTCTACCAAGACAACATATATCAGCTACAGCAATCATTCCATCTGAAGACAGAAGTGGCACCATCTGAAGGAAGGTGCTGAGTGTTCTTAAATACTGAACCTGAGACTGCAAACAAAAAAAACAAAAAAAACAAAACAAAACAAAACAAAACAAAAAAGCACTCCTGGAGATCTCCATAGACTACAATCAATCAGATCAATAGTCTTGTAAGGAACAAAAAATTAGCCATGAGCCAAAAGTATCAATACTGAGGAGCAAAGAAGCCCCATTTTATACAATACAACCAATGAGTGTCGAGCTAAAGTATTGCTTACTTGTGAGCAGTTTAAAAAAAAAATCTCAAAAGGAAAACTAATGTTAGCTTGTGAAAAAAAAAATGCTGTTGAAATAAACCATGTCTGATGTTATTCTTGTACTTTTCTGTGATTGTGAGAACTCCTGTTCCTGTCCCGCACTGTTCAACTTGTATAAGACTCCGAGTCTCTTTCTTGTAATGGCTGACTGGACTGAAGCCCTGGGTTGTGCTACAAAATAAATGCAATGACTGACGCATGCAATTTTTATACAAATAATTTATTTCTAATAATAAAGGAATGTTTTGCAAATGTTGAGCGTTGTTTCGTTCCAGTTTTAAACCAGGGTAACCCCTTCTGTCCTGTTTACACTCCGCTGTTTTCGGATCCTTGCCTTTCCCTGTGTTGACGTCACTTCCTTCAGGAACATGGCTTTGGGTTGTTTGTGTTCGTGAGGGGACTTTCATTGCTTTACGAAAAGGTATTCCTTGTGTGAGATTTTGTAAATATGTTTGACTCACGTGATAGATCGTCATAGCAAGTACTCCTATGAAGAATCATGTTGTAGTTCGGTATAAATCTCTTCGGGTTGTTACTGTGGACAGTGAGTTAAACTTGACTTTGAAAAATATGTCATGAAAATTGTTATGGAGAAATATATCACTTCATGTCCAAATTTCTCCATATCATTTCTAATTTAAAACGTTTGCATACTGAAATATCCCCTTCTATGTGATATTAACCTTCTCTCCCCTGGCCCCCGCAATCACTGAAATCAGCAGAGTAATGGGCCTTACCCGGGTCGTTCTTCAAAACCCTGAATTAGCATATTTATTCCCTCGGCATCATTAAAGAAACCACAGTTCAGGTGACATGTCAATGAGTTCTTATTTTCTAAATGAAAACATTCACTGCTTCATAAAACAGTATCATTAAAGAGAGGGAAAACAAGAAGCCTGTCGGGCAGATAAAAGGAGTCTGTTAGCCGCTTTCAAAGCCGGTGACTGTTTTTGTCCTGGGTCCTCTATTACATACACCCTCAGACATCCATCAAATCAATGGGTCTCTATGATCATTTTGTTAGTAAAATGGTCTCTATGCTGAGTTGGCTTAGATGGCTCATTGCTTTCCTTACAGGTATAAAGAGCCATCTCTGACAGCTTCACCCAAGATACTAACAGCCGTTCTGTTTAACTGATAAGGTTCATGCAGCATCATGCAGACTCCTTTCATACATAGGATCGTGTTCTAGGTCACCAAGAAGACAGGTGACAGTGGACAGGAGGAAATGCATATTGACTGGGCTTATGTTGAGTTTCTCCAAATTATAGTTGCTCTTTGCAGGTAGTATTTTAATCAAAGAATAGATGCATCACTCTTCCGTATCCGAACTAAGGAAAATAAAATTTTATAACCTAAATTCCAAATCCAGTTCTGGGTGTATTTTCTAGATAAGACCTGGACTGAGATAAATAATCCTAACACTGCATGTTTATTATATATTGCACCACGTGGCTCAGGGCTGTTAGAGATGCCAAGAAGTTTTCATTTTAAAATGAGTGACTAGTTTCTTCATACTGAAGATTTTGATGATTCATTAGATATTTTTATTATTTTGGCTTCAATAAATATCCAGGTTTAATTGAAAAGTAATGGAATTTAATATTTCTAACATTTCTTTCACAGGGAAAAACTCGTGTGTTTCATGTTTTGATTGATACTCTTCAGGGTGGGAAGATGGCAGTGACAGGGTAACTGACAGCAAAGTTGGCTCTCAGAGCAAATGAACATATTTTTTTTATTACTTTTTAAAAAATATTTTAGAAAACATGATGCATGACTCATGATATTTCAAAATTGTTATTATAAATTTACCAGTGGGTGTTTTACCTAAGAACACTTTCATAAATAGGTGATACACTTTTGGTTTTATACAAAGCCTGATTTCACTCACGGCAACGGGAATACTCGCTCTGCTGCATTTGTGTATACCTATCTTCTTCTCTAATACTGCTTCATTAGAAAACTGTCTCTTGTAAAAATTTTCCTCCTCCATAACATGAGTGGGGGTATGGGCTAGAAAATTCCAGCACCTTCTTGTAGTAGAAACTCGAGAATTCTACCTCTTCCATGGTTGTTTCATAAGGATTTTTCTGTGGGCTCAGTTATAGGCTGGGGCAGTGTTAACAACCTATGAGCAGGATTTAGCAAGTGTTTGGTAGTGGTCCATAAGACCTGCGGTTTAAAATAAACTGCCTGTGTCCCATAGATAAGCAAATGCTAAGTTGCACACAAAAAAAATACAGTATTATATTCTTTCGAATTGACCTTGTGTTTTATTCTGGACAAGAAATGTCACATCTAATCTCAGCATGCCAGAGGGAATGCTAAAAATGTAGCTTCAAGTAATATTCAGCAAATGTCACTCGTAGACAATGAGAGATGTATTAGTGTGACCTTGGGCCAACTCTGACCTGAGTTTAAGAAAAATTAGCTTATGAGAGGGAACACTAGAGGCTTAAATCAATGATAGTATGCCACAGACTAATTCTAGTTTTTAAGTAATTTAAATTTGAGAATATCCATAAGATATGAATAGGGATTGCAAGACTAACTTAATTTGTGTTTTTAAAATCTTTACAAAATTAGCATTAAAAATTAACAATATTTTTTTCCAATGGCCGTAGTACAAAATGCCTAACTAGGAAGAAACGTCTTGTTAGGTGTTTAACCCCTTTCTTTCTGCCTTTAACTCAGTATCCTACATATTTACCAACACTTTCTGACACCAGAAATAATACGAATTTTCTAAAATATGTTACATGACATTTATATTTTATTCAGACTGTGGGTAGAAGTGACATCTTAACACTTCTGTCATGCAGTCATGATTTTCTCGTTTCGTTTATTGAATTGTAGTTAATGTTGGTACTCTCATCCATTTTCTAGAGTGAGATGACCAAAGGGAGCAACAAGGCATGAAGAGAGGATGAGTGGGAAATGTTTAAATGATGTCACACTCTAATCCCAAAGAATGTTTAAATGGCATCACAGTCTAAACCCAAGCAATGTTTAAGTAATGTCACACTCTAATCCCGAGGAATGTTTAAATGATGTCACACTCTAATCTCAAGGAATGTTTAAATGATGTCACACTCTAATCCCAAAGAATGTTTAAGTAATGTCACACTCTAATCCCAAGCAATGTTTAAGTAATGTCACACTCTAATCCCAAGGAATGTTTAAATGACGTCACAGTCTAAACCCAAGCAATGTTTAAGTAATGTCACACTCTAATCCCGAGGAATGTTTAAATGATGTCACACTCTAATCCCAAGGAATGTTAAAATAATGTCACACTCTAATCCCAAAGAATGTTTAAGAGATGTCACACTCTAATCCCAAGGAATGTTTAAATGATGTCACAGTCTAAACCTGAGGAATGTTTAAGTGATGTCACACTCTAATTCCAAGGAATGTTTAAATGATGTCACACTCTAATCCCGTGGGATAATTGTCAGAAGGACTTCTTTTTGCCTCTAGAGTTGTCATTTATTGACAATAAGAGTAATGAAATAAAAATGAGAACAATGGAAAGGAAATATAACAGAGAGACCCACATCCGGTAATGTTCAGAGGCTTGCTGACCGGCGCCTGTGAAGTAGCTTATCATTGAGACAAAGAGAGAGCACACTTTATAGCTTTATTTCAAATTCTATTTAGTGCTGTACTATATGAATTTTCTTTCTGAAGCATAATATGCAATAGTGGTATAACTTCACTATTGTACTATTTTCCTTCTATTTAATACTCTATAAACCCTTCAGGATTGTACTCCCTTTTAAACACTATGTTATTAATATAAAGTCTTACAACATATTTGACTTACATTTCTTCTTTCAAAAGAATAAGATGAACAAAAATAAAATTTACCAACTAAGTATGTTTTGTGTTTGCCTACTACTAAGTGGTTTGAGAAAAGCTGATTTGTTGATATGATTATAATTTTGTCAGTGTTTAATTATTATCTTTTTTGTTTCTGAGATCCTGAAAAAACTGCACATCATTTTCTCCTTCCTTTTCCTCCCTTCAAATTTTCCCATATGCCTCCCCTTGCTCTCTTTAAAATTTATGACTTCTTTTTTTTTACATTGTTACATGCATATTTTTGTGTGTGTCTGTGTGTATATACATATATGAATTTATAGTAGCATACATGTATGTAACATATATATATTGTGTTTGCATACTAATAAGTGATTTGACAAAAGCTGATACACACACACACACATATATAATCATATTAATGTTTACAGTTGTAGAGTAAGCACATGTAATTACTCATGGATTTAACTCTACTATGTAAGTTCTGTAGATCTTGGAACAGTTTTGAGAGCCAGTGGAACATACTAGAGTGTTAAAACATAATAGTAAAAGTGTTTCATTTTTAACTTATAACAAAGGTTAAAGGAACAAGTCAAGAATTTTATTAACTTCTTTACCTTGTAAAGGAATTGATAAGATGGTAAAACTAGTATGAAAGTACTTGAGACAACAATAAAATGTTTTTATTATATAAAATAAATGCTGAGATAAGTGAGAGAACTTTAGATTTCATTTAACATCCTATATAATATGATAAGCCATAGCCGCTGAGGTCATCTATTCCACGGGACAGACGTTTTTGGATTGTACTGGATGAAATCTCCAGTACAGAACAGCATGGGAGGAGCACCCTTCTTACACCCCGCCTGTTCCATCAGCCAATGTCTCTGATAAGCATGGCCCTCCATTGTTTAATCCTAACACAGTAATACAGCTCCATTTTCACTATTCACTCTCCACTCTATATCCATTTCAGAGTCAGAATTATATGACATGGTGAGAAGAATAACTAAATCAATAAATACATGATTGCCTGTGTTTCCCACAAATAACCTTTGAAAGTGCTTTTTTCCCCCATCTCCTAGAAAGTCTTACTGGTAAGTATTTCCTCTCAATACTTGTAGTATATTACTCTGAGGAAAGAAATCAGTTTTTCAGAAGTGCTCCTGAAGATGACAAATATGAGATAAATTTCTGTACATCCATGAGCTCTTCTACTTATAATGTTAATGAACTTTCCAAGCAAAACCTTTCTTAGGGTCTTACCACTGAAATCTATGTTTCCTGGTCAAAATTGGAGGGTGGGGACCATATTTGTAGCCCACCTTTCTTCTCCATGTTGGCTCTGGGGAGGAGTGCAGTAATGGAGAGGACAGAGGCCTGAAACTCCACTTTCAAGTGGAATTCTTTCCCAAATTGAGGACTAGTATCTCTAGAGTTCAATAATCCCTTTGAGGATATTTGCTTATCTCTCAGGAGAAAGATGAGGAAGCAACTAGAAAGGGACAGAAACATGAAGTAGATGATTTGTGGTTTATTGATTGTTTTATTGTTTTAGTTTTGTTATACTCTCTAATTTTCTTGTCACACTTGGTAATATTCCCTAGGTGGCTAATGTCCTCAGCGTATATTCTAGGTTTTCAGAGATTGATTTTTTTTTCCTCCTTTCATCTGACTCATTGGTAGTTTACTGGAGGCCAACATTCAAAATGAAATGACTGTTTTATACTCAACATTTATTCAGCAGTATTCACTGAAATATAAAGAGTCATTCTAGACGTTCCTAGGAAAACAATTGAAGCTGGAATTTAAGCAATATACTTTAGTAAAATTCTATATCCACTTAGTTTATACTTTACGTTAAATAAATAATTTAATCATTCAGACACAATGTTGCAGACATTGTGTAGAGGCTGAGAAAATAAGGATGGGTCAAAAGCCTATCTGTGCCCTCATGATCATTATATTTTGGCAGAAGAGAAAAGATGATAAATATAAAAAAGGTTTGGACAACGATAAATACTTACAAAAACAATAAAGGGAAAATGGGGAAGAATTAAGTTAAGACAGAACATTGTGAATTAAAAAATTGGAGTGGCATTTTAATTTGGATGGCCAAGAAGACAGATAATTGAGTGAAGATCTATAAGGACAGGTGTTTGATATGCACAGGGTCTTGGTGAAGAGAAAATTGGAGAAAAAGAGCAGAGACATGTCCTGAGGAAGAAGACTATTCATTCTTGCTGTTTACAAGACTGAGAGTAGATTATGTGATGTTAAGATTTTATGTTGTTGGGGGGGGACCCCTTTGCCTTTGTGGGTGGAAAACCATCAGAGATTGAGCACAGAGCAAAGAGATGATCAAAGAGTGCATCCTCTACCACTGAGACCAGACAAGGCAGCCCAGCTAGAGGAAAGAATCCAAAAGCAGGCTACAGAGTCAGAAACAGCCCCTATTCTCTTTTCTAGGGGATCCACAAACTTTTGTTGACCACCTCCATATCTGCTACGTAAGTTTAGGGGGTCTAGGCCTGGCGGATGCATGCTCATTTGTTGGTCATTCAGTCTCTGTGAGCCCCAATGGGCCAAGGTTAGTTGACCCCATAGGTCTTCTTTTGGTGTCTGTCTGTGACCCTTCCACCTCCCTTCGTCCTTCCTCTCATTCTTCCACAAACTCTCCCGAGTTCAGCCTACTGTTTTGAACGAAGCCTCTGAGAAGGCAGTTATTCTAGGCTCCTGTCTGCAAGCATAGCAGAGTACCATTAACAGTGACAGGGGTTGGCTCGCTCCCATGGGGGGATCTCAAGTTGGGCCAGTCATTGGTTTGCCTCCCTCTCAATCTCTGCTACGTTTTTACCCCTCTACTTCTTGTAGGAAAGACAAATTTGGGTTTAAGGTTTTACAGGTGGGTTGGTGTCCCTCTCATACTTTTCACTTAATTTATTTTCCTGAAGCAGAATTAACGGAGAGTTTAGTGCCTGGTCTCACAGGTGTCCAGAACCTGCAGGAAAGCTTTGCTTGAGTCGTTATGTGATCTTCTGTATACAGTATCTTATCTCTCAGGGGTTTGCCTAAATTTTCTTTCATAATTTTACCCATTTAATAGTTCACTTTTTCATTTTTACAACAAGGGTAATGTAAAAACTTATGTTGAGACCTTTTGCTGACCTGTATATTGTAGGGACACAGTCCTAGAATGTAGTCATGTAAGGGGAATTCTGAGTGCTTGCAAGAAAACTCTAACAACCTTGTGTCCTCATTGATTTTTTTTGTGTGAACCAATGAGTTATGTATATATATATATATATATATATATATATATATATATATATATATATATATAATTTATTCATATTACATCTTAATCATTATCCTATCCCTTCCCTTGTATCCTCCCATTCCTCCTTCCCTCCCATTTTCCCCTTACTCCCCTCCCCTATGACTGTGACTGAGGGGGACTTCCTCCCCCTGTATATGCTCATAAGGTATCAAGTCTCTTCTTGGTAGTCTGCTATCCTTCCTCTGAGTGCCACCAGGCCTTCCCATCCAGGGGACGTGGTCAAATATGGGGCACCAGAGTACATGTGAAAGTCAGTCCCCACTCTCCACTCAATTGTGAATAATGTCCTGTCCATTGGCTAGATCTGTGTAGGGGTTCGTTGTTTACTGCATGTATTGTCCTTGGTTGGTGCAGTAGTATGACCAGGACCCCGGGGCCCAATTCCTCTTGTCCTGATGTTCTTCCTGTAGGTTTCTAGGACCCACACTGGATCTTTCTATTTCCCCATTCTCCTATTCTTCTCTCACTTAGAGTCCCAATAGGATGTCCTCCCTTCTGTCCCACTTTCCTGGTAAGTGAAAATTTTCATGGGACATGCCCCTTGGGCTAGTGTCCAGATATAAGTGAGTATATACCATTTAACTCTTTCTGCTTCTGGGTTAACTCACTCATTATGGTCATTTCTAGTTCAATCCATTTGTCCAGAAATTTCGGGAATTCCTTGTTTTTAATAGCTGAGTAGTATTCCATAGTGTAAATGTGCACAGAATTGTTCTTATCATGCATTTTCTGGCTTCTCCCAGGTATTGCAGATAGGAAAATGTAGGCATAAGTTTAAATTCTGATTTACTGTCTAACTGTTGTGTAAGCTGTGCTCCCCAATTATCCCCCTGATATGTCAATTAAACAGCTTACAGCCAATCAATGAGCAGGGGGGAGAATAGGGCTGGACTTCCTGCCAGGCAGGGGAGGAGGAGTCAGGAGAGGAAGCAGGGGATTCAGGTATGGGTAGAGGTCCAAGGAAGATCAGGAAGAAGGAACTAGAGCAGAGAAAAACTACAAAGTGCAAGTATCACTGG
Organism: Acomys percivali; assembly: GCA_907169655.1. Lineage (NCBI taxonomy): Eukaryota > Metazoa > Chordata > Mammalia > Rodentia > Muridae > Acomys > Acomys percivali. The sequence continues at coordinate 93,468,909 of OU015744.1, forward strand.
GAGGTGTTCTGGGAGTAAGACAAAATAGCATAGAGGGTTAATAATCGACTATAACTGTTCATAATTATGATTTAAAGCTTTGTATTATAAAAGAGTCTCAATTATCTCTGTGATACTTGAGTTAATAAATAAGCTAAGAGAAACAAATACTGTTCTATAAAAAAATAACTTCAAGAGGAGTGAGTTTACTTCAGCTAATGTTATTCATATACCTCCATGGAAAAACATGTTTTTGATACATTCAATTTGTCCTTGTGATTATATACAGCTTGAACTCATAAGAACTTCACTCAGGTGATCTTTCTTAATCCTCAGAGTATAAATTGTCTGATGCTCTGAAAAAGGCAGATGTTGCATGAGACTTTAGTCCACCTAATTTTTAGGTTTGGTATCCCAGGCTCATGCCTACCAGAGCAATAAACAGTGTATAAAGAATGTAAAGTGTCCACTAAATGAAGGTGAAAACAAGGCACCTAATAATAGAATTTACATCAATGATTTAGCAATAATTAAAATAGGTGAAATTATTAGCCACTTCCTCTTCCAGGAGATATTTATACATTTCTTATCTTTCAGGAGTTGATTTAGTCTAAGGGATGTGTTTTGGATGAATTAAAATTAGTTACAAATTTTTATTTAACTAGGGTATTTTGTCTTATTAAGAATACTCTAATGTACAGTTTTCAGGAGTCATATACATTGAAAAACCAGATCACAGAGTGGTGCAGTAGCTCATGAGTGTAATCCTAGCACTCAGGGAGGCAGAGGCTAGCGGACATCTGCGTTTCTGAGGCCAGGCTGGTCTACAAAGCAAGTCAAGGACAGCCAAAGCTACACAGAGAAACCCTGTCTTAGAAAAACAAACGAAAGAGAGAAAAAGAAAAAAAGAAAGAAAGGCCAGATCACATGTAGGTCATTTAGATCATGGTTCATGTTTTATTTATTTACTTTTATTTTTATTTATTGATTTTATTTTTTTACATATACATTTATATTATTACATTCATTTACAATAAACTACATACAGCAAGAAAACCATGACACAAACAGGAATTATATAAATGCTACATTCATAGTGTTTTGGTTATTTGTATTTGGCAACCTTGGAGAAAACATCAGAGGGAATATTACCAAACTCATTATATGAGGCCATAGTCACCTTGATACATAAGCCACACAAAGACCCAACAAAGAAAGAGAATTTCAGACGTATTTCTGTTTTGAACATAGATGCAAAAATATTCAATGAAACTCTTGTAAACAGAATACAAGAAAATATCAAAAATATCATTCACCATGACTAAGTAGACTTCATACCAGGCATGCAGGGGTGGTTCAATGTATGGAAATCCATCAATGTAACCCATTGTATGAGCAAACTGAAGGAAAAAACCCACATGATGCTCTCCTTAGTAGCAGAAAAAGCATTTGACAAAATCCACCACCCAGTCACGTTTTAAGTCTTGGAGAAATCAGGGATACAAGGCACATAGCTAAGTATAATAAAGGCAATGTACAGCAAGCCTATAGCCAATATCAAACTGAATGGAGAGAAACTTAACTCAATTAAACTTAAATCAACTAAAATCAGAGACTAGACAAGGCTGTCCACTCTCTCCATGTATTATTTTTGATACCACATTTGACATTTGAACCACTCTCAAATACAATGAAATAAATTAGAAAATAAACCAAGACCACTTGGGGAATTTACTTCAGCTTAGTGTCAAGTACCCTTGGTTATATAATTTTCCTTTTATTTTATTTTTTATTTGTTTGTGCTTTGGTTTGGTTTTGTCTTTCAAGATAAGGTTTCTCTGTGTAGCCTTGGCTATGCTGGGCTCGCTCTGTAGACCAGGCTGGCCTCAAACTCACAGCAATCTTCCTTGCCTCTCCCTCCTGAGTGCTGGGATTAAATGTGTGTGCCACTGCTGCCCAGTATAATCTTCCATATTTAAGGTAATTTTATTCAGAAGTTCATCCAATATGTTTATAAAGGTGATTTTATTATGCCCTTGAGATGGCAAGCTGTGATTGTTTTTTTTTTTAATGCAAAGTAGTTTCTTAGTTTTCCAGTGCATAAATTTCTTCATAAGATACAGTGCATTATTATTATAATGTCATCCACATGGGAAGATTAGCCCTAACAACTAGTAAAACTCAATGGCAAATCATACACCAGTATTGGGCCAAGAATAGAACCTCAAATCCACAAGACTGGGTTAACACCCCTCTGCTAGAGCAAGCTGTGCTCAGTAATTACCATTTAGTCTTAAGCATTCTTACAACCCAGTGATGATTATTTAATGGATCCCAAACCTTCTCACTGTTTTTTATCAGAAGCTGTGTGCTTCCCCAGAGTCTATCATATTATAAAATCTTGGCAGAAAGTAACAATAAAAAGGATTGCTAGTGATCTTTCTACATTTTCTGATACTTAAATCTTCTTGGTCAAAGAGGAGAAAAAAGGTATTTGGACCCTCAGCTGACACTCAGGCCTGCAAAAGTGGATTCAGCAGTCAATTTTTTAAAAGCTTGCTTCCAAACTGTTTTAAACATTTGAATATCTAGTCACAACCTGCAGTCTACCCTCCACAAAATACATAAGAACTCCCCTTCCTTACCTCCTCTCTAACATGGGTTATGATTTCTAAGAAATAAAACTAGACTCCATTTACAAATGTAAAATGAAAGTTTCAAATTTACAAATGGTTACATATTTCCATTTTGGATTGTTGAATAAGAATCTACATTCACGCCCTGCCAGAGGTCTAGGGGAGGGGAAGAGGGGGCGAGGGTGGGTGGGAATGGGAAGATAAGAGCATGGGGATAAGAAATGTAATGTGAATAAATTATAACAAACAAAAAATTTAAAAACTCCATCCATAAGAGATTTGAGATCTGAAATAGATATGTAGTATGTCCTTGGGGCTGCTGGGTGGGCACAAAAGTCCATAGTGAGGTTATGGTCTGGGTCAGTGAGCCAGAACACAGATGGGCTTATGAGCGTGTGTGTTATGACTTAACAGTTATGAAGAAGCTAAACTACTTTACTGTAGAAAAACAAAACCCTAATGTTACAGAAAAAAGACCCCTAAATAAAAATGTACACAATAGAATTTTCTAGCTAACAGTGGCAGCTGTCTTCCAAGGAAGGGGAAGTTTTTTGTCCTAGTAATGAAGAAGAGAAGAATTTAGATGCTTACTTAATTTCTAAAGGTATTGACTGTATACTGTTCAAATAGAATTCCACTATTATGAGCCTCCTTCTGCCTACAGAAAAATGGAATCCTTAATATGAATAATAACAAGAAAATGCCACTTTTGTACCTTCATTATTTCTGTCAGCTTTAGAAACATAGGAGCATGTTGAAGTGTATTTAACTTAATTTTCGCCACTTATACATAATAATGATTTCTTTTTTTTCCAATCACTTTATGTTGTAAGGTTAGCATTAAAATCCAGAACAAAATGATTCATGGTGAATTAAGCTAAATAAATGCTTCAAATTGCTGTGGACATGCAGTAATCACAAGGTTCAACTAGGCTATGAAATTGAAATATTTAATGGGGGCATTTTATTTAATGGAACCATTTTGTTTAAAGGCTGTGGCACAAAGGTCACTTGAATGAGCACATGTTAAATTTTCATTATTGGGAAAAACTATAAAGATTACAGATCTGTTTTAAATTTTTTATGGAACTAATGACTGCTACTGTTAACTGGTCCAAAAAATTTGTGGCTTGTTAATTCACAGGTGTTGTGGCGGGAGGGGAGCCTAATGCTATAGTTAAGCTGACTTCAAAGTTCTTATCTATATTAAAGCCGTAGATCAACATGTCTCTCAAGCCTCACTATGGAAGCTGCTTCTTACAGTAAATGGTGATGAACACAGAGACCCACAACTGTTCCACATGCAAGGATTAAGAAACAATAGGGGGCTGTCCTCTAAGTGGGGCATCTTTGTCAGAGCTATTCCCCATCAGGCTCAGGGGTTATTGTGGAAGACGGGGCAGAAATACTGTAAAAGGCAGAGGTACTGACCTTATACAGCAAAAGAGTAGTTTCTGGACAGAACAGGGCCCACAGTTGCCCACAAGATTGAATACTGAGTGCACAAGACCTGCACAAGGGCAAGCCAGCCAAATTCAAGCAAGAGCAAGAAAATAGCTCACAAAGTCCTACTCCTAGATGAGGAGGTATTGGCTATTGATAGCTACTGTGGGGATAGGAGTCTGTTTTCAATAGGAGCTCTGCTTCTAAGAGGCTAAACATGCTCCATTAGGTAGCTCTATATTCATGCACAAACAGGTAGCATTAAGTGGATGCACTTCTCAGAGAGAGAGAGAGAGAGAGAGAGAGAGAGAGAGAGAGAGAGAGGGAGAGAGAGAGAGAGAGAAAGAAAGCGAGAGAGAGAAAGAAAGCGAGAGAGAGAAAGAGAGAGAGAGAGAAAGAGAGAGAGAGAGCACAAGCACAAATGAGCACATGAATTTGAGAGAAGATATGGTGGGAGAGACGAGAGAGGAATTGTAAAGGGATAGAATTGGGGTATATTTGATCAAAGTATATAGTACTTTCACAGAGTGAAAATAAAAGAACAGAGTTTGCAATGTCATGGGTATCTCAAGAGTTAATGTAGCTGGAGAAATTAGTTAATTCTAAATATTGTTGATAATGATAATATATAAAAATATACCTTACGAAAATTGTAAATAATTTTAAAGAATAAATTATTAGCCTGGGTATACACCATAAATTTAATGTCATCTCTCTTCTTGTGTGATAATACTTTTTTCAGATTGAAATGTTTTTCGTTTTGTTTTGTTTTTTTCTGAGTTTGAGGCCAGTCTGTTCTACAAAGTGAGTTCTAGGTTGTCTGGGACTAGTCAGAGAAACTCTGTGTCAACAAACAAACAAATAAGCCAAAATAACCAAAATTTTTTTCATTTCTATAATACTTATGGAACATATTGTTTCCACAAATGAATACCTATGTAGTTGTGTGTGTGTGTGTGAGTGTGTGTGTGTGTGTGTGTGTGTGACTTTACCTCTCTTTTGCATGGAGTAAAAGAAGTGGCTGAGTTAACACAAGTTCATCATTGAGAAACCAGACCTCAACAAACACACTTCTTGAAGTACTCTCTATGAGAGTACTCCAAACAAACCAATAGCTTCATATTCAATCTGAAGAGAGATAGTAGCAACTCAGAGCAAAATAAGATGACCATGAACTGAAATCATTATGGGCATAAAACATTTTAAAATGTGTTAAGTTAGAAGACTGAAGTAGAGTACAAAAGCAGGTAAGTGATTCCATATGTTGGACAGTTGGGTTGTCCTCAGGGAGATTGATTTGGTGCAGTGACAAAAGATTTTAACCACTG
>OU015744.1:93475509-93503650 GCA_907169655.1 Acomys percivali
AAACTGAGTTCTCAAGTCATAAATACAAGATATCTCATTAACTGAGAGTTATATCTTGTAAATAACTTTTTCTGTGTTAAAATTGTTACTTGTTTCTTTACATGTAATATAGTATACTCTTAACAGCATGATAGGCATAGATAAGATAAGATTAAAATGTCTTTATCATTTTATAAAAGTTAGAATACCATAGGTTTTAAAGTTACAGATAAAACACACTCATGAGGACTTGGATGAATAAGAGTCTAACTCCAAATCTAAAATTAAGTAAATGGTGACACTTCCATAGTAGGATTTCTCCAAATTGTACTAATTCCTGGATGGATTGATCACACCTGGAAGAAAAAAATTTAAAATATGCTATAGTTATAATGTGATCTTACAATAGCCAGAGAAACAATGACAACAAAATTGCCCATAAGACACTTCTAAGTACTCACCTTTACATCAGCATATGTTTTTAAATTTTATTAATTTATTCATATTACATCTCAATGGTTATCCCCTCCCTTGTATCCTCCCATTCCTCCCTCCCTCCCATTTTCCCCTTACTCCCCTCCCCTATGACTGTGACTGAGGGGGACCTCCTTCCCCTGTATATGCTCATAAGGTATCAAGTCTCTTCTTGGTAGCCTGCTATCCTTCCTCTGAGCACATTTTAAAGCAAAATGAGCAGAACATTTTTTTGTTCCTTGAGATGCAGCTAAGGCAGACAAACTTGTCAGATCTTTCCAGACGATAATAAGTTCATATTTCTAAACAATAGCAACAAGTTAGGATTTGGAGGAATCAGGGTCCATTTTGGGGATTCATAGTACTGTCAAAAAAAAACTTAAGAATAAATTCAAGTGTAAGTTATAGAGATGAAAAGAAAAACCACCAGGGTCAAGTGGTAAACAGCAGTGTCTTCTGCACTTTGCATGCAGGAGCTCACAGTGACTGTCACTGCTGGCACAAGACCCACATATGACGAAGCTATCACTATTGTAGCATGGAAGGAGAAGGGGTTCAGTTGTCCCCATGCTCAGCTGATGGCTCCTGGTGGATGGACAGACAGTTTTCTTTAAGGTGTGGCTCCTGGCTGATCAACCAGGCCCCACAGTTAAATGTAGATGGATGTCACAAATGACGAGTTATCTGAAAAGGACACAAAGTTGGCGGTTCCTGGAAGACTTAAGAGGAGGAAATAGGAGCAGATAAATTAAAAATGCAATGTATGGAATTCTCAAAGAATTAACAAAAATGTTTTTGAACAAAAGAAGCAAAAGGAAAATTGTGCAAACCCAGCTGAACCTCAGGGTGCCTCCTAGGATGGCACCGGGGAGCAGGAATTCTAGGAAGAACGAAAAAAGTGTCTCATTAAAGAAAAATCATTCTGCGGATCCCTTTAGCATTGTTTGAGGTAATTCTGTTTTCCCAGAGTGGTTCCTTGGCCAGGTGACTGTCCTGGCCCAACTGCAAAGTTAGGTCTCCACTCAGACCAGAGAATTTATTCTCTTGACTAGGAGGATTTTTTTCTTCATGGTCTTTATTACTACTCTAACAGTTGCAAAACATTAATTGATGCAAACAAAATGTTACATGTTTTTGTTGTTTGTATATAGTTTAGACACATTTCTGTACTACTCTTTATTGTTTTATTTCTAGGGTGTGGTATTAAAACTGAACTATATAAATTGGAAGTAAATGCAATATATCTTCCATTATTAAAAATCTTGATTAATAACCTTCTTGTGTGGTGTATACTGGAACTTAGTTAGCTGAGCACAGAAGCTCTCACCCTAGTTAGGTGACTGCATCCGCCTCTCTAGGGAACAGGAAGAGTGTCAAAGCCAAAGGCTTCTCTGGGTCCTATGTCTAGCCTCTGATGTTTAACGTACATTTCTAGTTTTTTACAACTTTGCAACATCACATGATTTTAATCCCTAGCCATTTAAAGATTATTTCTTAATAAATTGAGTTGTTGATATTTTAAGACCAGAAATGAAAAAAAAATTATCCAAAAGTTTTGCTTTACTTTTATCAATAAAAATGATGGAAAGTTTCTCTTATGAGCCTTTTTATATCTAATTTAAAGAAATAAATCCATATATAATTTCTTTTACTTTTATACCTAAAAGTACTGAGTTATAATTATCTTGCTAGGTATAATTAAATGAGGCATAGTTTTTGTTTTTGTTTTTGTTTTGTCATATAAACCTCCAATCTTTTTTTTTTAATTAATTTATTCTTGTTACATCTCTATGGTTATCCCATCCCTTGTATCCTCCCATTCTTCCCTCCCTCCCATTTTCCCCTTATTCCCCTCCCCTATGACTGTTCCTGAGAGGGATTACCTCCCTCTGTATATGCTCATAGGGTATCAAGTCTCTTCTCAGTGACCTGCTGTCCTTCCTCTGAGTGCCACTAGGTCTCCCCCGCCAGGGGTCATAGTCAAATGTGAGGCACCAGAGTACTTGAAAAAGTCACATCCCTCTCTCCACTCAAGTGTGGAGACTGTTCTGACCATTGGCTAGATCAGGGTAGGGGTTTAAATTTTACCGCCTATATTGTCCTTGGCTAGGGCCTTAGTTTGAGCGGGACCCCATGACCCTAATCTGCCTATCATAATGTTCTACTTGTAGGTTTCTAGGACCCACTGGATCCTTCTACATTGCTATTCTCCCATTGTTCTCTCATCTAGAGTCCCAATAGGATGTCTTCCCCTCGGTCCCAGTTTCCTGGTAAGGGAAGGCTTTCCAGAGAAGAAATTAGAGACTACTTGGTAGGTGTGTTGATGGCTCTGAACAGCTGCTCTTCCACATGTTGTAAACAGTGATCACTGGAATTACAATATTTATCATGAAGCTCAACAATTTTTACATTTAGTGGGATGGTGCTTTAGGCCAATCTGGATGTCATAATGAAATACCACAAACTCAGATCTTAAATAACACACATTTTTATATGTCACAGTTCTGGAAACCAAGGTCAACATACTACTTTGGTTTTTCATGTTCTTTTTTCTTCGAAAGGCATTAATTCCAATACTCGGACTCCATCCTCATGATTGCATCTCAGCTTACACACCTGCAGAAGCCCGATCTCCAAACACTAGGACACTGGGAGGTTAGGTTTCAATATGTGCATTATGGGTTAACGTAATTATGTTCATAGTAAAGGTACAGTGTGGGGAATGTTTAATAGCAAGAAGTTTTCAGAATGAGGATCCCAGAAGAAGAGCCTAGCCCCTTGATCGTTTTGACTTCTGTAAAATGTAAAATAAATTATTATTTAGTTCTTTTTGTTCATTGTTATAAAACAACAAAAAAATATAAATCATAACAATGGTACTATACACATTAAATTAGAAAAGTTACATAGCCTACATATACCCTCAAAGATGGGTTACTGTTTAAACTTTGGGGACAATGAAACAGTAAGCAGAGAAAACAAATGCATTTAAGGTTAAATATAAAGTATAGTAGTTGAGTGTCCCTCACCTGCTGCCTTTGGAGAACACTAGAACCATCTCACCAAGAGTGAGTCCTTCCTTCAGATTGTCTTGATCCCAGGTAGGCATCTCAGTCAACTGATTAACAACGTGCTTCTGTTTGTATCCTTATATCCCGAGTACGGTGCTTAGGATGTCATATGCTTTTCCCCATGATCTTATTACCCTGTGTTTATAACATTCATTTTGTGGGAACTCTTCAGTACACCTTGTGAACAAGACACAGCTGGGTGTGGTGGCTCACTCCTTTAATCTCAGCACTCAGGAGGCAGAGGCAGGTGGAGCGCTGTGAGTTCAAGGCCAGCCTGGTCTACAAAGTGAGTCCAGGACGGCCAAGATAACATAGAGAAACCCTGTATGGAAAAACCAAAAAAAAAAAAAAACCAAAAAAAAGACACAAAACTTTGGGAATCTTGGCCTAATGATAATGAACTAGATGACCAGTAGTTAAACATGATCAATACTTTTTTATTAATATATCCCTTTTCCAGTTATTGCATTAGATTCTGACCCATAATTTTGTCAACATTTACCCCATGGGAGGATTGGTAAAAGGGAATGTCCCATGAAGAAACATGGAAAACTAGTAACAGCAGCAGGGCTTTGAGGATGAGCAAATATCCCATTGAAATTCTGCTACAGCTTCTGAAAAAGCTTACCGGATGTCTGGAAATTGCATTTCTAAATGTTATGGGCTTTGAGTCTTTCAACCATGTAATGAATGTATATTTTTTTCTCCATTTATTTATTATTGGTAGAAACTGAGTGATGGACTTTTCCGCTGACGCTCTAGGCCGTGTCTGCTTTCACTGCTCCCAGTCAGCGTTGTTATCCGACAACACGAAACAAGTTGCGTTTGGCCTGATAGACAGAGGCAATCCTTCTTTCAAAGACTTTTCATCTGTCACCATCATCTCCGCCGAGATGTAGAACAGGGGGTGACAGGATGATTGGTTTTATCTGTATTTTGGTATATTTTTCTCTGAATGGCAGTCCCAGAGAACACAATTTTTGAGATAAAATAACAAAACTGTGATTACTTCAAATGGCAGGGTCTGATGGAGGATTATAAATTATTGCCTGAAAGTGCCAAATATTTTAGACCCAGAGCTGAAATTGTGTTCTGGAGATTGTTGGAATAACTGCCTCTCTGAATCTTTTTTTTTTTTTTTTTCATTTAAGAAAATGAACTCTTTCTGGAAAAAGGCAAGGTGCCAAAGGAGAAAAAAAAAGACAACCCTGAAATGCACATACCAGCAAGGGCAAAGGAAATTCAGGTAAAACTGACTGTATTTCTCTTAACATTAGTTGAATTTGCCAATGCATTCTTAAAAATAACACTGTAACACTCTGCTTTCAAATGGAAAAAATATTTTCCAAATCCATTTCTGCTTCAGTTTTCAAGTGCTGTGCACTTGAACACACCTGCCTAGGTCTGACAGAATCGAGGCTGAGTGTTTATCATCCTCTCCTACCAGAAGACTCATTACAATATTAAGTACTTGATGTCAGGAAAGAGGAGCTGTGTGGAGGTGAAAACAGAGGTAAGGCTTGACTTCTTACTTACGATGAACTCTCAGAGGGGCCTCTTGGGCTTGGGGTTGAATGAGTCAATGAAAATCAGGAGATCCTGGAGGTAGGGGTCATCTTGACCTGCTATTGCAATCAAAGTTGTCTGGAGGCAGGTGTGCAAGCCTAGATGAGAGTGCTGCCATGCTCAGTCCCTTTTGTATCAGGATGTAGCAGTGTGTGATCTGACCATGTTCCTGTGTGGGCTCCTTTATTCCAAAGGAGCAGGGAGGGCTGAAAACACTCCTGTCTCCACAACTCACCCTGTGTGTCCATCTATTCATTATGAGTTTATACAAGAGGAAATATCCAGGGACACTGGAGTGGCAGATTTAAGAATAAATGAATGATAAATAAATAAATGAATGATAACGGCAATGGTAGTGGTTTTTCGATATTTATTCTATATAAAAGAATCTATCTACTCAAGTGGTCGAGGCAAGAATACCTCACGTTTGATGGTGGCTTGCACAATTTTAGGTTGTCACAAGATAAAAACCAAATGGATTTTTATGCAGCCCATGCTGGTTAATTTTGGAATCTCAATTGTTTCCTGCCTTTCAAAGACATGAAAAGTCTTTGTGAGAAGGGTTGCCTCTGTCTCCCATTCCAAATGCAATACCCCTATCAGACTGGCCCTTAGGCAAGTGTGTGAGTCATTTTCTTGATTGATGATTGATGTGGGAAAGCCCCGCTCACTCTTAGGCAGGTGGTCCTGAATTGTAAAACAAAACAAAAAACAAAACAAAACAAGGAAACAACAAAACAACAACAAAACTGAACTGAGCAAGCCATAGAGAGCAAACTGTGTTCCTTATGCCGTCTTGTTCCTGTTCTCCTTAGTCTCCGTTAATATCTCTGTTCCGTTTCCTACATCCGGGTTCCCACCTTAGCTTCCTTTGATAATGGAATAGAACCTATAAGGCAAATAAAGCCTTTATTCCCCCTGGTTCATTTTGAACAATGTTTATTAATGCAAAATGGAGAAAATTAAGACAGTCATTGGTACCCGAGATGCAGATATGACCATGATGACCCTGGTCATGTTTGTTATCTTGGAGAGGATCTAGATGTTTTTGGAACACTGAGCAGGAAGAGCCGTTGACTGTTCAAAGCTTAATAAGCAGCTTTTTGGGAGCTTGGAAGACAAAAATGTGGAGAAAAAGTAGATGAAGCAGGCATGAATCATGAGGTTTCATAGGGATATTTTGTGATGTATTTGAATTAAGACAATGTGGTGTCTAATCAGTTGGGGCTGAAGCATCAGCAGAGCCGAAATGAAACCTTTGTTTTACTGAGATAATCAATGGTGCTTAGTGGAGGCTCAGAAATCAACTGTAATTAATAAGGAAGGAGCCAGTAGCACAGAGATAAAATCTTCTGGGATGTACTTGTTTAGGGTTATCACACAGATGCGCTGACCTACAGGACGAGGCTGATCTAAAACCCACAGCTAACCTTGTAATACTAAGAGTCTCATCATACCAGCTTTGAAGGGATGAAGAGATTGTAGAGCACAGATTAGGCATGCCACTGCAGGGGGCTGGGTGTGTGCTTTGCGGGATGCCATTGCTGAAGTAGAGCCTCAGTTGCAACAGGGCCTTGGGACTGAAGGGGTCAGGGAGAGAATCTGAGGCTTGTCACCATGAGTCAGAGCCAGACACCTCAAAGAGGCCAGAAAAAGCTACTTTGAACGTGTGAGATATTAAGTAATTATTGAATGAGTAAGTAGATGAGTAAATATTTATGAAATATTTTTATTACATTATCAAAATGAAAAATTCAAAAATCATAATTTTTATGGCTTAACACCTCAGTTATGTGTAGGTTTTTTTTTAAACAATTTTCTAATTTACTTGTGATAAACAAAGGCAGAGATTAGTTCACCTGAGGGTGAAACACCTGTTAGTGTGGTCAGCATAAGAACCAGTCCATTTGGCCTGAAAGTTCAGGGTCCGGTTCTTCCTGCTTCCCAAGCAACTGCTTGTGCTGCTTCTTTTTCTCAATACACTCCAAATTGTGAAGCACAGGCCAAAGCTGATTGCTGAATACACCCTTGTATATGTGTCAAAACTCACCGATAAATGTGTCAAAATGTACCTGCCACTAACGATCAGACTGAATATGTAATGCTGGTAAGTATATGCCGTGTTTGACATATTCGTAAAAACCAAAGCTTTGAAGCCGAGGTAATGTGGTTATCACTGGCTGATCAAATTTTCAGCTTTCTTCTCTTTCAAAATTATTTGCAGTCTTAAATGTTGTATTTGTAATGCTAAGAAGAAAGAAAGAGAGAAAGAAAGAAAGAAAGAAAGAAAGAAAGAAAGAAAGAAAGAAAGAAAGAAAGAGGTATAATTGTCTTCCGAGGCATTCTTGGGCAATCTGAGTGTTGGGCTCCCCATTTGTCAGTTATGAGAAAGCTTAGTTAACATTTACCAGACTTAACAGTTTTAAAGGGAAAATAAAGTAACAGGAATGTCAGTTTCTCCCCCAGTGGGTCACAGGCAGTCTGATTCATCTTTTGATGACTTTCACTGCCTCATCCAGCCAAGCTCCCTTTCCAGCTGCAGAGTGATGCCAAGTCTCCTGGATGCAGACCAGCCTGATCCTCCCCTGGAACCAGAAAGGGCTTAGGATATGATCATATGGGGCACATTTTCTAATGATATTTAGTTCTTCATCTGAGTAAAAAATGTCAGAGATCCCTTGGGCAGCACTTAGAATACCAACTGCCACCAATCAAGATGAGATACAGCCAGCTCTGCTCCCCCAAATGCCCTAGTAACTTTGGCCTGAGGTTTCTTGGTGTAAATGTGTCTTTCCCCCAGAAATTCAATTCAACTCCATTTTCTAAGTCCATCACTCATTTCTCCTTGGCAGTGCTCATTGCTGGAGGAAAACAAACTTTTATCATGAATATGTGAACCAATAGCTGTTATATCAACCCAGAATCTACTTGGGTTGAGTCAGAGATCATAAACCCTATGTGAAACAGAGCCAAGAAAAATAATTCAAGGGTGGTTTACCAAGCTCAAGCCTGTGCTACTGCAGTTAGCATCTAATTATGAAGGAACGAAGACAAAGGGATGGCATTCGATAGTGTCGCTTAAACAGTGAGGCGGGCAGAAAGGCCTGGAGAGCGTCAGCCCTCAGAGACATTAGCTATGCCATGTCCCTGCCAGGCCTTGATGGGAAGAAAAGCTGCCAAACTGCTGAATCATTGTCTTGGCTTTGTTTCTAAGATTAACTGGTGAAGATTTCTAATTGTCTCTAAATATTCATTATTATTTCCTTATACAATAGACTCCCAGTACTTAGTTGACCATAGGCTTCCCTGTAGCAAAGACCCTATTTCCCTGAAATCAGCAGGTTGAAGAGATTTATGACTCCTTGTGTTCACTACACTATTTAAGACAGCCAAGTAATGGCACCAACTGAGGGGTCCACCTGCTGATCAGAAATTATGGCACATAGGCAAAATGGGATATTTTCCAGTATTAGAAATACTTACATTCTGTTACTTGGAATAGTTTGAATCGATTTGGGTGTCAGCATACTTAATGTAATAAGCCATGCATACAACAAGTATGTAACTATAAAATACAAACTAAAAAACTTAAGAAATAAATATGTATTATAATTCTGGAACAGATTATTAGGTATAATATGAACAAAGTCAAGGTCTATATTTGTTAGTTATTTGAATTTTTTTTTTTTTTTTTTTTTTTTTGTAAAACTGGAGATTGAATTTGGGGCCCTGTGCACACAAGGCAAGCATTCTACCAGCTGAACCATAGCTAAACCCTTAACGTCACAATGTAGAAAATACTTTTTGTCTTCTGAATTAGCTTAGTCTTGATTGTCAGTTTGGCTTGATCAGTAAGTTTCTGGTGAATGTTTGTGTCTGGAAGGGAATTTTCACAGAAGACTAAGTCACAGAGCTCTGGTCTAACCCACCAACAAAAACCCTTGGTAGATTCGTAGTATACATCACCGAGAGATGTTTGAGAAGTAGGAGATGAGGCCCTGGGGGAAGCAGGTGTACGGGCCGTGTCCTTGTTGCTGTGTTTCAGCTCACAGCTCCCTGTGGTTTTTTTCTCTCTTCTTCCGGTCTGCGTGATGTAAGATGCTTTCGTGGTTGTGTCTTTCCTACCATGGTGGACAAAACAGTCTGAAAACATTAGCCGGAATAAATCTTCCTTCCCTTAAGTTCCTTCCTCAAATATTTCTGTCTCACTAATAAAAGATGACTACTGCAACTACCGTCACAGTTAAATACATTCTGTGAAGGACTGGGTTAAGTAAATGAAGAGAGAAGTCATCCACTCAGGGAAAATACTTAGGCATATCCCCCACGCAGCGATCACACCGAGAATATAGTGCCCACCCTCCACACTGCTTCTCTACAGCACAATTGGTCCTCTTTGTTCTCACAGGGTTCTCTCTTGCATCATAACTGTTGTCCATGAGTTAAGCAGAGCAGTCTGTGTGATCTCGGGCTTGGAATTATCTGTTTGAGCCCTTTAAAAAAAAAAAATCAATTTACATCCTGGTCATAGTTCCATCCCTCCTTACCTCTAGTCCCACTGTCCTTCCCTCTCCCCCCCCTTCTCTATTCCTCAAACAAGGGGTGCCTCCTTTCCCATCCACCCGAGCTCTTCAAGTCATACCAGCACTGAGCATGTCCTCTTCCCCTGTGGCCTGGCAAGGCAGTCTGGCCAGGGGAAATAGTTGAAAAGCTTGCAAGAGAGTCCATATCAGAGAGAGTCCCTGACCCTCTTACTAGGGGTCCCACACGAAGGCAGAGCCACCCATTAGCTACACCTTTGTAGGAGGCCTAGGTCAGGTCCGCGTATGGTCCTTGGTTGGGGCTTCAGTGACAGCAAGCCCCTCTGGGCCCTGGTTGGTTGGCTCTGTTGGGGCTTCAGTGACAGCAAGCCCCTCTGGGCCCTGGTTGGTTGGCTCTGTTGGTTTTCTTGTGAAGCTCCTGTCACCTCCAGGTCCTTGTCTCCATCTTCTGAATCTTCTACAAGGCTCCCTATGCCTCACCATCATCTTATTTTCACAGCTGCCTTAGTTTATCATAAATATACCTGGTTTGTCATTTTCAGAACTACTACATATTTTGCATTCAAAAGGATAGATGCGAGCAGTTCAATTAATAGGTTAACTTATATCTTCCTCCACAGGGTGATTTAGTTATCCTAATTACTGGATCCTTCCCTCATTATTTATGACTAAATATCAGAAGGCCATAAATCATCACTTCTAATGATAGTGTCCCTAATAATGAATAACATTTAGGCCAGTACTCACCTCTCAGTAAGTGATCACCCCTGTCCAGTAGATACAGGCTGGTAACTTTCATGCTTGCGTAAAGAGTGCAGGAACTAAGCCCAATAGCATTCTTTACATTTATTAAAGTTGCTGTAAGTGAATAATTCAGTGCATTCGTGAAGAAAATGAGTGGCAGAGGGAAAAGCTTGCTTCTTCCCAACATACAGACCATAATTTCAGCATGTCTTGTGTACTATAACAAGTTGTTTATCACAACACAAGCCATGGGCACGGTTGGATAATTATTTTCTGGAGAAAATTGGACTTAAGGAGAAGCAAGGATTCCCCTAAAAGATAAATTTTATGACTTCATCATTAATTCATAAAACTTTGCTGTGGTAGAAAAGTTTGAGCTGAGCTATCCTTCTATCCTTCTTTTCTTTCAATGTTTACATTATTCTACTAATTTTAATTAATGGATGTACTTGTTCAGTTTTTTACTGGCATAATTCAATGTACATAGACCTAGGTTTCATAAGGTCATTATTCTTCATTTGTTAACACTGAAATAGAATTTAACTTTCCTGCTCCCTTTTCTCTTTTTAGCCCCTCCTCCAACACTTGTGTTTCTCTCTCCCAATCTCAAGTTGGTAGCCTCTTTTTCTTTATTATTGCTACATATATACATATGTTCTAGTGTGCTAATGTAAACACACACACACACACACACACACACACACACACATATGCTGTGTTCATTTTTTGTTCTTTGTTTTAAGGCTTCCCACTCTACATTGGACAACGCTTACACTGAGAGGAACTAATTCTCCTTTAAGCAGTCACTAGGTGCCTTTAGTTCCTTGTCTAGGAGTGAGACCTCAGGAAATTTACTCTCTTCACAGGAACATGCTCATTGGTATTGCAGTTGGTCCAGTTTTGTTTGTGGAGCCGTTTCTGTAAGAGACTAGGTGGGTAAAAGCACGTGATGTGCAGAGCATGAGGAGCCGAGTTCAAAGCAAGCTTCATAGTGCTCAGTTTCTTACCATCTCTCCTTCCGTTCCTCCTCAGTGCTCCCCGAGTCACATATGCACAGGCTGTGCTATGGATGTGTCCACTGGGGCTGGAATCCCCGTGAGTGGCCTGTCGAATTCTGTGTAGTGCTCAGTTGTGGCTTTCTGTGATGGTCTCCATTTCTTGTAGAGAGAGGTTTCTTTGATGAGTGGTGTTGATCTTGAGTGTGGTAAAGAACTATGCTGGTCTAGCAAAATGGTGACTTCACTATCCCTAGGAATCTGCCTAGGTTTCTAGTACAAGGCATATATCCCCCTGTTGAGTGAGCTTTAAATCCAGCTGTTTGAGGCAGCTGCTGGATAGCACTGACATGTCAGTGCCTCTTAGTGTACCTTTGTGCTTATGTTGTCATGGTGGCAATTATCATGGTTTATGGTTGTTGCGTGTGGGTAGGACTGTTTAATTTTGTCTGTCCCTTGAAGGTTTGTGCAGTGTTTTCTGTTAAGACATGTGGGCTGGCTGCTCCCCTGAAGAACCCTAACCTAGAACAAAGTCTAATACCAGCTTCGTGAACACTTTAGACTGGCTGGCCAGGCAAGTCCAAGTGACTCTCAGAACATAGGGTATAGATACAGCCCTTGTTTGACTTTCATGGGCTGAAGGTGGGCCCCTATCACAGGAGACAGCACACGTGTGGGACATAGAACTCAGATGACTTGAGCAGGATCTGACCTGAAGGGATTTTTCCTGGGGTCTAACTTACACTCAAATTTAAGAGAAAATCAATTTAAAAAAAAATAACAAGATATTTAGAATGTATCCACTTTACTTAGCAAATGGAGAACACTTGGCCTCCGCCTTATTGTCTTTTATAGAATTGTACCCTTTGTTATTAATATCTTACTCTTCTTAGATTCCCAGTCTGGTTTATAATACTATTTTAACATTTTTGAAACAGAAGGTCAGTGTTCTCTAAATGCTGTCCTGTTGTCTTTGCACCTGACCAATCTAGGTCTCTCAGAAAACAGGGATATTTCTTTAGAAGTTCTGAGAGATCAGCCATCATACACTGTACTACCTCAGAAATGAACAAACAGAAAAGGAAATTTAAACAATAAAACAAAACACACTTCCAAACGAACTATAATCCCCAATATTTTCCATTATAATCTAACCAAATTCTAATATTTGCCCAATGAATAACTCATACTTAATGTTAGTGTAAATTGAAATTTTTAACATTGTATGGCATAGGTGTTGTTCCTATGAACAATAAAACATATTGACTCTTTCCCAAAATTACCCCAAAATGTTAAAAACAAAACTGCTTCTTTGTTACGTGCAAGAAATTACTGATGATGTATATAGCTTTTGGTGGAGAGGCGGTTAATCAGGTCAGAGTCTGACATTTGAGCATGATGTGATTCTTTCAAACACTTAAGGTCCTTCCTATCAGTTCCAAAAGGGGGTTTAATAGTGAGCTTCAGTGAGATAGCAGAATGCATGTATGTATGTATGTATGTATGTATGTATGTATGTATGTAAACAACCTTCAAATAAAGGCAATGAGGGTAATCTATATGTTTCAGATTTTAACATGTGGACTAAGGAAAGAGACACTAACAATATTCATGATTGATCTGAGTAAATGGATCAGCAGGTAAGATCATTTGCTATGCAAGCATGAGGACTTGGGGATTCAAATCCCCAGCACTCAAGCACAGAGCCTGGCATGGTTACCGTGAGGGGAGGAGGTAGAGAGAGGTGGATCCTGGGAGGTTGCGGCATGATCAGCCTTAGTGGAAGGATGGGTATTTTCAACTAGTGACTCTGCATTAAAAAATAAGATAAAACATCCACATAGAAAATACCTATGTCACACTCTGGCCTCTACACATGCATGCGTACCTGCACACACCTGAACACACACATGTGTATGTACCCCACGTATCCACCACACCCCGAAATTTCAAACAATATCCATAACCTCAGACACAGCACTAATTTCAATGTGCAAATAGGTGTAAAATATTTTCTACTGGCTTCATTTGCACAGCTATTAACTTCAAGAATAAGTAGGTTTTAACTAGCTGGACAAAGTCCAAGAAATTACTGATTCATAAATGTTCAGCTGCAGGGGAAAAGTAACAGGTTCAGATTTGCTGTTTATTTTGTCATATTTTTAATAAGGCACTTGAATTCAATCTCTAAGGTAGATTGTGTCTTATGTTTCAAGAAGACGGAAATAGATTTCACAGATATTTTCAAAGAGTTATTCTAATATAAAGCCAATGTTCTAATGTGGAAGGAAATATTAGGTAATAAAGAAGCAAGTATTTGGTGCATAATAATGAAAGGTGTTTTTTTATTTAAATGGAATTATATTATTGGGTAGCTTACATTCAAAGGGAGAAAATCATTGAAACAACCTAAAACATAGAAGGCAGTTTTGTTTGTTTCTTTTTTCCCAGTAAGAATCTCACAATGAGTGAGTGAAGATGGAAATTTCTGACATCACGCCCATGAATTTGGCCTTTTGAGATAATAATATGTGGAGGTTAATAAGACTCTTCCCTCTAGTAGAACCTGTGATTAGCACAACTTCTGTCTTTAAAAATAGTCACATTTAATTAACCTATTCATTTAATGTGTGGGGGAGGGTGGGGTATGCGTGGCATCAGTGTGGATGTCAGAGGACTATTCTCAGTGTCTGATTCTCGCTCACGCTGGGTGATCAAACAGCTCATCCCTTCAGGAGTAGCCGCAGACAAACAAGCCGTCTCAGTGGCCTTGCTTTCTACAGTCTCTTGTTCTCTGGCTAGCCTCAAGGTTTTGATGAAAAGGTTTTTAATTAAAATAATGGCCAGATCCGACAAGTGTTAGGATATTAAGAAAACGTTTGCATTGTCCTATTGGATGAATCAATATGGGCAGAGCATTCTCTAGATTAAAACTAACAAACCAGGCACAGTGGCACACACCTGTAATCCCAACATTCGGGGAGGCAGGGGCAGGAAGATCTTTGCAAGTTCAAGGCCATCCTGGCCTACAAAGTGAGTCCACGTGAGCCAAGGCTATGCAGGGAAACCACCTTGTCTCAATAACCAAAAAGAGAGAGAGAAAGGAAAAAAGAAAAAAAAAAAAAAAAGAAGTGGCAGCAGATCAGAGTACCACAAGAGATATCCAATGGCAGGCAAACTGCACAGCACATAAATGGGTCCGTTAAGGATTCTCAAAAGTAAGGAGAGAAAAGCTTCCCCTGAGCAACTATGGCAGAGAAAGCCTGACTATTAAAGGATGAGACAGCGAGACTGGATAGAGACTTTCAAAGGCTGGTCATAAAAGAGTGTCTGATCAGATGACGGATTGTTTAAATTGAATTTCACAACTTGTTTTGATGAAAAAGCCATCATCCACGTGCAAGTACGAAGGAGGCCAATGGTTAGGAAATTTGTCATTATTCGCTGAGGTAAATTTTTTGAAAAAGGCTCATGTTAAGTCTGAGTTTGTTGTTGATTTCTGCCAATATTTATTTTAAATACAAATGGTATTGTTTGTGAGACACAGCTATGATTAATTGATTCACAGACTCAATTTGAAAATGAAGAAGTCAAAGAACTCCCCACGGGGCTTAACGCTTTAAGCCGTCTAGGCAGTGATGATAAGACAATACTAAGTGATTAATCAATCTAATAAATTAGATTGATGGAGCCAGGCAACTTGAATAATACGGGAGAAATATTTTCATTTCCTTCAACAGCAAATGCTTTCACCTGAGATTGTCTTTAATTATCTAAGTAAATGAATTAGCAATTTAGTGCTTCCTGTGTGTGAATGTTCAGACTTATTTTGTTCCTTCCTGTTTGCTAAGGATTTTATTTCTGAAACGGTTCTACCATGCGCCCTGGCTTTGTTGGTGACCATCTAAAAATGTGTCACTGTGGTGCATTTTCCCCCATAAAATATGAATCACTTCAGTTGCCTCATGCTTCTTCCTCCTTCATCTTAACAGTATAAATATGTTTGAGGAATAACCACCCTTCGATGGTAACCTTGATGTTCCTGCTCAAATCACATGTTATCTCTCCCATAAACTTTTCATTCAGTTTGTCTACACATTTATCTTAATGAGTTTGCATTTCCTTCCCTTTAGTAATATCTCAATCAGTCTTTGCTGTGACCAGGACACGTGGTGGAAAAAAGTGCTATTTTAGGCAAGCATGAGTCAGATGACCTGCAGCCTAGGAAAACTGTGTGAGTCTCTCTCTCCTCCTTGAGCTGTGCGACCACGGAAGGACAAGCAAAGTTGTTAGAGGAAGACTTATTCCTTCCCAGGAGGTACGCGAGGCAAGCATTAAAGTCACTCCTAAAGTTGGTTCTATTATCGAGTAGATCATTTTTCTAAATACGAAGGTGCCAAAACAAGTGCTTGTATCATTTTTCAGAAATAGTCACATATTTATTGATACCCATCTGATTTTTGTAAAAATGGCACTTATATTAGTGAATTGGGAAGTACATTTATGATAATTCGATTAGGCAGAAATTTAAGAGGAGAAAAAGTTTCTGTTTTAGTTAAGGAAAAAATTAATTTGACACCCACCTAAGAGCTCTTGTTTTCCTATTGCTCTGTTTTCATGAAAATAGTGCTAAGAAGATGAGGTAGGAAGTCTTTTTTCTCCAGTGCATTTGAAAACTCTTATGAAGGTGGTTTTGTGCCACGCAGTAAGAAGATGTGTTGTACATAGGGGATCATTGTGGAGAGTAAAGTGCCAATACATTTAGACACACACATTTATAACACTTTTCTTAATCTATGTAATTTTTGCTGAAATCCTATTTTATTTCTCTGTAGCCTCCTATGTGATTTTTTTTTTTTTGAGCACCTTGACTTTCCTGCTTTATAAGATTTCTCCAAAAAAATGTTCTTTGCTTTATTATTATAAATTGTGGATCTGTAACTTCCATAAATCTTTCCTTTCTGGCAAAATGAAACTATAGTTGATTCTATCCAACCAACACTATTGTTGGTTAAAAGATAAGTATATAACACAAAAGAAACAAACCTATACATTGATCAGAAACAAACGAAGGCCCCAGAATGTTCTTAAGACACCATCTAATTTCAAAGCACCACAGAATATTTAAAAGTTCACTCACATTATTTTTCTTTGCATATATTTTTATTTATTCATTGAGAAGTCCATATTTGTCGGCCATATATTTTGATCATGTTCTAACCCTACGATGACACTGTAACTCTAAGAGACCTCCCACACCACACTGTCCTCTTAACTCCATATACCCTTGTCTTCAGCCCACTGAGTCCAGTTACTGCTACCAATATATGGATGAATACAGGGCCATCCACTAGAGCATGGACAATAGACTAAAGTTTATATCCCAAAAGAAAACTGATGTTCTCTTCTATCTCATTCATCAACTACAATTACTCCTAAGCTCAGGGTAAGGCTTCCTCGTTGTGCGGACTTTAGAGTGACTTAACTTGTGCAAGGCTTGTACAGGTAACTAGAAGGGCTTTATCATTTCCAGGACACTATTTTGCTACAATCCTCTCAAACACCTGTACTCATCTAAGGATATAAAGACAAGTATTTAGAAGACAATTTAATACTATATTCACTTGGGAGAATAATAGCAGTAAGTTTTCCCAGCTGTGGTTTCTTACAGGACCAGACGTGAGTTCTTTCCGATTGAGCAGCCCTTAAACCTAGTCAGAAAGTAATTGGAAAAGCTCATAACAGAGTTGCTGCTATTACACCAATGTGCATATGTAATCAGGCTACTCATTGCACCTTACTGCTTTCAAAGATGGGTAAGACTATTTATGACTTTCCTCTGATCACTTGTATAGCAATTCATGATGACAGATAGCCAAAAGGTGTGAAACCAGGAAAGCATCATACTCAAGACTGGTGTTTTAGACAGTAGCATCTTACCTTCAAGTCTAGTGAGTACCAAAACAGGCAACCACAACCTGTACTGTTTCTGGATCTACTGGACTCCCATGCCTAACAACTCCAACATAGGTTTGCTTGACCTATGTCTTCCATCTATGTGTTTGTGTGTGTGTGTGTGTGTGTGTGTGTGTGTGTGTGTGTGTGTGTGTTTTCTTTGGCTTTTTCTTCTGTTTGTTTTGTCCTGTTCTTGTTTGTTTGTTTTTATTTTTTTCTTATTTTTTGTTTTTTAGATGCTTGTTGGTTTGAGAGACAGAAGGAGTGTGGATTCATATTCATATAAGGACTGAGGGAGGATCTTGTAGGAATTGGAGGAGGAGAATTGTGATCAATGTATTGTATGAAAAACATTGGCTTTCAGTAAGAGAAAGATGGAGAAAAAATAATAGCATTGTCCCTCATGACCAGGAAGTTATTTGAGATAAGTTTCACCCCAAATATAAACAAGATGTATTGAGAGCTTATTCATTGTATTAAAACATAAATCTGTTTAGACACACATTGATAATACTTCCTTAATCTACGTCATTTTTTACTCAGCTCCTATTGCTAGGTGAGTGTGATAAGAGCACGTTCTTATCTCTGCCTCCTTAATACCCTCTGCACTGTGCCTGAGGGCCAGCGATATGATGACTATTTTAATTCTGATCCCTCTGTCTTTTACCTACCTGATGGTCTACTCTGTAATTTGATCAGTGAGCTTTGTGCTTTTTGTCTTAGCTCACCACTTCACTACTGAAGGATTCTGTGAATGAAGTCCCCAGATAACCCTGAAATTCACTTTCATACTATAAAATGAACTAAATTTTTTACAAAGAAATTGATGTGCTTGTCTCGCTGGAAAAAATCCTGTTTGGAGTGCCCAAGGAAAAACAGGACTTCATTTCAAACTGTAAAGTTTTTTTTTTTTGTTTGTTTGTTTTTTCAGGTGCATCTCAAATAGAAATGTAGTGTGGAAAGGGTACTAAAAGTTCTTAAAATCGAAAATTTATCACTTCTATTAAGTAGCCAAATTATGTGCAAAGACACCACTGTGGAGTGATCTCTACGTCATGTGATTCTGCCTGTGGTTACTAAGTCATGGGAAATTGTGTGGAATCTCTAAATCCCATCAGCGAACCACAGCATCCACTCCGAGGGTGCGCTTGAACCTGGAGGGCACTGCTGCGGTGAAAATTCCAAGACATTAGAAGCACAGGTTGAACATCTGGGGGCGGCATTGCCACTTCCTGTGTGGTACAGTCAGCACAATCTGTGAAATCTGTACCAACCAAATCTACCAACTATGTCTGTCAGTCAGCTGGTTTTGAATTCTTCCCAACTCTGCAGTTCCCCGGGCTTACCACATTTACAAGCGTGATGCAGACAAATTGTGACAGAAAGTTCACTTAAAACTGAGAGAAAAGCCACCAACTGCTTATGGAAGAGCAGTCTCTTCCCTCACTACCTGCTGGCCCTGTTGTTCCTTCAAGTACATCAAAGCCAATTTCAGACTTCTTACGTATGCTTAATTATTTTTCTATGTTATAGATTCTTCCCCGTGGAAAGCAAAATCTGTTGATTTTATATGTATATCGACACTGGATCCTTTATCTAAATGTAAGTGAACCTTTAAAAGAATAAGAAAAACCTACTGTGTGAGGCTCCTCTTCTTTCCTCTGTGGAGCCCCTCCCCCTCAGGGTATCACACAGCCTGCTTGTGTTGTCAATGGCTCTCGTGATTTTAACAATCTTGTACTGTGGTTTTGTTTGGACTTTGCCGCTCATTTAATGCTTTTATGACAAGATACTCTCTGATATTTTCTTTCTTTTTTTTCCCATGTAATCTTCATTTATGTTCTAGTGTCTGTTTCTAGGATGTGGTAAATTGAAAGTTCGACTGTGCTTAAGGCTATGAAGGAGTGTAACCATGTTAGTCGAAACCTGGCAAGGTTATTTTCTGGATCTAAGCCTCAGCGTAAGAAATAAAGGAAAGTCTTAGGCTTTCACATGTACTCTAGTGCCTCACATTTGACCATGTCCCCTGGAGGGGGAGACCTGGTAGCACTCAGAGGAAGGACATCAGATTACCAAGAAGAGACTTGATACCCTGTGAGCATATACAGGGGGAGGTAATCCCCCTCAGGAACAGTCATAGGGGAGGGGAATAAGGGGAAAATGGGAGGGAGGGAAGAATGGGAGGATACAAGGGAGGGGATAACCATTGAGATGTAACAAGAATAAATTAATTAAAAAATTTTAAAAAAGAAATAAAGGAAAGATGTTAATATTTACCAATGTGTTTTGCTCATTAGTTTCATTTGATTTTAAGAACCCTGATGTCCCCAGGATAAGAATGTTCATACTCATGTACAGCTTTTAGATATGGTCTGACAATAATGATGTTCAGTAGCACTTCCATGTGTGCTATAATTTTTAAAGCTTTATGTAAGGATCCATGGAGCCATTAAAAAAAAGGAGGAATGATCAATGAGTCTTTTAATATAGCGATCAAAAGGTGACATAATACAGACCAACTGAAAATGTATATGGGAGCAGCAATTTTATAAGGCAACTTATTATCAGTCTCATTGTGAAGAGTTCAAATCACGGGGCTATCATAATAAATCTTGCAAAAAAAGATTTTTCCATCAGTTTATATATTCTTTTACAGACTATATTTTTAAATTTAAAAAGTTAGGAGCTCTGAAATTCTTTGAGCTTAAAAATTAATTAACTTAACACAGTGAATTCTGCTACGTGTCTATATCCATTCCAGCCAACACAGACACAGGCAGAAAATAACAGCTGTGAGTAAGTATGGGGTGAGAGCCTAGTGTCTAGAGAGCCTGCGTCCTGCACCAGGATCATTCTACTTACTCTGAGAAGCAAAGAGAAACAAACAAACAAAATCAAAATTCTAAGCACAAGTAATGATTATAAATACAGCATCGGGTCTTGTCCAGAAATAATCTATTGTATTTATGGTTTTTAATTGGTTTTATACTACAAAGTACAGATAATAGAAAAAATACAAATGAATTATCCTAAAACCATACATATTGAGTAATCATTGTTATATTACTTAGGGAAGTCAGATTTCTGCATTTCTCTATCATTTTATTGCCTAAATATTATAGCATCATTGAATACGTATTTTTAAAGGGAGGATACCTAGACTTTATGTTCAATTTGTTTTCATTTTTAATTAAAGTATTTACAGAGTTTTCTACATTAAAAATGTGTGTGTATGTCTGTGTGTGTGTCTGTGTATATGTGTGTCTGTGTGTGTGATGGTAGAGTGCTCTACTCAATGAAATATCTTGTTTGTTCTATGCTTGCATTTGGTTTAATATTTATTTAGTGAATTTTGGATGTGTCTAATTTCACTTTGCTAGGCCATCTTCATTGTGGAGTTTACTAAGGTTAGAACAGCCTGTTATGTAGATATCTCTGTTTTTTGACCCTGGGGTTGTTTTCAACAGATGTTGAGGAGTGCCAACCCAAACAGCACCTGGGTGGGGCCATCCCGAGGGGTAGGTGTTGGTGTCCCGACATGAAAAAGGTAAACTATGGGGAAAGGGAGAGGATTACTGGTTTAGCTTTTGACTTCATCTAATATGAGCAGTCCAATCATCACCAAGGCTCTCCTACCATGTTGGAATGCATCTCCTTACACTGTGAGTCAAAATAAATCTTGCCAAACGTGAAAAGAATCTTTAATTTTTCATATAATTAGATAATGTATTCTTTCCTTTTTCTCCCTTCAACCTGCTGCAGATAATCCTCCTTACTCTCCTCAAATTCCTGGCCTTTTTCTTACTAGTTGTTAATGTATGCTTACGTGTTTATACATAGATGACCTTAATCATCTCAGCCTGTGTAATGTTACTTGTATGTACATCGTCAGGACTGATGAAAAATATTAGTTTTACTATTTATTTATGTGTCTGTGTTTGTATACACTCAGGACAGCAGAAGGTGTTGAACCCTTTGGTGCTGGAGTTACATGTTGGAGGATGTTTTTGTGCACTGTGTAGAGATTATCCTTGTATATTCAAATGCATCGCCATTTTTACGAAGCGTCTCCTCTCTCAATGTTTTGTAAACATTGCTCTCCATCAACTTGTAATTGGTCAAATAAAAAACTGAGAATTAAGGTGGGGCTTCCTGGCCTAGAGAGGGGGGGAAGAGTTGTCTTCAGAACAGGGATCAAGAAAGCAGTGCTATAGTGAGATTACGATAGCACGTAATGGGCCACGTGCTGGGAAGTAGCCAGTGTTAGCAGGTTAGAATAGCTGAGTGTCTGCCCAGCTATAGTGCCCGAAGCTTTTAGCAAGCATAAAGGTCTCTGTGTCATTCAGAGCAAGGGCGGGCATAGTTTACAGTTACAGGCAGCTGTGAGCTGTCCAACATAGATGTTGCTTTTGAACCCTGAGTTTAGGCAGAAGGCTAGCTTGACTGCTGGCCTGTCTTTCCAGGCCCAGATCTTTTGGTATTTGAGTCGCTTTCTGCCATGTTTTTGCTCACAGCAATTAGAAAAGTAACTAGCCAGTGGGTTCTAGAAACCTACAAGTAGAACATTATGATAGGCAGATTTCGGTCATGGGGTCCCGCTCAAACTAAGGCCCTATCCAAGGACAATACAGGCGGAAAAATTTAAACCCCTACCCTGATCTAGCCCATGGACAAGACAGTCTCCACACTTGAGTGGAGAGAGGGATTTGACTTTCTCAAGTACTCTGGTGCCTCACATCTGACTATGTCCCCTGGCAGGGGAGACCTAGTGGCACTCAGAGGAAGGACAGCAGGTCACTGAGAAGAGACTTGATACCCTATGAGCATATACAGAGGGAGGTAATCCCTCTCAGGAACAGTCATAGGGGAGGGGAATAAGGGGAAAATGGGAGGGAGGGGAGAAAGGGAGGATACAAGGGATGGGATAACCATAGAGATGTAACAAGAATAAATTAATTAAAAATAAAAATAAAAAAATAAAAAAAAATAAATAAATAAAAGTAACTAGCAATTCACTGTTGTAGTGTCTTCTTCCATGTTCTACCTTCCATTGCTTTGTATTTGTAGGATAACGGGCTCTGTTTGACATGTGGTGTTGACTATTTCTGTCTTTTTTTCCATTTGAGAGAGAAAACAGACATTTGATTAGACTCAGTTTAAGTCCCTTTATCAATGATGCACTTTGTATTGTATTCTTTTCCTTGGGGAGGGGGATATGCTGGGTTGTCCTATTTTATTATTCTTACACTGAGGATGCTATGACTAAGTTAATGGGGGCTGCAAAAAAATATTAGTCTATAGCTGGCAGTCACTGCCTATCCCTTGGCAGCAATAATCACAATAAAGGAAACATTTCCCAGCTAGCATTTTGATATGTGATATATTGATGAGCCGGGTTATACTTCACTTTCCTTATATTTCCTTATATTTCTGTATCACATCCGTTAAGTAGTTCATTAGTCGCCCTCTCTCCGCCCGACACACACACTTTTGGCAGACTTCGGAACTTACATCAAAATGTCTCATAGATTTCAACCCACCACCTCTATCAACCTTCTAGGAACCCAAACTGCTGAATTTTTAACCAGTGGGAAAGTTCCTCCAGTGTCTGGCTTGATGCTGCAACCCTGGTGGTGATGATGACTGACCCATACATCTGTCATCTCTATCACACTGGCCTGCAGTTCCCCACAGCATTCCAGTATTCCAAGAGCAGCAGGAGAGGGCAAGTGTCACTAGGAGGTCAGTCATGGACTCGGCTTGACTTGCATTTTCTTGTCTCACTAGTGAAAACAACTCTCAGAGCTCAGCCCAGGCCTAGTCTCGGAGAGGACTACTGCAGAGTGGATGGCAGAAATTTACATGATTCGCTGGATGGTCTGATTTCCTCTAGTATGTTGCTCTCTTTGCCAAGATTCTTAAAACATATTCTATTCTGTCTCTTAAATCCAGTAATTTTGATAGACTTTTATTGATATTTTAAGGATTCTAATATGCTTTTGTGTGCAGAAAATATGACATTTTAAATTTTGTTTCATTAGTTTGGGGCTTTTAAAAAATATTTATAAATGGTTTCGCTGTTTCACTCCTTTAATTCTCTGTGAGTTTTCATTATCTAGATTCATTGTATTTAGCCTTACTTTTACGAGTCATTCTTGAAATATGTTGTGTTCTCTCTCTCTTTTATTTTTAAAGATTGATTCATTTACTACTTACACAATATCCTGCCTGCATCTATGCCAGCAGGCTAGAAGAGGGCACCAGACCTTACTACAGATAGTCATGAGCTACCGTGTGGTTGCTGGGAACTTAACCCAGGACCCCCAGATGACCAACCAGTGCTCCTAACCACTGAGCCATCTCTCCAGACCTGTTGTGTTCTCTTAAATTTACACTATTTTCCTTCTATGTTAAGACTTTGCTGTGCTTCCTGGGGTTGTTTCCTGGAATTTGCCTGTTTGTTCTTCATTTCTGAGAACTTTCCTCAATTTGTTACCCTTCCAAATTATGTTTATTTTATTCCTTGGTTTCCTACCTTTGATTTATGTTGTTTTGTATGGTCTATAATTTCTAAATAGTTTAGTTCATTTTGAAAGAGGCTACCAGCTGGAAGGCGGGGAAGAGACCTGGCAGAGGTTCAAAGGGTAACAACTTGAAGAGGGTACAAGGTAGATTGGAAATGGGACGTTGATGTAATCTATTTCAATTAAAACATTAAAATAATATGCGGGGGTGGGGGTGGGGACCCCTTTAACAATGGGTTGTTTCATGATGTTCTTGTACTTAATTTCCACTCCCATACAACATGAAAAGAAAATGCACTGTATGACACAAAGAAAAATTTACCTGGATTAGGGACATAAAAATGATTTCTCATAGAGGATTTTACTCTCCCACTTACAGGCAAAGTTGCAATAAAGCATGCAAAGTTTCTTCCTATTCCTCTTTGGAATCAATGATAATCATTTAGAACATCGCGCCAGGGTAAAAGAAGTAAGTACCAACCCTGACTCTCAACACCGTCCTTTAACTATATCAACAAACAAGTGTGTGCAGTCTTAAAGAATATTCAGAATGTTTCTTTTAATACATGCGAGTGTTGCCAAAGCCATGTTTATTCATATGAATGTAAGTGACACATTTCTACACATACCAGGAGAGAGTAGGCCATGCTGAATTCAAATTATGTATTGGAAGCCTCATGTTTATAGATATTTTCCTTAATTACAGAAATTGCCAAGAACCAGTCTTTGATCTAAAGCAAGTAAGGCTGCATTGAATTATAATGTTATTTGCTTCTCCTTCCCCCAAATGACAAGTTTGAGCTATAATATAATCTAATAATGTGATGCCGAGTGCCAGATCAAATGGAATAAGACCTGTCTGACAAGTAGATATAAAAATAGTTCTAGAATATTCTTATCTTGACAGGAGACCTAAAATGTCTTCCAGCAGAAAGTCCAAGTGAAAAATTATTGAAGTATGATGGTAGTTTTGCAAGAAGCAAATCCTAGGCAAATACAGTATATACTTTTGGGCCATTTGAAACGTGCATTGATCAACTATTTCCAAGTCAATATTTCTCATTTCAATGAAATTATGACACTAAGATTTTTCTTGCTAATATTAGAGATGGGTACATGCATATTTGGAAGATAAAAGACACATTACTATTATGAAGGGCTGGTCCTTTCCCTCGTATTTATGAACTCAGTGTCTCTTCTCTCAGTAGCAACAAATGTATTGGAATTTATCCAGAATGGGTGGAACTGCAGCTTATGAAAATGCTCCAAAGGCTCATTTTGCTTGATAGCAAGTGTGGCCCATGACTCATTGTAAAGTCAAATGTATTGGCAAGAAAAGAATGCAAAACAGTTTGGGTATAAGTTAGGACACATTTATTCACTTTAGTCTAGTTACATATTCTCAGTAATGTGTGCTCTTTCTTTATTCATATTAAATTTTCTGTACAGCTAAATTCTTCTTTAAAATTTTTTATTAATTCATTCATATCACATCTCAATAGTTATCCCATCCCTTGTATCCTCCCATTCCTCCCTCCCTCCTTCCCACTTTCTTGCTACTCCCCTCCCCTATGACTGTGACTGAGGGGACCTCCTCCCCCTGTATATGCTCATAGGGAATCAAGTCTCTTCATGGTAGCCTGCTATCCTACCTCTGAGTGCCACCAGGCCTCCCCATCAAGGGGATATGGTCAAAAATGGGGCACTAGAGTTTGTGTGAAAGTCAGTCCCCATTTTCCACTCAACTGTGGAAAATGTCTTGTCCATTGGCTAGATCTGGGTAGGGGTTTGATGTTTACTGCACATATTGTCCTTGGCTGGTGCCATAGTTTGAGCAGGACCCCTGGGCCCAGATCCACCTGCCATAATGTTCTTCTCGTAGGTCACTAAATTCTGCAATGCTCCCTTGCGATGACTGAGATGTTGTCATAGATTCATCTATATAATACTGATAATGGGTTTTTCTTTCTGTAAGTCAGAACAGTAAGATAAATTATCTCCAAGTCCTTTGCAGGAAGTTAGTCAGAATAGAGTGGTTTTAACTTTATATCTTGGCTTATTGTCAAGTTAGAAAAATTTTACCCTGAAGACAGGCTTACCATGACATTCCACTTTTGAAAAATGGATGGTGCTGGATGAGACACACTCAAGATGTTTGTGTTTAGCCTTTAATATGTTGTTGCTACATATATAAGACTCCAGTATGAGAAGAAATCAGTTAGTTATATGAGGGAAAGAAGTAAATTCTGTTTTCACAAATCATGCTTTATTCTACTAATATTTCTCTTCCCCTGGGGTCAGATTGTTCTGTTGTATCACAGCCGTCTATATAGTAACCAGTGCTCAATTATCAGTGAACAAAGTGACGTGTTTTCATTCCATCCTTTGCATAAATTCACAGTAATAATTAGTTTCTCTTGTACACTCCATGCTCCAACAAATGCTGTTTGTGGAAAGAGAATTCTGGTTAAGAGTGACAAAGTGGGGGAGCAAATCAAGAAATCGTGTGCTGCCACAGTGAGTAAAGTTCAGAAGAGGCAAAATTAATCTATAATAAAATGTCACTCATTAGTATGTGCTCCAGAGGTCAAGAAAGTGGACAAAGGATAGAAATGGCATTCTTGAGAGATGTTCTAGATTGTTCTAATTTAGGACATGTATTCAGTTAGGAAGTGAGCAAGTTGAATTCCTGAAGGGAGGTGTTCTGCCCCTTGACCCACACCTAGACAAACGGAAGAGAGAATCTCAGTGGAGGAATTTTATTTTCAGATTAGCCTGTGGGTGCATCTGCTATGTGCTTTCCAATAATTGATGCAGGAGGGCTCGGCCAACTGTGGGCAGCTCCTAACTAGGACAAGTGAGCTAGGACTGCATGAGAAGCAGAGAGAGATGCCCAAGCCAAGGGAAGAAGTCCAGCTAGCAGCATTCCCTTGTTGCTTTCTACATCTCTTCCTGCCTCCATTTTCTTACCTTGAGTTCCTGCTTCCTGCACTGACTACCCTCAGGTGTGAACCCTTACCTGAAAGTGTGAGTTTAATTAAATCCTTCCGTTCCCAGGTTGCTTGTGGGCAGTGTCTTGACACGGCAACAGAAAACAAACTAAAACAGAAATTGGTACCAAAGAATACGGCAGTGTTGTGGTATGTGTGTGTGTGTGTGTGTTTGTCTGTTTGTTGTTGTTGTTATTAGGGAATTGTGGAAGTGTTTTGAACTTTGACCTGGAAAAGTTTTTGAACATTCAAATTTATTTATTTATTTAATGTTAGATATGTTTTCTCATTATAATTTATTCACATTACATTCCTATTGCAATCCCCTCACTCTTATCTTCCTGTTCCCACCCTCCCTCTCTCTTCTGCCCTATTCCCCTCCCCTGAATCACTGACAGGCAGGGTCTTCCTCCTCCACCTTCTGACCAGAGTCTATCAGGTCTCATCTGGCTGGTCTGCACCTCTCAACACACACTTTTGTGTTCTCACAGGGTTTCTCTGTCAAGGGTCAGTGATCAGATCGCTGGCACCAGAGCTCCTTTCAGAGGCAGTCTCTATCCCACTACCCCCTTCCCCAGGTGGAGAATGAGCTGTCCATTGGCTACATCTGAACACAGAGTCTAGGTTATCTGCTTGCCTTGTCCTTGGTTGGTGCATCAGTCTGTGCAGGGCCCCCTGGAATGTTCCGCCATTGATGAGCTCTTTGTTAGGAACTGGGAAGAGATTGTTGAGAGAAGTGTGCATCATGGAGGAGGGCTTGTGAAGTTTCAGAAGGAAGCAAACACTGTCAGAGCTCTTCAGGTGATCATTTGGATTAAGAACCTATTAATCCTTTATTTTATTGTGATGATAGATGCTGGTTAGGTAGGGCTGAAGAATAAATCATCTGTGATTAATAAAGAACTAGCGTCATTGAGGTGAAATATCCTGGAGAGCTTTTCTTCTGGGTCATCCACAAAGAACGTGTTGTGGTCCAGAAGGGGCCAAGGTTGCTTCTCAAGCTGGCAGCTGACCTTAAGCAGTGTGTAACAGTCTTACACATTGTACTGGTTTTGGTGTAATGGAAGCTAAAAGAGTAAGGTGGTCATGGAAAACAATTGAGACTTGGTGCTGTAAGAGGCCAGGAGAGGTCAGTGGAGAAGGTACAGGCTAAGGTGCAGCAAAGGCCCTGAACACTAAAGATGCCAGGACCATGGGATCTCTGACAAGAAAAGGGAAAGTAGATAGTAGAGACTGGCTGAGCCAAACAAAATGGAAACATTATGGTTTAAATAACGTTTGTGGTTTTTTTTTGGGGGGGGG